>CM032449.1:187407193-187439693 GCA_019049505.1 Pachyrhynchus sulphureomaculatus
TCAGGGACAGGAAATCCCGGTCCATGACCTACCGGCCGATTAGCTGAAGTAAAGTTAGGATAGACAATTACTTTCTTATTTTTGGAGTTATATCCAGAAACATCAACGCTGCAAAAATAACAATCATTTGAATGATTTTCTTGCTCTCTTCATACCATGGGTACTGCAAATCTAAAAGCTTTTTCTTTCTTATACCATTTCCGAAGATCCTAGACACAAACATAACATACTTTGTGAGGAGCTCAACATTTTTCTTGATTACCGATTCCTACACCAAAATATGCAAAGTATATTTTTTTTACAAAGTCAGTAATGTTTCTTTGATGTTTTTTAACTACAAACTCACCACATATATAACAATGAGTGTTGGGAGAGTTTTTACAAACACGATTAGCCATACTTTGAGTATGAATTGAAGCACATGGGTTAAACACTGGAATGCGAGGTTATATTAACTGGAAGAAAACAGCTGTGACATTTATCGGAACTGCCAACCTAATAACATTTGATTTTATTGCCAACTCTATAAAATTCTGATTTTATTGCCAACCTAATAACATTCGAATAATAAAAAATAAACTTTTCACATTTTGAATATTAAAATGTGAAAAATTGGTGGGTGATACGACTTATTTATTATTATTTTCGGACTCAGCACACCAAAAAATATTGGAATCAGGGTAAAATTATTAAAAAAGTTTTTTCATCGTTGGCCTGTGTTATCTTTGACTCTCTTGCCTTATTTTTAAATTCATTTATAATTGAGATTCAGATTCAGAAACTCTTTATTATTTGCATCTTAATACATTTCACTAGTTTTTACATTTTTCTTAGTTCTATAAACACAATATGTTACATGATACATATTCATTCATACTATATCCTTCCGGAGGCAGATGTTCTGCCGTTTTTGGTAAATTCCAGTACTTCATTTTGTTTTTTAATTTTACCAATTCCATTATTATAATACAAATGGTAATATTTAATTTATTTTGTTTTTTTGAAAATGTTCTTGTTACCTATTGTCCGTTTGTTTTTTGTGCTTGTTTTTTGTTTTTGTTGAAAACAATTATATCCAAAAAACTCAACTTGATATATGTAGGTACTAGGTATTTACCATTTGGCTTTTATTTACGTGTTTTATTCACTCTCTCTCTATATCTCTCTCTCTCTCTCTCTCTCTCTCTTACAAATCCTTTGATTCGCTCCCTCATTCTTCTCATGCTATTGTTTATATACATATTTATATATTGTACTCTTAGAGTACGTTCTTATTCATTAGGTTAGTCTTATGTCAGTTTATTTAGCTTATTTTTTATTACACTAACGTCACTTCACTGTTGTTTTATTATGCATAGTTACACTGTACATTTAACTTAACTAGGCAAGTACTTACATCTAACTATAACTAAACTATAATATTACACAATTAGGTTACTTGACTATAACTATTTCGTTTACGTTTGCTTATTCAGATTTAGTTTCTTTGTTGCACTTTACCTTCGTTGATATTCGAGCGGCAGGCTCTCGGCGAGACGACGCGGGCACGCGACCAGGCGAGCGTCGCCGGCAGGCGACCAGGCGAGCGTCGCATTTCTCTACTACTAATTCATTTAAACTGTCAGGATGATCGGATGCTACCATATATTTCTAATATTTTTTTTTTCAGGCTGACAATGCTTCAGTACCATATCTCATAGGTAACATAAACTATTTACCTTTATTCGACTTCCTAAGAAGACAAAACCAGTGGTACCTGTACTCCGACAGAGTGTGGGTTCAACATATTGACAGGATAAACCAATGTACAATATTTGCTTTCCAAACGGTTGAGTTAGATGACTGTAATAGAAGAAGTCCTTTTATTTGTGAAATTGGTAAGTCTAGAATCTAGAATGATTTATTGACTAATTAGGTATATGAATTGGTCTAAAACGTGAGTTAAAATTTTGTGTCTTAAGATATTTACATATCAGTAACCTAAATAACTTAGCCTAGGTAAAGGGTTTTCATAAAGGTGGTGAGAGAAAACTTAATATTGGAACTGAAGATATTTAATGAGTATAATCTTAAAATTAATTTGAGATTAACTTAAAGCTGCGCCAGGGGTCGAAGGTTCTCAAGTAGTGACGTCTGGTATTAAGTGGACGGCTATAGGCGTTTCTGATTGTGAGGTTGTAGTGGTGAGTGGCTTTGTCCAGGAATTTGAGCTGAGTGTTGCTCATCTGGGCATTTGGAGGTCTCGATGAATCTGGGTGTTTCGGACGAATTATTGTGCTTCGGCGATGATTCAGAGGACCTTTTGAACGGTCTAGAGAGTAGATCTGTGTGTGTGCGTGACATTTGGCACCATGCCGGACTTATTTTCTAAATTGTCAACTTGTTGCGTGCTGACAATTTACTGAGCTTGTTTAGAAGAGGATATACCTTGCCTAGGCGCTGATTGGTTTTGATGATGGAGATGGTGACCTGGTCCTTCTATACTAGCAGCTTGTCGTAATGGAGGCCCAGGTACTTGATGCTGCTGGTCCATTAGAGTCTGGTACTTTGGAGGGTGAAACTTGCCGGCGTGGGGCTGTCAGATTTGCTTAACATGATGGCTTGGGTCTTGGCTGGGTTGATCTGTATTCTCCAATGTTCGAACCAGAATACTAACATGTTGAGGGAGCATTGAAGGCGGCTGATGACGATCGTGGTAGACTTGGCAGTGATTGGTAAGTCCAAATAGAGTTCTCGTTGTTTTCATTGAATAGAAATGTACGGTAATTTCTAGTCTGAGAAATATCGATGTCTAATATTACGTAAACACATAATAGCCTTGAAATCATTTTTATAGCAGGTACTCAAAAATGTATCACCTTGAACGATTAAAGGTGTTAGTTATTTATAATTTTCGGAGGAGGTAAATATAGTCCTCAAAATTTAATGGATTTCAAGAATGAATTGTTGGAAACAGGAACTCTCCTGTGTACGAAAGACCTTTGTCACAAACAAAAAGCTTCTTCCTCAGATTCGATTCCTCTACGTTTTTTTTCTCTTATTTTCAGATCCAAAAGTTACAATCAAGATTTTACCCCTGGCTGATGATCTAGTAACAGTTTCTGTTATCAGTAGTTTAGTAGTGGCAGTTCTACTCATAATCATTGTAGCTGCGTTTTGGTGGTACAAATCAAAATACAGGCAAGCACAAAGATTGGAAAGAAGAAACAGCATCAGACAGAGTCTCCATTCCCTAAGATCTGTGGGACTGAGCTCAAGTTCTTTTGCCGATCCAAATTATAGAAAGAGGAATGGTCAATTGGTAAGTATTTTGACTAAGAAAAAAGATCAATTTCTTCCAAGCAGCATCACTTCGGCGTTGAACTTTATTTTTCCATAGACGGTTAAATTTAATGATAATAATTTTTTGCGAAAAGTTATATAATATACTTTTCGATAACATAATAGGAAAGATTTTTAGTACTAACTGAAACAAACTTTGTCTTAAGACAGGGCGCCATAAAACGTATTTTAATGAAGCTATACACCAAAAAGCTTCTGGTGCTGATGGAATACACAGGCCGACGATGAAAAAACTTTTTTTAATAATTTTACCTGATTCCGATGTTTTTTGGTGTGCTGAGTCCGAAAATGATAATAAAAAAGTCGTATCACCCACCAATTTTTCACATTTTAATATTCAAAATGTGAAAAGTATATTTTTTCAGAATTTTACAAGGTTGGCAGTAAAATCAAATGTTAGTAGGTTGGCAGTTCCGATAAATGTCACAGCTGTTTTCTTCCAGTTAATATAACTTCGGATTGCACTGTTTAACCCATGTGCTTTAATTCACACTCAAGTATAGCTAATCGTTGTTGTAAAAACTCTCCCAACACTTTTTGTTATATATGTGGTGAGTTTGTTGTTAAAAAATATCAAAGAAACATTACTGACTTTGTAAAAAAGCATTTGCATATTTTGGTGTGGAAATCGGTAATCAAGAAAAATGTTGGGCTACTCACAAAGTATGATGTTTGTGGCGAGGATCTTCGGAAATGGTATAAGAAAGAAAAGAAAGGTTTTAGATTTGCAGAACCCATGGTATAGAGAGAGCAAGAAAATCATTCAAATGATTGTTATTTTTGCAGCGTTGATGTTTCTGGATATAACTCCAAAAATAAGAAAGTAATTGTCTATCCTAACAGTAGGACATGGACCGGACTTCCTGTCCCTGAGCCACCTCAGTCTATTGATGACATTTTACAGTTCAGTCCCAAATTTAATTAAAGTCGACCGGATGATGATGAGTTTCAATGTTCTCTAGAAAATTTAAAACCATAGTTGTCTACACAAGCTGAGTTAAATGATTTAGTGAGAGATTTGGGTTTGACTAAGGAAAAAGCAGAATTGCTTGGTTCTAGGCTGAAAGAAAAACATTTATTGGAATCTGGAACATCTATTTACCATTACAGAACAAGAGATCAAAATTGTCGCCTAATCAAATAAAAGTACGGTTTAAGTTTTTATTTTTTATGTATCAAATTTTCCTTATTTTGAAATTTAATCGATGTCATATTGTAAGAGAACTGTGGGTGATACAAAAAAAAATTGATACCAGATACGGGTTTGCTACCCAAAAATACATAACACTTAGATGTATTGGTTTTTAAAAAGTTTTTACAAAAATTTTTTTTGTTGGCCTGTGATATCTGCCATAGTACTTCAAAATCGCTCAAACGAACTAATACCAGGTCTCTGTAGATTTTTAAACGTAACCTTTAGAAAAGAAACATCGCCTTTCTGCTGAAAATATCCTACAGTTCAGTCGATACCAACAGTATAGATAGTTGTTAGGCAACAAGACCTTGCCTAACAACTATCGACCACTAGCATTGCTTTTATAGGGAGTGTTAATTAATTTTGAGGGATTTCTAAGAGAGGCGGCAACTGTTGCTATATTCATGGTGAAGCACCATTATTAGACTTTAATTTTTGGTATATATTTATTTGAGTATAAACAGCATATTTTTTTGAGCATTGAGTATGTCAAATTAGGTGCCAACAAAACACCATTTGCGGGAAGCGTTACTTTTCGAGGAAAAGCGCTGCTGAAAATCAGCGATTGCTGTCGGAAACCTACGGTGATTATATTCCATTGATAAAAACACGTGAGTACTGGTTTCAACATGTTAAAAGTGGTGATTTCGACACGGAAGACAAATAATGTCCAGGCCAGCCGAGAAAATTTAAAGATGAAGAATTGGAGGCATTACTCGATGAAGGCCCGTGTCAAATGGAAAAAGAATTTGCAGAATCATTAGGAGTTGATCACACAACCACTTCCAAGTGCTTACATGAACTGGGAATGATTTAAAAGCAAGGAAATTGAGTGCCGTACGAATTGAAACCGAGACGTTGAAAGGTGATTTTTCACGTGTGAACAACGGAAAGGTTTTTTGCATCGTATCGTATCTGGCGATGAAAAATGAATACGCTACGATAATCCAGAGCCCAAAAAATAATAGGAAAAGCCGGTGAATTATCAACATCCTCGCCAAAGCCGAATATTCATGGCTCCAAGCTTATGCTGTGTATCTGGTGGTATCAGCTGGGTGTAGTGGATTATGAGCTGCTTCAATCCAACGAAATTATTATCGAGAAACGCTATTGACAACAATTGATACAACTGAGCCGAAGGTTGAAGGAAAAATGACCGTAATATGCAAAAAGACATGACAAAATGATTTTTCAACATGACAACGCTCGGCCACATGATGCGAAACCCGTCAAGGAAACGCTACAAGCGCTTGGATGAGATGTTCTACCTCACCCGCCGTACTCACCAGACATTGCTTTTGAGTATCACTTGTCCCGATTGATGACGCACGGTCTGTCTGAATAGCGCTTCCATTCTTATAAGGATACCAAAAAATGGGTCCATTTGTGGAGAGCCTCAAAAGATAAGTCGTTCTTTCAACGTGGTATTCAAATAATGGGAGAAAGTAGCGGCTAGCGATGGACAATACTTTGAATAATCAATTTGTAATCATTTTTTTACAATGAAACGATATTTTTACCTAGAAATTCCTCAAAATGAATTCACACACCCAATAGTTATCGAGAGGTCTGAAAGGGCGTCTTATAAAATATCTAGAAGGGTTCAATATTATTAGCGACCATCAATATGGCTTTCGTAAGCAAAGTTCAACGGGAGATCTTCTAACTTATCTATTTCGAGAGATTGCATTTGATATATCTAAGGTATTTGACCGTGTTTACCATAACGGATAGTTAGGTAAGCTAAACTCTTATGGAATGTATGAATGGTTTTGTTTATGGCTTTCTTGATTTCTAAGAAAATGTTCTTTACGAGTGACTGACTATACTCGTTCTATACATGACATGAAATGCTGAACAAGTAACGATCGAGAACCTGAAGCACTCAGGCACCTTTTATCAACTTCCACAAAGGATACCGCTACTTCTATATTAAGGTTATATGTTACCACTTTAGATACCACCTGATATAGTGTATAAGAAAATGAAAGAAGTACTTACTGGAATTATGCATTCTTGACAGCCATGTTTATCTAGGCAAATAAACGAAACATCGTATAGATGGATAAAGAAGTTAAAATGAAAAAGAAAATCATAAAATTACACAATTCTTCTAGATAAGCTGCTGTATATTCAGGATAGTCTGTCGAAATGGTAGTCCTCATAATCTGTGTTCTGGGGGAATTAAAGCTACGCTGCTTTTTTCTTCTTCTCAACCCATATTGGTCCACTCCTGAACGCAAGTCTCATCCCTGTCTCTTACCACCATTAACCACTATTTGCCCGGTACTACTCTTATGTCATCGATCCATGGTTCCTGTGAATGTCTTACGCTGTTTTCTGTTTCTCCATTCTGTGATCTTGTATACCCATCTGTCTCCGAAAGATCTAGCCACATGACTCGCCTATTGCCAGTTCATCCTTGCCGCCTCCAGAGTTCTCCTTATCTGCTCGTTGTGAATGCTATCACTAAGGGAGATACCAAGCATGCTTCCCTCCATAGTTTTCTGTGAAGTTGCAAGCTTTTTAACCAATGCTTTAGTAAGGCACATCGTTTTGAGCCTATATGTGACTTTCATTTTTAGGTTTATGGGCATCGTAGTACTTTTTAAGATATGTCATATTTTTAAAGCCCTATTCACCTGCTAAATGCTGATTCTCTTTCCCGATTTTAATAGTGGGGCTTAAGTAGATATACTCGTCGACGCGTTCTATCCTGCTTTATATGTTAATGAAATTACTATCGTGTCGCAATTCACCTGATTCATTGGTAATGACAATGCGGAAAGCAGTTTCGTTGGCTTGGCTCGTCTTTCAAGGCCAATGAGTTTAGATGATGATCACTGTCCTAACAGATATAAGGTGTAATCATCAATAACAAGCTAGGCCTGTCTGGACACATCAGGAAGATTGGAATCACAGTAAACATAAACACAGTAGCAATGCTCAAGACAATTTTTAGGTCCTGCTTTTTATCACGCATGCGCCCCTATGATACCAACAACATGGCTGCTAGCGCGGTCGCGGGTTGTGTTTACATCTAGATTTCAAGGATAATCTATTATACTGTACTCTAAAATTCATTATTAATAATTTTCCAATAAGTAAATAACTCGTTTGACGTTATAATTGAAAATAATTATAAAAAGATGTCAAGAGGAAGTTTTTGTTGTGCAGTTAGAGCTTGTAAAAATATATGTGGTATCTACAAAGAAGTTAGCTTTTTTACATTTTTTAAAGATTCGAAAAGGTAATTCTTTTTTTCTATTACGCAATATACTCGTATTATATAAAGATTTTGATAATTATGTTTTCATATTAGAGATACATTTTATTTGTAAAACAGTGGATGTTTTATTATTGTTAAGTATTGGTTTATGTTATTGCACTTGTACTTTTTTTTCTGAATTCAGGGTAGAATGTTCGCTAGAGTTAAGTTATATTGTCTACTAAAATTCTCCAGCACGAATGAGTTTGAATAAACCAGTGCATGGATTTAATTTTTTTATATAAATAGTATATAGGCACAAAAAGTCATTAGTTGTAGGAAAATTATTATATTATATTTAACTAATGTTAAAAAGGGGCAAAAAGTGTGTTCACTTTATTTTTAAGATCTGAAAAAAGACGATCTTATCTTAAAATGATAATTATAATTATTTTCAATCTTTCCAGATTATTGGAATTCGCTGAAATATAAGGAGCATGACTGTTGACATTATACGCGCGCGAAGCTGAAGGTGTTCAGAGATATATTCTCAAAATGAACATTTCTCTCCCCCCCCCCCCGGACCATATCTCTTAATAGTTGAGAAATATAAATTCAACAATGATATATTCAAATGAATAACGTGCAAAAAGCGTTGAAGCCAAATGTATTTTTTCCTTGTACTTTTTGCCTTTTTCCCTGTTTTCTATATAGGTGTTTTAATAAACAAAATTCATTTTTATTCTACAGAATAAGATTTTTCTTGAAAAAAGGAATTTGAATATTTTTAAACTCACGGGCATCATACCAACAATATAACGACAGGTCATATGATCATTAGAAACCAAACAAAGGGGTTCAACCACTTGAGATCAAAGGTGCCGAGTCGGACTGTCGCTACTGTGTTTTATGTTTACGGTGACGACTATTCTATAGATAAATAAATCAACATATTAGAGATATTTTGTAACGCTTATTTTGGTAGGCCACTGCCTTTATCTTTATTTGAAGCATGCGTCCACTGTTTGGAGCTTGCGCAATAGTAAAGGGAAAAAATTAAATATAAGGGCTCGGTTGTTATCGTTGTTTGAAGCATGCGCCCACCTTCGGAGCTTGCGCAGTACTGAAACAAAATAAGAGAATTCTTTATTAAGGATAACGATTTCCCTTATTTAGGAACTTATAAGAGAAGTAGGGATAAAATGATACCACTGAGGTATCGATACTTTTACTCGATACAGTATAGGTCGTAAAGTATCGATACTTATTCGGTATCGATTGAAAAGTATCGATTGATTTTTCATAGTAAAATTTGGAATAAATTAAATAAAAACAGTAATAAGTATTGATATTCTTTATTGATATAAAAAATATACATAAAAATAATTTTATAAAAAAAAGTCGGTTTTTGTAGTGCTCCCCAAAAATATTAGTTTTTCTAAGTGTTTGCCTGTTAGACGATTTCTGGATGTAGTGATTGTTGCGCCAGCTTTGGAAAACAGCCTTTCGCAGGGTACAGAGAGGTACCGACAATGTTTAAATAAATTCGCGCTTGTTTGTATAATGTTGGGAATATGGGTTTTAAAACCTCCCATTCCTCTAATGGGTTGGCTTTTAAAGCGCAGACTGGATTAGCCAAATAAATTGAAACTTCATCGGCTTTTGAGTTAGCACGCCGCCGCTTTTGGCCAACTTGTGATGCAACAAAAAATCGAAATCTTCGTTGGCTGCTTCTTCTTCAGATCCACTGGTTGACATTATCATATCTTCTTTAATAATATTTTTTAATTTTTGTATCGCCCTTCCACATGCATTTGCATCTTGAAAACGGAGGTTTTTGAAACGTTGGTCTAAAATTGTTCCCAAAGCTGCAAGGGTGTTAAATTCAATGAGACCAAATCTTTTTTTACATTCAGCCAGTAGTTTTGTTTGCAACTGAGTGACACATTCTGTTGATGATGAAAATTTTGTTAGCTGCGAAGTGAGATAATTAATCATGGGTATGATTTTGAATAAGGTAACATAATTCTGGCCTGAAGATTCTCTTGTGACAAATTCGAATGGTTGTAACAAGGGGGACTACCTGTTTCAATATTTTAATTTCTTGTCCAGTCACCAATTCAGGGACTATCTATAGCATTGAGTAAAAAGTTGCGTAGCAATTTTCGACATATCTAAAAATCTATCAATCATATAACATAGTGAATTCCAACGTGTCTTAACGTCAAGAATAAATTTTTTAGTGCATCCCTCAGGAAATCCACTATCGATCTGGATTTTTTTTAGTTTCTCTGATTGTATAACACTGTTTTGGCCCATTTAACATTCTCTAACTTTATTGATAACACAGCCCCACACAAAAAAAAAGTGAGGTATACTTTTGATGCGATATATCAGATCCGTAGTATTTTTGCCCGCTGATCACGAATCTGACGTCAGAATATCACATCTCAATTTTTTTTCTAACCTCAAAAAAATAGGGTAAAAATTAGTAAAAATTAAGAAAAATATACTCCTAAAAAATTGATTCAAGCTTTTTCATGAATCCAAAGATGTATTAATATGTATTCGGACACGCTAAGCTAATGTTCATCGGTTGGATTAAGCCATACAGTTCCGTTTTCTTTCTAACCTCAATAAATTAGACAGATATAGTGCTTCTCGAATGCAAAAACGAATTCAAATTAAAATTCAACCGATTCTTACCAGATTTGGTACACGGGGATTTTTTGGGTTGCTGATCATGAATCTGAGGTCGGATTTGCAAAATTCAAAATGGCGGATCCAAGATGGCGGACAAAATTTTTGAAAACCAACCGATTCCTACCAAATTTGGTATACAGTTGGGGAATCCTTAAACCCTAAAACCATGAAACCTTAGACTCCCACACCCTGTAACCTCAAAAAATAGACCTCAATAACCCTGTAACTTTAAAAATGAGACCCAATAAACTCAAAACCAGGACTTTTAAACCATATACTCTCAAATAGTAGACCCTTAAGCCCTAGAATTGTGAAGGTTAGACCCGCGCCTAACTTTCCTTTTTTTGGCTGTATCTTGTTCTTTTTTTCCGCGAATGACCTATTCAAAGGCTTTCTGCCCAAACGCTTTTGAGGACTTGTTTCTCTTTTTAGCGACCAGCAATAGTCCGCTAGCATATGGTCATCCCATCGTCCTTGATACCGATTTTCTATGATTTTCAGATCTTGGTGAAAACGTTCCCCTTGCTCCTCACTGTAGTCACCAAGATTATCTGGGAAATCATCGATGTGGGAGTCCAGGAAATGTAATTTTAGATTCATTAAGCAACCTAATGTTTGAAAAATTTTTTAACCATTTTCTCGACTATTTCTTTGTACTTAGGACTTTTATTATTTCCCAAAAAGTTAGTTGCGACTTCTTTAAAAACTAAGCCAAGCAGCTTTTTCAACTTTATTCATTTTAGTAACAAATAATGAATCTTGAAACAATTTTCTTATTTGTGGCCCGTCAAATACGTCTGCCTTAATTTTAGCTTCAGAAAATTTCGGAAATTTTTTATGCAAATATTTGAAACATGGGCCGTTTGTATCTAATGCTCTCGTGAATTGCTTCATAAGTCCAAGCTTAATGTGAAGCGGGGGAATAAGAACTTTTCCTGGATCTACCAATGGTGGAAACAATACATTATTTTCACCAGGAGTGAACGATTCTCTTGTTGGCCAAATTTTTTTCTTATAATGACGTTCCCTGTCTCTGCTATTCCACAGCTATTTCACATACATTTATAACAGGGATAAAGTGTAAACCCTGACTGTTGGCCAAACAATATTGTTACAATTTTCAGATCTCCACAAATTTTCCAGTTATGATCAGCATATTTTATTTTTATCAAAAAGCTGCTTCATTTTTTCATATTGCTCTTCCATAACTGTGGAATGAGCAATCGGAATCGGAGCGTAAACGTTGGTATTATGCAGCAAAACTGCCTTAATGCTCCGTTTAGAAGAATCAATGAACAGTCTCCATTCTTCAGGATCGAGTTATTTTGAAATTAGACCTTTTACATGGGTACAATATGAAAGTGACAATTCCTCGTCCATTGTGAAATATTTTCGAAATTCTTCATCTCTGTTTCTATAATAAGAAATCGTAGCTTCTGGCTTAAGTAAATGTCTTTTCTTTAAAAAGGAAGCAAGATGCTCTGAACCATCTTTGGATAAGCCTAAATCTCTGACTAGATCACTAAGTTCTGACTGTGATACGAGTATTGGTTCTGGTTTACGGTTGTATGGTAGAAATTTTTTTTATCTGTGTCACTAGTATATGATAGGTTGTCACTAGAACATTCATTAGTAACAGTGTTTGAATCTTTTTCGACAGTCTCAATGTTTTCGGCATGAACTGATAAGGTGAAATCATTTGTTTCCATAACATCAGCATCAAGTGGTTCAGGAGGCGGAATTAGTTTAGTTGGTCTTATTACTGTCGAAACATCGTTATAAGTAATAGTGCTTTTATTTTTTCGGTTATGCCTAGATACGAAATTCATACAAAAGTAGCAATCATTTTCACTGTATGGTCTATTCCATATTGCTGGTCTGGAATATTTAATCGCCTTCTTATTGATGTACAACATTATTTTGCAAGAACTGCAAATGATGTGGGGAACCCAATCTGTATCCTGGTGCTGTATTTCAATGTTAAAACAATCCTCATATAAGGTTTTAATCTTATCCGTTATCGGTGACCCCATTTTACTCAATACATGTTGACAGCAAATATAACAAAATGAATCACTGTTTTTATCGCACTTATGAAAAGTCCTTGTACCGTGAGACCGTTTTCTTGTAGCATTATACTCTACATGAGCCAAGTCACCCACACATGAAGAGCTACGGTCGCTGGATGACGACGGCTGCGGGCCCGCTTTCCCACCCTGCCCAACCGCCGATACTGGGTTTCCGAGTCCCTGCATCGTAATTCTCTTTCTTCTACCTGCCATGACAGCATCTAAGCCGTTATCTAGGGACTCTACCGGCTAGTGGAGTAACACCGTTGCCCACCGTCACCACGTGGAGGTGCCCTGGATGCAGGTAAAAGAATAAAAATCGACCGATGAATTTTCTCGGCGTTCAAAATGGCGCGAAAACATCTGCCATCTTGAATTTTGCAAATCCAACCTCAGATTCGTGATTAGCGACCCAAAAAATCCCCGTGTACCAAATTTGGTAAGGATCGGTTGAATTTTATTTTGAATTCGTTTTTGCATTCGAGAAGCACTATATCTGTCTGATTTATTGAGGTTAGAAAGAAAACAGAACTGTATGGCTCAATCCAACCGATGAATATTAGCTTAGCGTGTCCGAATACATATTAATACATCTTTGGATTCATGAAAAAGCTTGAATCAATTTTTTAGGAGTATATTTTTTTCTTAATTTTTACCAATTTTTACCTATTTTTTGAGGTTAGAAAAAAATTGAGATGTGATGGCGATATTCTGACGTCAGATTCGTGATCAGCGGGCAAAAATACTACGGATCTGATATATCGCATCAAAAGTACACCCCACTTTTTTTTTGTGGGGCTGTGTAATACTACTAATTGCAGGTGAAGTATTTTTTAAAGAGGAATCTATTATCAAATTAATAGTATGTGCAAAGCACGGTAAATGTTTCGACTGTGTATTATTGAACATAGACTTTGTGGATGTCGATGTCGAGGGTTCACGGGAATCGGGAACTATTTCTTTATTTCGACTTCTGACGTCTGTGATATTGTCAGCTTCTTTTTTCATTCTCCTAAAAATAAATGAAATACACTTTATCTTCAATAAAGTCAGTACGCGTTTTGTACCTTGAGAATAAACGTTCTATCTATTTACTTAACCATCTCTTTACCTTAAGGCAGATAAAATATCAATTAGTTAAGTTAAATGTTTTTTACTTAATCGATACCAGTCAATTCTTACAACATAATTACGAGGCTGGTTTGAAAAGTCCGTGCAAAAATAAAAACTACTTATGTGTTTGGGGTAAACCTTTTTTATTTTTCGACATAGTCTCCTTTTAGGCTTATACACTTCGTTCAACGATGTTCTAGTTTGTTGATCCCTTCCGAATAATAGGATTTGTCCAAGTCTGCGAAATATCCATTAGTGTCTGCAATCACCTCCTCGTTTGAATAAAATCTTTGTCCCGCCAGCCATTTCTTCAAATTGGGGAACAAATAGTAGTCCGAGGGAGCCAAATCTGGAGAATAGGGGGGGATGTGAAACGAGTTGGAATCCTATTTCCATTAATTTTGCGACCACAACTGCTGAGGTGTGTGCTGGTGCGTTGTCGTCATGGAAAAGGACTTTCTTGTGGGCCAATCGCGGGCATTTTTCTTGCAGCTCGGTTTTCAAACGGTCCAATAACGATGAATAATATTCACCTATAATAGTTTTACTCTTTTCCAGATAGTCGATGAGGATTATCCCTTGCGAATCCCAAAAGACAGTCGCCATAACCTTTCCGGCCGAAGGAACGGTCTTCGCCTTTTTTGGTGCAGATTCCCCCTTGGTAACCCATGTTTAGATTGTTGTTTGGTCTCAGGAATATAATAATGTATCCATGTTTCATCCACAGTGACAAAACGACGCTTAAAGTCCTCCGGATTCTTCTGGAACAGCTGCAAACCATCCTTGCAACACTTCACACGATTCCGTTTTTTGGTCAAGCGTGAGCAATCGCGGCACCCATCTTGCGGATAGCTTTCTCATTTCCAAATGTTTATGCAAAATATTATGTACCCATTCAGTCGAGATGCCCACAGCACTAGCAATCTCACGCACCTTAACTCTTCTGTCATCCATCACCATATATATCATGGATTTGATCAATGATTTCTGGAGTCGTAACCTCCACAGGCCGTCCAGAACGTTCAGCGTCACTTGTGCCCATATGGCCAGTCCGAAAATTTTGAAACCACTTATAAACTGTTCTAATCGAAGGTGTAGAGTCACCATAATGTTTATCAAGCTTCTCTTTAGTCTCCTGAGGCGTTTTGCCTTTCATAAAGTAATGTTTAATCACCAGACGAAATTCTTTTTCGTCCATTTCTTGAAAATCACTCGACTTCCTTGATTCACACGAATGCCAAACACAAAGAAATAGACCAATATGGCTGAAACTTGGTGTGCGTTCATTTAAGAGATGCTACTAACTAAACATGACCTCGATACGCGCCGGTGGTGCCATCTCTCGGACTTTGCACGGACTTTTCAAACCAGCCTCGTATATCAAACAATATCGATTAACGTATCACACAACACTACTCACAATCGACATCAAAACATACCAAATAATTCATTTCTATATTAAAAATAAATGTCGTACTTACACTGAAATCTTGTCGTTACTATTAACAGGTGCCATATAATCAGGGTGGCTTTTTAAATGCTTATGCAAATTAGAAGTATTGCCACAAAACCGCACGGCTTTAAAGCATTTTTTGCAACTTGCGTTTATGTCATCATTTTTCGTGAAATATTGCCACACACTAGACTTTGGAGATCCCATTTTTGATCAGCAAATTATACCTAATGCTTTAAACACAAAACAACGACGACAGTCCGTGGTTAGGATTACGAATGCGGAACGAAAACAAAACAATGACGACCACGACACAATATGGCGACTGAGGGGACGGCATAGAGTTTTTTTTTCTCTCGGGCATAGACAAACAAGCTAGCCAACTACACAAAACTAGGAAAAGGATGTGTTGAAAAAATTCAAGAAACGATACCCAAAAAAATATTTCTTTACAGCGTCGATGAGCGTATTATGCATCAATTAACGTGTTAAAATGAAATCGTGATATTGGTATACCGATACGAGTACTTTTGACCGATACCTACTTGATACTTAGTTTTAAAGTATCGATACAAAAAGTACTTGATATCGGAAGGAATGTATCGAGTAAGTACTTGTATTTACTCGTATCGTTTTATCCCTAAAGAGATGTTATTTGGAATATATTATCCTTATCGCTATTATGGTAGGGCCTATTATTTTTCCTACTGGGTACATAAACCACTAAGAAAAAACAGTAAAATTGAAATGATAATCTTTTATTGCAAACTAGCTGTGCCCGCGGCTCCGCTCGCGTGGACTTGATTCGCCTTTATCGTCACTGCTTATTCGTTATGTTTATATTATTATATAGTTCAAGGGGCCTTAGAGGCCCATGACTTGGTTGCATACACTTCTTTTTATCTCCTTTTAGCTTTTCCTAGTGCGGGATTAACATCAACTCCGGATCTTGCTTTACTGCCTGAATCTATGAAGATCGAGGTCTACCCTTGCCTCTTCTTCCAACCACTTCTCTTATTACGGCTTGCTTTGCCTGTCCAACCATCTTAATCGCTGGCTTCTTATGATTTGGCTTATAAGGGGTTTCGTATATAGGCATTTTAATTCGTAATTTGTTCTTCTTCTCCACAGTCCCTCTTTTTTCCTTCCTCCGTAGATTCTTCTCAAAGCTTTCCTTTCCCATACGTCTCCTTTTCTCTTGCATTCAGTTTCCACGTTTCGCATCCATATGTCACCATGGGTTTGACAACTGTCGTATTTATTCTTTCTTTTGCTTTTCTTGATACATTCTTTGTTTTCAATATTGGATTCATTGCCCCCAAACATCTCTGTCCTTTCGCTATTCTTTCTTGTATCTCTGTCCTTTCTTGTCCACTCTCTGTTATTGTTACTCCCCGATAATTAAATTTGTCTACTTTTGCAAACGTATATCTTTTCCCTAAGTTGTTTCTTATATATAAACTTTTATTGTTTTTATTATCCTTCTTCTTTGTAATTTCCATGTATTTTGTTTTTTCCTCATTTATCTTTAGTCCTCTCATCCTTCCCCTTTCTTCTATCCTACTTATGGCTTTTTTGAGGTTCTTTTTGCTCTTGCAATTACTGCTACATCATCCGCATAGGCGAAGCATTGGCAGGTTTGTTGCTATATCGTTCCATTTATTTTTATTTCTGACTCCCAGATTATCTTCTCTATTACCAAATTAAATAGACATGTCGACACTGGATCCCCCTGTCTTAATTCTCTCTTCACCTTAAACTTGTCTGATACTTTGCCCTCAACCAACACTATATTTTCTGTGTCATTCTCACCATGCGAATCAATTTATTTCGAATTTTTAGTTCTTCCATTATCTTGTAGAGTCCGTCTCTATTTATAGAGTCATATGCTTCTCTGAAATCCACAAAGACCAAATGTAGTGCCAAGTTTTGTTTTAGGCTATTATCTTGGATTTGCTTAATCGAAAATATCTGGTCTGTAACCGATTTATTTTTCCTGAATCCACTGGTACTCTCCCAGAATAGACTCGGCTTTCTCTGCTAGTCTGTTTTTAATAGTCAACACTACTATCTTGTACACGACATCCAATAAGGCTATTGGTCTATAATTAGTACATATAGTTTTTTTCTCCTTTTTTGTATATTGGACAAATGAGCGACTCTCTCCAGCTCACTGGCATCTTTTCTGTTTCCCATATTTCTTGCACCAACCGACATATTTCATTTTCCAGATCTACTCCTCCAGCTTTGATCAGTTCTGCTGTTATACAATTTCCAACCGGAGCCCTATTTTTTTGTGTTCTGAGTATTTTTCTTATTTCTTCTTTGCAGGGTTTGTTTGTCCCCTCCTGCCCTTCAGTTAATTTTGCTTTCTATTTCTCATTCAACTCATTTTCATCTCCGTTTAGTGTTTCTTTAAAGTATTCCCCCCATCTATTCAGTCTTTCTACCAAGCTTACTGCTAAACTTCCATCTTTTTTCCTATATATTAGCATTTTTTCTCTGTTTATTCCCTTTGTATTTTATAAAAAAAGAGAAATCGAATAAGTGGTTCTTGAGTGCTAAGCACAGTAATAGATAGACAGATAGACAGAGAGACTTTAAGTTTTATATACATTATAGATTTTTTTTGACATATATTAAATTAAGAATTAAAAAAAAATCACGTAAATCAGATGAGTGGTTCTCGAATGATAAGCACACTAACGGACCGACACAGAGACGTTGCGTTTTATATATGGTATATTATATAGATTATTATTATATAACCTGGCCAGAGAACATATGTATGAATTAAAAAAAAAAACACGTAAATCGGATAAGTGGTTCTCGACTGATAAGCGCACTAACGGTCAGACAGACAGACAGAGAGACGTTGTATTTTATATATATTACAGATATTCTTTGCTACATGATATTGTTCCATATTTAATGGTTTAGGCAGTGTATTGCAAGAGAACGCTCTAGCGGCAAACTTTTTTCCGACTTGATTCACTATTATCGTCACTGCTTATTCCTTATGTTATCTAACGTAATAAAATATAGCCTATAACCTGGCCAGAGAACATATATATGTTTAAAAAAAAAAGCACGTAAATCGGATAAGTGGTTCTCCTGTGTGGGTAAGCGCACTAACGGACGGACAGACAGACAGAGAGACGTTGCATTTTGTATATATTATAAATGTAATAAAATATATATCTATAACCTGGTCGGAGAACATATGTATGAATTTAAAAAATCACGTAAATCGAATAAGTGGTTCTCGAGGGATAAGCGCACTAACGGACAGACAAACAGACAGAGAGACGTTGCATTTTACATATATTATAAATATAAATTATTATTATTACTATGTAACCTGGCCAAAAAATATAAGTATGAATTTAAAAAAAGACACGTAAATCGAATAAGTGGTTCTCGCGTGATAAACGCACTAATGGACAGACAGACGAACAGAGAGACATTGCATTTTATATATACTATAGATTATAGATATTCTCTGCTACATAATATTGTTTTAAATTTAATGGTTTATGCTGTGTATTGCAAGGGAACGCGCGGCAAACTTTTTTCCGACTTCATTCACTATTATCGTCACTGCTCATTCCCTATGCTACCTATCGTAATAAAATATAGCCTATAACCTGGCCAGAGAATATATGTATGTTTTAAAAAAAAAAGTACGTAAATCGGATAAGTGGTTCTCCAGTGATAAGCGCACTAACGGACAGACAGACAGACAGACAGACGACAGACAGAGATACGCTGCATTTTATATAGTTATATAGTTAATTAGTGTTCAGATTATTTTGGGATTTTACAATCTTTGGCATAATGGCATTACAGTGTGTGTAGTGCTAATTTCAAGTGAAATTTTATTTATCGCACATTCGTATTACCTTGGAAATATTGAAGGAAGGGATAGAAACCTGTTAAACACAGCTTTAATTTAGAAACTTGTGTTGACCCGTCCGATATTAATAACCGGTGTGCTTAACTATGAAATGAATGAAAAAAATCCTTAAGAAGATGAATACTAATCTAACCTTGCAATTTCTTCGCGTTAGTATTGCGCATACTTGAGATAACGATAAGGAGAAATGAATGTGGAAAATAGGCGTTGCAAAATCTCTCTATTGTATGAATTAAGTTGACTTTAAGGTTTAGAAGACAATGTTACTCATAGACATAGAGAATGAGCGGGCAGAAGGTGCCTGTTTCTAGAGTGTCAGTAAGCTACGGCGCTCTTGAAAATAATATTTCTAAGTGTTCTATTTGAACAAAATCAGGTTAGAGCTTTTCTCGGCTTGAATTCCGTCTTGGGGTACCGCGCCTTGTTTATTAGAGGCCTACAGAAAATAGACAGGTATTGGCCGCACAGTCGCTTTGTCTCTTTCTAGAGAGATTGGCAATTTTGTGAGGTTAATGCTCAGTCCATCCTCTGTTTCTATGAATGTTACTTGTATCAATAAAAATAGTAAACTATATTTATTTACTTCATTTGTATCACATTTCTGGGTCATTGCAAATATTTTATATAAACATTACTAAACTATAGGTTATGTAAATATGTTATTTTGCATAAAACTGCAGAAACTGCGTTTTACGTTTTAGGTAAATTTAGAACGTTAATGTAGGTCAGTTTTGAGTCAGTGTCATCAAAAAAACAACTGATTACAATAATTATTATAACGTATATATTTTTCGGCATATTTTAAGCATGAGTTTATATATAAACAGTTATGATAAACACACATTGTATATTTTTCATCACTCATGTATTTTCGAATTTTTATTATTTTTAAACATTAAATATCTAATTTACGAGGGCCATCTTTTTTGCAAAAACAATGAAAGAAAAAAACAATTTTTGGTACAAATCATTTTATTGTTTCTCAAAATATTGGGCTTTAAGATTTATAAATTTTTGCATGTGTTCGAACCAATTCTCGAAACTTTTTTTTCACTCTGAAGTTAGTACCTCAAAAATATGGTTTTGGAAGGATTCAACAGTTTCTTGAGGTGATGGAAATCGCTCTTCACGCTTCGGGAACAAAAAGAAGCAGTTAGGCGATAAATCAGGTGAATACGGGCAGTGAGCCATTAATTCGATGTTTTTCTCCGACAAATAATCAATTGTTTGACGTGCTGTGTGAGAGCTGACATTGTCATGATGAAAAATGATGTGAAGTTTTAGGTCGTTTTTTCCTGATTTCATCGATGACTTCTAGCAAACAAATTGTTGTATACCATCTGTTCTTCGATCCTCTAAAGCAATGGTTGCAACATGTCCAGTATAATCAAAAGAAACAAGTGATCATTTTCTTTGGAAGTGCTGCGCGAACGAACCACTTTTGTTGGGTTCGGTTCATCTTGGAACTCTCAAACAGTTGATTGTTGCTTAGTTTCCGGCTCGTATGAATATATCCAAGTTTCATCTCCTGTCACGATCTTGTATACGGATTTTGCATATCCTTGGTTGAATTTACATCAATTGACACGAACCTCTTTGAATTTCAGTCAAATTACACGGAATCCATAGGGAAGAGATCTTTTTCACAGTTAAATGTTCATGAAAAATCGAATATACTGAAGTCTTCGATATGCCTAAGGATGCCTCTATCTCACATCGTCACATGCCGACCCTCTTCAATCATGTTGCGCACAGCATCGATGTTTTTTGGAACTGCCACCGATTTTGGTCGACCTTCACGAAATTCATCGCTGATGAAACCACAACCATGATGAAATTCTGTAAAACAATTGTAAACAGTCTTTTCTGATGGTAATTTATTACCAAAAGTTCAACGAAGTTGAATGCCTCGACCCCAAAAATCTTGAAAAGGACCCATAACGCTATATATACGAAACAGCCCCTCTAATCTCCTCCCCCACCCCTTTCATGTTGTACTACAAATATTTATGCTAAATATTTATTTATGATCTCATCAAACAACCAAGAAATATTACCATATTACTATTAAAACTATACAAAATTTATCGACCTGCTCCCCTTTCACCCCCGTCGTTTTAAGCGATAACGTTCAAAAACTATAAGCTTTATCCCCTTATTAGGTGGTATATTTATATCCAGTTTGAAATTGATATCTCATTTCGTTCAAGAGTTATCGTGCCAACAGACCGACAGACACACAAGCCGACGGAAATTATTAACTATGTTTTGCGTGATTTAGGCACCCTAAAACGTGAGGAAGAACAAAAGTCTTGAAATGTGAATTTTTTCACGAACAGAATTCTTTCCTTTAGCAAGGAAAATAAAAAATATAACGCTTCTTAACGAATAATTAAAATTTCAGAATTTTTCCCTATTTGGCCTCTTATACAAATTAAAAGTGTACTGCCTAAAAACACAAATGTAATCCGTATAAAAAGAAAACACCGTAGTTTAGAAGTTAGCGCTCGCTGTTGAAAATGTGGTAAATCCACGAAACTGTTGTAAATTATAAATAGTCCAGTCATCAGAAGCAAATTTTGACAAAAAGCTCTCGTTAAATGTTAACAGGCGGCCTTTTGGCATACAGGTAATTTTTTGGACCTAGAATAGGATAAAAAAATTGCTAGTTTAAAGTATACGCTAAATCTACAAAATCGAAAATAAAATCAAAAATTCGGTTTTTCGCAAATATCTCAAAAAATAAAAAAGAGAGCGAAAAACTAATTGCACCACGTGAAAGAATGGGAAATTTTACAAAAAAGTAGTTTATAGATTGTTTTTTTTAGTTTTGCCGTAATTGAAAAAAATATATAACATCGATAAAACTCATTTACTCATTTAGGTGTCGAGGATCGTTCTCTACTTTCTTTCCACAAATTTACGCCACTCATCTCTATTTAGTGCTAGTTGTTTCGCCTCAGCCCAGGATTTTCCTCGTTTCCTCGGTATTTCATTCACACTATTGTTCCATGTTTCCCTCGGTCGCCCCCTTCTATTATTTCCTGTCACTCTTGTCTTCCACACCATTTTGACCTGCCGATCATCATTCATTCTCACTATGTGTTCAGACTATTTTAACTTCTTTTCCTCTTTTTTTTTTCCTTTAGCGATTTTACATAAAGTTCCCATCAAATATCTTCATTCCTTCTTTTATCAATTCTTCTTGCCCTACCACTTTCCTCAGATACTTTATTTCTGTGGCTTGTAATCGTCTTTCATACTTATCCGTCACAATCCAATTCTCAACCCCGTAGGTTATAGCTGCTGTATATATTGTTTTGTAAATTGCCATTTTTGTTTTCACTAATATTTCCTTTTTACTCAGCTTCTGTACAGCGCGCAGTATAATCTTGTTCTAGCTTTCATTCTATTTCCATTTGCATCCTCTTGTGTTCCTTTGGTATTTATATAGCTCCACCTGTTTAATTTTTTGTCCCTCTACTTTAATGTTCATAGTTTCTTTTCTGTTAGTTGTAACCATGACCTTTGTTTTTTCCAGGTTAATAAAGAGGTTATACTTTTTTAACTCTGCTGTCCATATATTCACTTTCAGCTCCAAATCTCCTTCTGTCGTTGCTACCAATACAATATCGTCCGCGAATGCACATGCCTCTATTTTTACAGCCTGTAACTGATTATATCCCACCATGTACTTCATTGTCTTACCCCAGCTCGCTTTATTACCTCATCTATAACGCCTATAAATAATAGTGGACTCAACACTCCTCCTTGCCTTACCCCATCACTATTGGTAAATTCCTTCCATGTTCGGTTACACGTTCTCACTTGGTTTATTGTATTATCATACAGGCTCTGTATTGTACTTACTAAATCTTCATCCACATCCTTGTTCCTTAAACTCTTCCATATTTCATGTCTAATCACCATATCAAAAGCTGTTTTTTATATCCAAAAACCCTAAAAATACTCTCCCATCTTTTTCCAAGGCCTCTTCCGCAATCTGCTGTATCGTAAATATGTTCTTTTTTCCCCGTTGGTCCAAGGAATTTTAACAGTACCGCATCTACTCCATCACATTCTGCTGCTTTGCCAGGTTTTAGTTCTTCTCTACTTCGTGTAGTTCTATTTCTTTTCCCCTTCAGTTGTAGTGGGAATCATGCTTCCAACCTTATTTATGAATAAATTAATGTTTCTGTATACCGTTAAACATTTTGAAATTGGCTATTAAGGGGTTTCTCGGGGTGCTGATTAAGAATCCGATGACGGATTTGAAAAATTCAAAAGGGTGGATCCAATATGACGGCCAGAGAGTACGTAATTCATTTAATTTCATCGAGTAATTTAGAATTTTTGTATTTTCAATAACTGTTTTCTTTGTACCTGAATATTTAAATGAAATACGTTTATCATGAACCCTTTTTAATAGCAAAATTACAAAAAAGAAAGTTTTTTTTAAAGTTTTTAGTGATTTTCTAATATCATATCATACTTTTAACTGTAACTAAATGCCTGACTTTTTTTGACCATTTCGTACTGCTTTGAACGTAAAATTGCCAGCGGCGCACTACAACAGGTAAATTTTCATATTTTAAAACTCAATTTTTAAATAACACAGACAATGTTGGTATTTTTAATTATTCTTATACTAAAACTTAAGGTATGATTTAAAGTGACCATACGTCCCGTTTTGAACGGGGACTGTCCCTTTTCTCGGTCACCTGTCCCGTTGTCCCCAAACAAAGAGCCGGGCCGTTTTCCGAAACCGCACGAAAATTTTAAATTACGATGCTCGTGAGACACGCGCGGGCGGGGAATCACAGACCGTCGCGACGTCGACGATTGGCGATTAGCCGCCCGCGCGCGCTGTCGGTTACCTAGTAACGCGGGGAGAAGAGGGAGCATTTATTTGGTTATTAGGCTAATCACGCGCATGCACACAGACTTGTCGCTATTGTTTTATTTTTGCGTAATGTTCGTGAAGTAGTTTAGTGGTAAACTGGTAACTAATTTGAAGTTTTCTGTTGTTTTGGAATTTTACCTATAGTTATGCCGAAACGCAAGTGTTTATTTAATGTCAACTTACAAGCAAAATACCCATTTATTAAGCAAATTAATACTTCCTCGGACGTCAGATGCGAAAAGTGTCGTTAGTGTTTCCCATAGTGGTGCTGCTGATATTGAAACAGCATTTGAAGTCTGAAAAACATAAAAATGCCGACCGTGCCGCTGCTTCCAGTTCTTCAGTGTTGGACTTTTTCAAGAATTCAAACGCGCCAACTTCAAAGGATTTGGATATTGCTGCTGCAGAAGGCGTCTGGGCTTATCACACTATACAAGAAAAACCACAGTTTTTCGCTCCAATGATTGTGCGTCGAAATTAATCCAATCATGTTTTGATCCAAAATTCACATGTGCGCGTACAAAAACAGAAGCTATTATAGTAAATGTTTTGGCGCATACAGCGATCGATAATTTAAAAGATGATCTCAATAAGTCCAGTTGTATTACAATTTTAAACGACGCTTCAAACCACGGTAACAAGAAAATATATCCTTGTGTAGTGCGCTTTTTTCAACCTTATGAAGGTGTGCAAGTAAAAATTTTAGACCTCCAAGAGCAACCAGGTGAAACTTCTGTTATCATAGTCGACTATTTACACCAAGTATTGACAGATAATAATTTGTCAAATAAAGTCGTGGCATTTTGTGGCGACAATGCTAATGTCAATTTTGGGGGCGTAGCTAGGCGAGGAACTAATAATGTATTAGCAAAATTACAATCATCTCTGAAAAAACCGTTGATAGGTATTGGATGTGGAGCCCATATAATTCACAATGCAATAAAATCTGCTGCAGATGGTCTACCTTTAGATTACGAAAGCATTATCGTAAAAATATATTCATTTTTTTATATTTACACGGTTCGAGTTGAAGCTCTAAAGGAGTTTTGCGCTGAAGCTGAAATAGAACATCACCAAATGCTCGGCTACAGTAAAACCAGGTGGCTTGCGCTTATGCCTGCCTTGGAGAGAGTTTTAAAAATGTACCAGCCGTTAAAAGACTATTTTTTGACCATTGAAAAATGTCCCAAATTGTTAAAAAACTTTTTTGATGATCCCATATCAGAGTTATGGCTTCATTTTTTACACGCTCAGTCAGCAAGTTTTCACCAAGCTGTATTGAAGGTTGAAGGTCAGACTGTGTCGGCAATTGAGGCTGCAAAAGAAATCAATCATCTCAAAGACAATTTGGCTCAGAAACAGATCAACCAGTTTCTTCCATTTACTGTTGGTAGTTTAATTGTGAAATTAAAAGATAATGGCACTAATATTGATGAAGAGTTTGTGAAAAATACGGCCACAGAATTTTATAAAACAAGCCGTGAATATCTGGAACAGTGGACTTGCTTTCTTACTAAAGAAATGGAGATATTTTCATTGGGCAGATTTAAGAAAAGTACCTGCATGGGAAGATATTCAAAAAGCGCTGGATGTATTGATTGAAAAGGGATATTTTCCCTGTAACAAAGATACAGAAGTATTTGACGAATTTACATTAATTTCAAGCTACGTCACTTCCCAAAAAAATTACCGAATGGGATAATTTAAAAGTCTCCACAGAAACTCGTTGGGTGGAAGTATTCAAACACTTTCGCACCAACAATCTACAACATGAAAATTTTTGTATTTTAATTGAATATATTTTATGTCTACCTGGTACAAATGCTCCAGTAGAAAGAGTCTTTTCTCTTATGAATAAATTGTGGACGTCTGAAAAAAAATCACTTACAGGTACCAGTTCTGAAAGCGATGTTGATAACTAAGGTCAATATAAAAAAAAACGTGCCAAGAATTTTATTCTTATTTAAAATCATCAACAACTTTATTAAAGTAAATTTGTTCCTCTGATAAATATAAATACAATTAAAAAAAAATATGGTGCATATAATTTAATAATTTCTGTCAGAGGAACTTTGCTTCAATAAAGCTGGTTAACTGGTGATTGATTTTTATTTTTCACAACTTGTTATAATAAAAATAATTATAATTAATATGAATATAATAACAGTCAATACTAATTGCATTAAGTTACACTTTTTCTAAATAAAGAAAATTAAGAAGTTGTGTTTATTTTCATTGTTAACCTGCTAACTTGGGTATAAAAACTTATGTCCCGTTTTGAGTTCAAAAATAAATGGTCAGTTTAGGTATGATATATGCACAAGAATTTTTTTCAATAATATATTTTATTAAATATTTGTAATTTACTGTATGCCCTTTAAAATTATGCAAACAAAAATTTCGTTTCAAGTTTTACAAATTATGAAGCAACAAAAATAAAACTATTAGTATCATCGGAAAGCTGAAAGTCTCCTCTTCAAAAAGCTATCTTTTAATTTCTTTTTTACACTGTGAAAACAAGAAATATCGATTAACCTTCGAGCGGTGCGCGTAGACTTTCAAATTGTCAAATGGTCTGATTAAATTCTACTTCTCCTTTAAACAAACTACTAAGATACTTTTTCGTTTTTCAGAGTACAAGATCAACAGACACCTTGACAAAGAATCCAGACTATAAGAAAATTATTAGCAACGGTTCCATAGACAGTATGGAGAAATCCACATATAACTCATCCGTAGAAGATAACCAGTCCTACGATGTCTACGAAACTCAAAATTCCAATCCATTTAACACCATTGAGTACCACAAGAGTCCTTCTAAATTTGAAAACCAATATGCAAAACCTACTGGAACCTTCGACTTGGCATTTAAAAACGAAGGATTTAAAGATACATCTACTTTTGCCACTAATAGTAACTATCAGTCGCAAGCTGGGAGCGTTCATGATGAGTCGTCCATAAACGATGAAACGCCTATTATCCAACCTTACGCCTCGAATGATATTTCATCTTACCCAGCAAGTGACTACTATAACACTGACACGTTACCTCTTCGTGAAAATTCGGAGATCAGTGAGCAAGGATCAATTGGAAGAAGTTATGACCCGAGCTACAGTAGGGATAGACCTATGGGATTGATGCAGGAACTTAAATCGAAGTTTCCCAAGCCTGAAAAGCCTCCTACACCTCCGAGAAAATACTCCCCGACTTATTCGGAGCAACTTGCAGGAATGACTTATAGTCCTGAGTACAATACAGTAGGTTTAGCTCATCCAGACACTCTGGATAGAACCAAATCCGTAGATGATAGTTATCAAAAGCCAAAACCAAAGGCAAGAGCTAAGAGTGAAGTAGTTTTGGAAACAGATTTTGATTATATTCCTGATAATGAAACTTTCATGCAACCTCTTGGTGATTCAGGAAGAAGTAGGAGTCAACCTTTATTGGAGACTGCTATGTAGGAAAATTTAAGTGGCCTTAGTAAGAGTGGCCTTAAAAAAATTGAAACTGTGATATCAATGCAAATGATTAGAGAATGAATTATAGTTTTATCTTAAGGAGATGATGTCTGGATAGAATATCTCATTGTTAATGATGAAAGTTAAAATAACATGGCATTTTAATAACGAAGAAATTAAATAATAATAATGTTTGAACAAAATGCAGTGTGTGTAGAAATATTAGTACTGATAAAAAGTTGATAACTAGAATTATGTTATGAACTTATTATTCAAGAAAGAAAGATTACAATTGCAACAGAGTTAAATATGTACTTTGAAGCGTTTATTTAAGAAATAATATAAGAATACTAAATATATCGGAATTTTTGCGACCAAAGTAAATTTTCGAACCTTTAGACAGACTTTTTGTGTCAAAAATTTGAAAAAAGTTTTTTGATTTAAGCTTTATATTAAACGTGTTTTTAATTTGGTACTATATCCATATTATAGTATTACGACAACCGCTAGGAATGTGACTTTTATTGCAGATGAGACAGTACTTAAACCATGCCCATTGTTATAGCTAATACGTCAGAAGAATTCTTTTAAAAAATCTGTGATCTAATTTTAATAAACAATGAAATGAAATAAAGTGTGGAAATGGTTTTATCACAAAATAAAATAGTATGAGCCTTTAAAATAGAACAGTTACATTTTTCTTATGATATAAAGTTTTTCAAGAAATGTGTGTGTATATAATGATTTTTAGACAATAATTAGCAGCTATTTTGTTAAAATGCCCTGTACATAAAAACTATTGTTCTAATTCGCTGTAGCAGTATGCTGTGTTTAAGAAAATCGATTTCTGTACATATTTTTGTAAATATTTTTGTTATATGGAAGTAATTTTGGAAAGCTCGTTTTTCCTAATTCACTTTTTTCACGTACTAAAATATTCAAAGAATTCCAATTTTGTTAAGTGAGTTTAACACGTACTATGTTATATTTATTAGAAACACACAAATTCCAGTTATGTTTATAAATTTTATAGTATTTTACTTACTTCGACGTTAAATTTTTCTGTCCATAACGAACAATATAATGTTGAAAAATCGCAGATGTGATAGTAGGTTATTACTCAACAGTTGATAAAATATCTTGTATTTGTATATATTTATTATTGCATTTTTTAATTTTAGTTAATTGATAAATATTAGATTGACCAGTAGGTCAAGGAATCTTGCAGGGTGGTCGAAACATTTGAGCAGCTATTTACTTCCCGATGAATATTGAAATCATTCGATTGGTTGGACGATTCTTGAAAGAATTAAAGAGTGTTACAGAAATAATTTCAAATATCCCTTCAAAAAGGCCCGGCTGATTGGCGCAGTGGGTTAAGGCGTTAGACTTGCCCACTGTTGTCTGAGAGGTCCGCGGTTCAATTCCGTGTCTGGGCTGGGTGTTTGTGATTTGTCCCTTGTGTGAATGTGTAAATTTGTGTGTATAAATAAAACAAAGAGTGATGCTGGCTAATTGGTTATACGCCAAAAGCCATAAAACACATGTAAAAAAAAAAAATCCCTTCAAAAAGTTTATATTATATGGGAATTTTTTCTTGTTACATCTAATTTGAAATTCAATAAAGATGAATACCACTCCTTACTATACTACAGGTGACATTTAATGCCAAGTTGACGTAATTTCAAAACTTAATTGTACAAATTAATTCAAATTCATTGTTTCAGTGATTACCTAGTGACTCTGGTTATATAAGTCGGATCGAGATAAAAATAACCGGTCAAGTGCAAGTTGAACTTGCGCAATTAATGTTCCGTGCCAAATAAATTATTAAACTCGTGATAATTTTCGTTCAATCTACACCCCGTGGAAAGCATTCCAGAATTTTTTCAACATTTTTTGATCAGTACCCAGAAAAGTGAGTCCAAGTACTACATTATATATATATATATATATATATATATATATATTTTATATATATATATATATATATATATATATATATATATATATATATTTATATATATATATATATATATATATATATATATATATATATATATATATATATATATATTATATATATATATATATATATATATATATATATATATATTATATATATATTTTACTCGTGTTTTTACAAGCTCTCATTTGACACCACACTCGATGACCTAATAAAAATTTTTTTTTTTACTTCCGATTTCACTCTCCAAAACTAACCCCTTAAGTCAAAAATTAACTTTCAAAATTACACGGCTTTGATGAGGCCATCAATTCCTATATTATTACCAAATTTTAACTTTCTATGACAAATAGTTTCGGAGAAAATCGGGTGTGACATACAGACAGACGGACAGACAGACACCGAAGCCATCTTTATAAGTGTTCCGTACGGAACACTAAAAAACCAAACTCTTCGTAAAGAAATTTTCAGCAAATCCTGCTTGATTTTAAATCGCTCTAGTGCGTACATAACCCACAAAATGGAAAAAAAAAAACAGGCAAAAAACTGTTTTTTCTTTCATTTTATTGTACAGGTCAACTAAGTGAACCGATCGGCTTGAAACTTTCAGAAAATATGTCTTTTGTTATAGTAGGCACAATTGAACTTGTTATTTAAAATATATATATGAAAAATTAAAATCGATCTTTTTTTTCAAATTTAGGTTCGACGTCACTTTCCGACACCATTAAAAAAAAACTGGTTTTGGAGTCAATTTAACTGTTTTTTTGTTTATTAATCAAATAACAACAAATGCGTTATTTCGGTCACTTTGAAAAAAAAAATTGTTATTGAAAATTAAATTTTTTTTAATGAAGGTCTCGTGATGATGTGATGTGATAAAAAATTTTCAATTTTTTTTTTAAATAATCGGAAAAACACATTTGTTATTATTTGATTAATAAACAATTGTAAAAAAAAACTGTTAAAATGATTCAAAAAAAAAAAATTTTTTTTTTATGGCATTATAAAGCTGGCATCGAGACCCATTTTAGACCAAATGGCATAAAATGGTGGGCAATTCAAATTTTAAATAACAAATTAGATTGTGTATTTTTGTACTAAAATTTCAGGGTATTTTAGTTAAAACAAGAGACATATTTTCCGAAAGTTTCCGGCCGATCGGTTAACTTAGTCGACCTGTGCTTTGCCTGTTTTTCTTTCAATTTCGTGTGTTATGTACGCACTTGTGCGACTTAAAACTACCAGAAATCATTGATAAATTCATTACGAAGATTTTTTTTTTTGTCGCAGTCCGACTTATATAATTGGAGTTATTCACATTTTAAACTCAAAAAATGCATTTTGGAAATTTAAATTGTTTATAAACAAAAGAGCACAAGTTTTTCGAGGTCCAAAACTCAGGTCCCTGGTGATACCCTTGAGAGGATAAAATCATAATATTCCTGTATCTAAACTATGCCTATCTCATCAATATTTTAACCCTTTTTTACTGCACTAATAAAAATCAATGCTACTCCTTGTTATACTAGAAGTCACATTTAATGACAAGTTGACATAATTTCAAAAATTAATTGTACAAATTAAATCAAATTTCTTTTTACAGTTCTATATTGATATAGAAATAAAAGTAACTAAAAATATCACCAAACCAAATTATACAGCGATAAGATGAAGCGATATATGGGACTTTTCTTTAATATTACATTTAGAAGAAAAATAGCCGGTCAAGTGCAAGTTGAACTTGCACAATTAGTGTTCCGTACTTTGATTGCTCTTAAAATAAAAAAAATTGTTAGAAAGGTATAAAATGATCAAAACACACCCCAAACGCGTTTTCAACAAAGTTTGTTTCTAATCTTTACTGAAAACTGATGACCTCGAAATTTTTGTTTATATATATATATATATATATATATATATATATATATATATATATATATATTTTACTCGTGTTTTTATAAGCTTTCATTTGACACCAAACTCGATGACCTAGTAATTTTTTTTTCACTTCCGATTTCGCCCCCCAAAACTAACCCCTTAAGTCAAAATTTAACTTTCAAAACTACACGACTCTGATGAGGCCACCAATTCCTATATTAGTACCAAATTTCAACTTTCTATGTCAAGTAGTTTCGGAGAAAATCGGGTGTGACAGACGGACAGACAGACGAGCAGACACCGAAGTGATCTTATAAGTGTTCCGTATGGAACACTAAAAAGTGCTTAGAGTTTCATTTTATGGTAGTGTTCAAAAATTTTAGACTGATTGCAATGCTCTCAAGGAAAATTTTATTTTTTGAATTTGAAATATATTTGTTAGATTGGAATTTTTTGATGTTTTATTTGTTTTACTATAAATAATTAAAAAATCCCTATTTTCATAAAGCTACAACTCTCACATGGACAATTATCGAATATTTTTGCCCTATTACTTGCAGTTTGAGATTTTCGTTTTTTAGGCGACACTCTAGGGTCATTTATTGCAAAATATAAAGGAAAACCAGTACATTAATAAATTAATTGTTGTTTAATTTATGAAGTGTCTTTATATATTTATTTATTGTGCACTGTATAGTCAATGTCTTTGTTACTTTTAGTAAATATTAGTTCACTAATGTCCTTTTTTTTGCAATAAAATTGTGTCACTGGAGTGTCCTTAAAAAATCAAAGATCTCAAAATGCATACTGTACGGTAAAAATATTTGTTAATTGTTCGTGCGACAGATGTGGTTTTATAAAAAATCATCATTTTTTTAATTATTGATTATGAAAGAAGTAAAACATGACCTGGAATCAACAAATGAATTTTAAAATTCTTTTATCAATCTAACCAATGTATTTCAAATATAAAAAATAAAAATCTCCTTACAGTCATATTTTTATTGGTCAAAAACTGACAAAATACGATTTTTATTCAATCGATCTAAAATTTGGCGCATTCCCATAAAATTCAATTTTAAATACTTTTTCCTAATTAATGTCAAACGACAAATGGCAATCGGTACTGCAAAATCATTTTTAGTGTTCCGTACGGAACACTTATAAGATGACTTCGGTGTCTGTCTATCCGTCTGTCTGTCACACCCGATTTTCTCCGAACCTATTTGTCATAGAAAGTTGAAATTTGGTAATAATATAGGAATTAATGCCCTCATCAGAGCCATGTAGTTT
>CM032449.1:187444693-187454693 GCA_019049505.1 Pachyrhynchus sulphureomaculatus
TTCGACCAAAATATCGCACAGTTTTTTACACACTATGGAAATCATTTTTTAAATTTTTCTTCCCAGCATTATTCCAGCATAAATCGATCCACTTTGTACCGCGGAGGTTTAACACTAAATATCTGTCAATATTTTAGGGGCTTTCGTGTTGACAGTGTCGAAATAACGTATAAATATAGTTTAAAAAGAAACCAATGGATGGCCCACCCTTTATGCACATAATCTATTGGGTAATTAAACCAGTTTCGCAACCACGAATGCCATATTTTTCCTACACAACTTCTTTTTCTCTCTCCATTTATTTTTAGTAAGATTCAGTGCAACCATAGCTCAAAAACACCCCCAAATTTTTGAACATCCAATTTCTTTTGAAAGCACCACTCACCTTGTCTTCAAATGATCGCAGATACTTCAGTCTTATGTATTAATATTTCTTTGTTAAAATCGAGCACATTTTCTAGAAATGATTATTTGGGTGGATTTGGAGAGTGCAAAAAACGAAAAATATATCGTGGCTAAGCGGATCAAAAATAATCATCAAGTAATAATCTTGTATTAAAAGTACGAAGCGGCTAGAACAATGGACAACCTTGCCTTCATTGCGACTCGTCATTTAGCTACCGCAACCCTTGTCTTGTTAGCAAGAAAATGTATGCAGATATATCTCGAGATTCCTTGCTACCAACACACGGACTGTAAATTATTATTCTCAGTGGATGAGTCTTAATGTCACGTACTCTTAATAAAGATCAATGCTTGGACTAATTAATTTATTTTCTGCGCTCTACGACATTACTTTTGCATGCTCCCTTGTGTTTCTTTATTTTTCGTATAATCCATTTATAACTCCCTATTTTTAAAAATTGTAAATACTGATAAATTTTGGCTTGTTAGTGGATAGTGTTCTATTTTAAGAAATGACTGTTATAAGTTTTATATTATGCACACGTTATTATTATTATTCTTTTTTTGTACAAGTTTTATACAGTGCAATGTTAGAGTTTATGATTCGTCCGAACAAAATTTTTAAAAATATTTAATAAATCTTTTGTCCATTTTAGCTGTTTTATTTATTTTTAATCCTTTGTCAATAAGATACAGAGTTGTAGTACTGTATTAAGACAATTAAATAAGTCTACGAATAATATGAAAAATGTATTTTGATAATTTAATTTTTTTATGGGTCTAGCACACGTGTGCAGGGAAGTCCTTAAAGCGCTTCAGGAGCGACATGTGTGCGGAAAAAGCGATTCACGTTATTCTTGACTCGCTGTAAATTGTACTCGATCAGAAAACACAGCCCTGGGCAAATTATTCCAAAGGGATGATGTTCACCATATAAAAGACTGCTTGAAAAGCATTGTACGAAGAATAATAAGCTGAACCTCATACGGATGTGAAGTATTCGCGCGACTTGTATTTCTAACATGCACCGCTCTGGGAGGAATTAAGCGGGCTACATCCTTCGAACACTTTCCATGAAAATACTTGTAGAACAGACTCAAGTCGCCAACCGTGCTTCGATGTTCCAGCGAATCAAGGCCGCCGGTCATTTCCAGGTCTCCAATCAGACGAACAGCTCTTCTCTGAACAGAATCCAACAAATGCAGTGTATGTTTCGAAGCGGAGCCCCAAACATGGGAGCAGTATTCCATAGTTGGTCGAATTTGTTCTTTGTAAAGAATTAACAGTTGTTGTGGAGTGTAAAGCTTTCTGGTTCTAAATAATATTCCCAACTTTTGAGAAGCTCTCTATGCTATGCCTGCATCATGTTCATGTCAGGACATATTTGGTCCCAAATTAACGCCCACCAAATTAAGTGACGATGCTAGGGGAATGGAGTGTCCCGACATAACTATGTCGGTACAGCAATGTTAACTTTTTTAGAAAAAACTGCCGCCTGGGTTTTTATAGCGTTAAATTCCACTTGGTTACTGTCACCCCAAGATAGAATTTCTTTCAGGTCTTTGTTAACTTGAACGGCCTCCTGCTGTCTGCGGATACTCGCCTGAGCAGCCGATGTCCGAGCGTTCAAAGTGAATGAAGAGATAAGCGTACTGTCATCTGCAAAGCTGTAGATTGGATTCCCGATCTTTTCCAGCAGATCGTTAATGTAAATGAGAAAGAGAGTAGGAGACAGTATAGAGCTTTGGAGCACACCAGCGTTGATAGTGAAGGTGTTAGAAAGAAATCCGTCGACCGCCACACGTAAAGAACGCACTCTGAGGAAACATGAGAGCCACAAACAGAACTTTACAGACATACCACAAGAGCGCAGCTTAGCCAACCGTCCATCGTGCTAAACACGGTCGAATGCCTTGGATATGTCAAGAGCAACCGCTCGAGATTCTCCGAAGTGTTCAATTGCGTTGTTCCAAACATGTGTTACATAAATCAGAAGATCTTCTGTTGATCTATTTTTACGAAAGCCATGTTGAATCGTTCAAGATATTTTAGAAAATGCTGATTGATAACCTTTTCCATGACTATCGAGATTATTGAAAGCAGTGCGACTGATCGGTAGTTATTTGGCAAGCTCTTCTTGCCTTTTTTAGATATCGGCTGAACTGTGGCACATTTCCAGTAGGAAAGAAATATTCCCTTTCTGTAGGATAGGTTGAAAAGTCTACAGAAAACTGGTATTAGTTCTCTCGCACAGTTTTTGAGAACTATGGCAGGTATTCCGTCAGCACCAGAAGCCTTTTTGGTGTCTAGCTTCATTAAAATACGTGCTATGACCCGCTGTCTGAAGACAACATCGGCATCCTTGACTGCAATATGGAAATAGTAGATGGTGTTTTTTCCTTGGAAATCGACAGTAGAATGTGAAGCAAAGAGTTCAGCCAACAAGTTCGCTTTCTCAACAGGTGTCGTTGCAATGGAATTATCTGACCGTGTGAGTGGTGGTATGGGTGGATTTGGTGAAATTTTGTGACTAACTGCCTTAGCGACTGCCCAAAACGACCTGGAATTGTTGAGATAAGTGAGAAGTTTGTTCCTAATTTGTTGATTATGTGCCTCTTTGGTTTCGTCGTTAATTCTTTTGCATCTGTTTCCGGGCACGAACAAAGAAACTTAATCTCAATAATTGTATAAAGTGTTAAAGACAATATTAAGAGCATCCACGAAAGGCTTGTTCAATGCAACGACAGCCAAAAAGAGAACAATCTGCCAGATAATCTTTGTTTCTGATGATGCTAACATGGTTAGTGAAGCGCAAGTTAGGTGTGTAATCAAAGTGTACTGATGATAACTGTTGTGTAGTGTGATTATGCCAAAGAATCTAATATGCCAGTAGATCACTTTAAAAGAGCATTAAAACTCTATGGAGATTAGCGAGGCAATATAAGAACTGTGGTAATCTCACAATGAAAACAAAAACCGGCCAAGTGTAAGTCGAACTTGCCCAATTAGTATTCTGTACGGTGATTGGTTTTAAAATAAAAAAATTTGTTACCCTGAGTTTTAACGAAGTTTGTTTCCGATCTTTGTTGAAAAAAGTCTAATGAGCTTGATTTTTTTTATATACCAGATAAATTATCAAACATAATGCGCTCGTAATAACACAGGCCAACAAAAATATATTTGTAAAAACTTTTTAAACCAATACATCTAAGTGTTATGTATTTTTAAGTGCTGAAACCGTATCTGGTATCCATTTTTTTGTATCACCCACAGTTCTCTGACAAAATAACATCGATTAAATTTTCTCTTCCTGCTTGAAAAACTAAGCAACCTGTTGATCTCTTGTTCTATAATGGTAAATAGTTGTTCCAGATTCTAGTAAATATTTTTCTTTCAACCCAGAACCAAGCAATTCTGCTTTTTCCTTAGTCAAATCCAAATCTCTCACTAAATCATTTAACTCAGCTTGTGTAAACAACTGTGGTTTTAAATTTTCTAGAGAACCTTGAAACTCATCATCATCCGGTTGATTTTTATTAAATTCTGGACTGGACTGTAAAACGTCATCAATAGACTGAGGTGACTCAGGTACAGGAAGTCCCGGTCCATGTTCTATCGGCCGATTAGCTGAAGTAAAGTTGAGATAGATAATTACTTTCTTATTTTTGGAGTTATATTCAGAAACGACAACGCTGCAAAAATAACAATCATTTGAATGATTTTCTTGCTCTCTCCATACCATAGGTACTGCAAATCTAAAAGCTTTCTTTTCTTTCTTATACCATTTCTTAAGATCCTAGACACAAACATAGCACACTTTGTGAGGAGCCCAACATTTTTCTTGATTACCGATTTCAACACCAAAATATGCAAAGTATACTTTTTTTTACAAAATGAATAATGTTTTCTTTAATGTTCTTTAATTACAAACTCACCACATATATAACAAAAAATGTTGGGAAGTTTTTTACAACCACGATTAGCTATACAGTAGAACCCCGATAACCGAGTCGCGATTATCCGAACTTCGGATTAACCGAGCCAATCTAATAACCTAATTGTCCGAGGTACTCACGTCTATGCTGCGTATTAACCGAGGTTCTAAAATATGTATGTACATATTTCCAGTGCGTTATAGTGTTTATTACGGAGAAGTACGAGTATACTCACATAATTTATTTGGTTGGAGTTCTGGTAGTTAAGTGTAATTAATACGAACTGCTTTGTTTGAATTTTTGTTTATCGTATTATAATGGAGCAAAACAAGCGTAAAAGAATCGTCGTTCCTATTGAAGAAAAATTAAAAGCCATCAGAAGAATTGAAGCAGGGGGGACAATTAAAGTTGTTGCACGAGATTATGGAGTAGGTAAGGTAACAGTTGGAGATTGGAAAAGAAACCGCACAAAAATAGAAGAGTGGTCTATAAATTAAGCCTCCTCGTCCTCAGGAAGAAAATCAATGAAAACCGGCGACTATGAAAATGTTAAACGAAGCTTTATTCATGTGGTTTAACCAACAGAGATCAAAAGGTGTGCCTCTGTCAGGTCCAATTTTACAACAGAAAGCAATAATGATTAGTAGGCAATTCCCAGAGATAGATCAGTTTACCGTCAGTTCTGGATGGTTTGACCGCTGGAAAAAATGGTACGGTGTACAACTGACTGTATGTGGTGAAAAACTTTCTGCTGATGTGTCATCAATTGAGAAGTTTAAGCAGAACTTTAAAAAACAAATCGAAGATTGTGGATACACATGTGATCAAATTTACAACTGTGACGAAACTGGTCTGAATTATAAAATGCTTCCATCAAAAACATTGGCATATCGACAGGAAAAATCAGCTCCTGGGCACAAACGAAGTAAGGAAAGATTAACTATAATGGTATGTTCCAATGCATCTGGCAAGCACAAAATCCCACTGATGGTGATTGGCAAGTCTGGACGTCCAAGAGCTTTAAAAGACATCTCACCCAAAGCCCTACCAGTCTATTACAAAAGTTAGAAGAGCGCATGGATGGATGCGACCTTATTTACTAACTGGTTTGAAGAAGAGTTCTTGCCATCTGTGACTAAATTTTTGAACAGAAACCGTCTTCCTATTAAAGCAATTTTGTTAATGAATAATGCCCCCTGTCACCCTGGAAAAAGACTTCATGTGGGCGAAATTGTTGGGATGAGAAAGGTTACATTGAAAATGTTATTTACTGGGTAAGTCAAGCTTGGGATTCTATGCGTACTACCACTATTCAAAAATCTTGCTCAAAAGTTATTGATTTTGAGGACTATAATGACAGTGAAGATGATACTCCATTAAATGAATTAGCTTTGAAATTGAGAAGCCATGGAGAAAAAGTTTATTTGAATTAATGCAAAAATTAAAAGGTTGCGAAAATGTGACAAGAGAAGATGTTGTTGAATGGATTACAGCAGATGATTTAGAAGAAGACATGAGTAATGAAGAAATAACGAATGCATTCGAATGATAAAAAATAAACTTTTCAGATTTTGAATATTAAAATGTGAAAAATTGGTGGGTGATACGACTTTTACTTTTTTTTTATTATTATTTTCGGACTCACACACCAAGAAACAATGGAATCAGGTAAAATTATTAAAAAAGTTTTTTCATCATTGGCCTGTGTAATTTTCGTTCAGTCTACATCTTGTGGAGAATATTCTAGAATTTTTTCCAAAATTTTTTGATCAGTACTTTTCGAGATAAGGAGCGGGACAGTGATTTTTAGCGATTTTTTAATAAATAGAAATAAAAATGTACGCAAGTATTACACCATATATTTTTTTAAACTCGTGTTTTTATAAGCTTTCATTTGACACCCACTCGATGACCTGATAAATTTTTTTTTCACTTCCGATTTCACCCCCCAAAACTAACCCCTTAAGACAAAATTTAACTTTCAAAACTATACAGCTCTGATGGGGCCATCAATTCCTATGCTTGTGTCAAATTTTAACTTTCTATGTCAAATAGTTGTGGACGTGACAGACGGACAGATACCGAAGTGGTCTTAAAAGTGTTCCGTACGGAACACTAAAAACAGTGGCCGTAAATCCAAGCCATAAACGTCTGAAAACTATTCATGCGCAACGTTAACACTACAAACAAAATGGACCTGCTAATTAGACGCAATTATGTGAATTTTTACCTCGAGAAAGTCCTAATCCCATGAATCAGTAAAAACTCCAAAAAGGACGAAATAATATTCTGGCCTGATAAAGATAGCTTTCACTAAAAAAAGGAAGTTATCTCGAAAATGCAAAGTGTTTTGCGTGCTCAGGAAAATATCAATAAAAGTCGGAAGGTGCATCCTATAGAGAAGTTCTAGGCTATTTGTAAACTCCAGTTACGTCAAAATAGTTGCAATCAACTCTGCTTTCAAGAAAAATCGGCGATAAGTTTTGGGAAAGCATGGAGAAAAAATGGGAAGCCTACGACAAAAAGTTTGAACTGAATGTAACTCGAGGAAATATATTCCATCGCTGAGAGGTTAGTTCAGGTTAACCCACATTATGTTACTAAGGATATAAGAAAAAGAGGAAGATCAATTCAAAAAGTTTCCTTAAGAAAAAAAGAGAATACAAGAGACGAAGCTGCTTATAAAGAAGGAAGCGCCAACCAACAATTGGTGGTGGAACCATTTGAAGAAAAAAACTGTGTTACTCTGGCACTATAAAAACTTTGGTCCTTCTGAACACAATACCAGGTGTACAAGTATGAAATGCGGATTTTTTTTTTATAAAAAAACTTGTTAAATTTGGAAGAATGATAAAAAGTGCTTTATTCAAAGTATGCTCAATCGCTTGTTATACATTTTCCCATCTTTCGAGCAATTCGTGAATACCACGCCAGTAAAAATCTTCCCCTTTTGCTGCGAACCATTCATCGAGCCATTTTTTCACATCTTCGTACGAACCAAAGCGCTGCTCAGCAAGTGCGTGACCCATCGATGCAAACAAGTGGTAATCGGGAGGAGCCAAGTCTGGTGAGTAAGCCGCATGGGGTAGAACTTCCCAGCTGAGTGCTTCCAACGTGTCGCGAACTAGTTTTGCCATAAGTGATGGAGCATTGTCATGAGGAAAAATGACTTTGTGTTGCGTCTTTCGGTATTCTGGCCTTTTTTCAAGCAGCGAACGGTTCAAATCGGTCAATTGTTGTTGGTAACGTTTAGTATTAACCGTTTCCCCAGGTTTTAACAGCTCATAATAGACCACGTCGTGCTCCTTGTTCGGTATAAATTTCGATATATTGAACACAACAACACAACACTATGCACACACACTTTTCCAATTTATCACTCTTGCGCGTCTGACTGTTGATGACACAACAAAATGGCACAGTGTCAAATCTTTATAGCACGAACTGCATTGGTGCACCTTCTGTTGTCTGAAATCAGCATACACCTGGTAAACTTAAAATCGATGATCGATGGGGAGGATTTTTCTTTAAAAAAACGAGGGGCCTATACGCACATGGCTGATTCAAAGTACTACTGACGAGCAAAACAAATTTTATAGTGTTAGTGCTATATTATATTCAATTTTTCTCTTTTTTTTAAATAATTTTGTAATAATTTCTGACTGGTAGTATTTCTATTACTATTGTATTTGATGAATTGGGTCATAAATTGAGCTTTGTTACAGTACAGAATCCGGTTTCAGCTGAAATTAGGGTATTAACGGTTTAGTGATCAAACTGTATGCTTTTTTATTAATTGAAATTATATGGACATACATACATACCTACATTAAGTAAAAAGTTGCGGTACCCATGGCAATCAATACAAGTAATATAATGATTGTTGAGTGTCAAAACACTGAGAGTATTTATGACTACTTAAAAGTAATAGAAACTGAGATAGATTTCTATAATGCAATATTTCTATACATCTAGAAATCACGTTACACAATTCTGTAAGATATGAATGCCGGTTTATTAATTGAGATGCGTGTCCTAGTCACAATACGAATAAGTAATGAAGCGCAGGACTAAAACCGAATAAAGCAAAGCTGGAAGAGAAATTGCATAGGCAGTGCGGAGTCTTGTGCAACAGACCTACTAGATTCTCCATCTATATCGGGATCGGGGAGTTAAAATCTGCTTTAGCATCTAATAAAGAAAAGAAAAACTCAAAGGTCAGCTAAGTCATTTAGACTGCAGTGGGCCAGTTTGTGTTGGACAACAAGGTGTTTAGGAAGCTGTTCCAAAAGAATTTAGTCTAGTAAAACCTTCTAGTTGAACAATCCCCCGAAGAGAACAGCAACTGAAGCAAAAAGAAGAAAAACTGCAGTGGAGGTACGCTGCGAATGAAGTACAAGAAAAGTTCGTCTGAATTAAGCCGGAACAGCCATCACCAAAGTACGTAGCCTACATGCGGGACCGTAAAGAAAACCAGCAAGCTGAAGAACAAGGCGATCATCAGGTCAGAACTCGCGTGTGTGAAATTTGTAAAGTTGCAGTTCAAGCAACATACACTACCGTCAGAAAGTATTCGCCCACCTAGAAATTTCAATGTAACTGCCAAAATTTAATACCTTCCAAGTTTTGCATGATAATCGTTTTGAGGCAATTTCTGAGAATTCCAGTTGAAGTAAGAACTCATTTAAAGTTTCTAGGGATTATGGAAATTCCTAGTGACATTTTATGTCAAAAATTATGCTATAAATACCATTGCCCTTTAGGAAATTAACCATCCGCAAACAATAGTTTGTCGTTGATACAGGCACAATTATTTTGTGAAAATACCAAAAACGAAAGAAGTTTCTGTTGAAAATCGGACTCTGATAACTGCGAGACATCAAAATGGTCACTCGAGTCGACAAATCGCGAGTGAAATGCGGATGCCAAGGAGAACGGAAGCTTATATCGTAAAACAAATTTTCTGCAGGACATGGAATTTCCAAACAAAAACGTTTAGGAAGTCCTCAAAAAACGACTCCCCGCTGAAGACAGAGCTATAACAATGTCCAGCAGACGTAATCGCCACCTAACCGCACCAGAAATCACGGTTCAAGTAAACCTGGAGCGGCCCATCCCCATCAGCGTGACAACCGTAAAGAAGAGGTTAGCAGAAGGTGGACTACACGGGAGACTTGCAGTGAGGAAACCGCTTCTTAGGCAAGTGAATAAACGTAAATGATTAGAATAGGCCCGAGAACATGAAAATTGGACATCAGAACAATGGAATTCCGCCCTTTGGAGCAATGAATCTAAATTCGAAATTTTCGGTTCAAATTGACGAGTTTACATGCGGCGGTCAGCTGTGAGAGAGAGGATGTTGGAAGCCTGTCAGTTGCCTACAGTAAAACATGGTGGAGGTTTAGTAATGGTTTGGGGTTGTTTTGGCAATGGTAAAGTTGGAAAAAATCTTTAGGATGGAAGGAATCATGCGAAAAGAACAGTATCAAGAAATTTTGCTAACTCAAATGCTTCCTTCTGTAAGAGATATTTTTCAGAGGAATTTTATTTTTCAGCAACGACCCTAAACATTCTGCTAAACAAATTAGAGAACTTTTGGACTAATGGAAATACGATGACGTCTTGGAAGTGTTGACTCCACTCCAGGGAGAACAAACCTA
>CM032449.1:187459693-187488809 GCA_019049505.1 Pachyrhynchus sulphureomaculatus
ATTTTTTTTTTTTTAAATTTAAGTTCTTCCTGACTTTTTCTAAGATTCTCAGTTCCTTTTATTTTTGACAAATGTAATAATCTATAATTTCAGGTAATCTCAAAATTCTATACAGCTTAATAATATTTAAAATTTGTATTATACTTGTTTCTTTATCTCTAGCTGTCTATAACAATGCAAATTTTCCCGAGAAAAGTATATGTACTTCCAAAAATTAGTCAGTTTGTTGATTTTTAGTTCCATCTTTTGGTTCTCATTGTTTTCACATTTCAAATTTATCTATTTATCCAAAAGATCATATGAATTATATTAGACAAGTCAGAACTTCTCTGATATTGGTCTAAAATGCTTAAAACATGCGTACTGAGGTTCCGTACAGAACACTTATAAGATCACTTCGGTGTTTGTCTGTCCGTCTGTCCGATTTTCTCGGAAACTATCCGACATAGAAAGTTGAAATTTGGCACTAATATTGGAATTGATGACTTCATCAGAGCCGTGTAGTTTTGAAAGTTAAATTTTGACTTAAGAGGTTAGTTTTGGGGAGTGAAATCGGAAGTAAAAAAAAAAAATTATCAGGTCATCGAGTGTTAAATGAAAGCTTGTAAAAACACGAGTTCAAAAATATAACACGTAGGCTGAAAAGTTTTTGGTCTAGCTACTTAAAACACATTTTTTTTTGCAAAACTCGACTTTATTCATTAACATGGTCTCCTTTAAGAGCGATACAATCAGTCTAATTTTTTCTAACATTTCTGTACATTTCTTGTAGAAGGATTTGTCTTTGCCTTCAAAATAGGCCTCTGTTTCGGCGATAACTTCTTCACTGGAGCCAAATCTCTCTTCTGCCAGCATTTTTTTCAGGTCTGCGAATAGATAATAGTCGCTGGGGGCCAAATCTGGAGAATATGGTGGATGAAGAAGCAGTTTGAACTTCAATTCATGCAATTTTGCCATCGCAACCATTCACATTTGTGACACGGTGCATTATCTTGATGAAAGAGCCCTTTTTTATTGTTCATTTGGGGTCGTTTCTTTGCGATTTCTGCCTTGAAACGCACCAATAACTTTGTATAATATTCGCTATTGATGGTATTTTCACTCCTCAGCATAGTCGATGAAAATTATTTCATTCACATCCCAAAATACAGAGGCCAAAACCTTCCCAGCCGACTATTGTGTCTTTGGTCACTTCGGACGGCTCTCACCGGCTACTGACCACTCAGCTGACTGCCGATTTAATTCCGGTGTGTAGTGGTGGATTCATGTTTTATCTATTGTCACATATCGCATGAAATAATCCTTTTTATTGCACTTAAATATGGTAGGTCCAAACAGCGCTCAGAATCATCAACACGTTGTTTTTGGTCTACTGTGAGCAAACGCCGTACCCATTTCGAACAGAGCTTTCTCATGCCCAAATGTTCATGCAAAATATGACCAACACGTTTTTTTTTATATCTTTAGGGTGTCAGCTATCTCACGCAATGTCACTCAACGGTCATCCAAAACAATTTTGTGGATTTTTTGATATTTTTCGGTGTAAGCACCTCATTTGGGCGTCCAGAGCGTTCAGCATCATTTGGGTCTGTAGGACCGCGTTTAAATTCAGCATACCAGTACATGATTAGTGATTTTCCAGGGGCAGAGTGCCCGTAACACTTAGCAAGCCATTGCTTTGCTTCAACGGTATTTTTCCCCATCAAAAACGGTGTTTAATCAACACACTATTGTTTTGAAAATATCAAAGGTAACGTCACTAAAACCACTGTAACTTGTAAACTAATCGTCGAAATGTCATGAAATTTTGACACATATCGTTTAAAGGTTGGTACTTCCTTAAAATCATATGAATTTTTAGAAGAGCGACATCTATGTGCCATACCAAAAACTTTTCAGCCTACGTGTTATATAACGTAATACGTGCGCACACTTTTCTTTGTATTATTTTTAAAAAATCACTGCCCCCTTTCTTATCTCAAAAAGTACTAATCAAAAAATTCTGGAATATTGTCCACAGGGTATAGATTGAATGAAAATTATCACGAGTGTATTACCTTTAATAATTTATCTGGTATATAAGAAAAAGGTTATCGGTTTTCAGTAAAATTCGCAAAAAAACTTTGTTGAAACCTCATTTGGAATGTGTTTTGTGAAGTCAATGGTCATTTTATATCTCCGTAACAAAAATTTTTATTTTAAAAGCAATCAACGTACGGAACACTAATTGCGCAAGTCCAACTTACTTACGGTTTTTAATTGAAGTTCTTCTGACTTTCTCTACGCTTCTCAGTTCCTTTTATTTTTGGCAAATGTAATAATCTATAACTTCGGGTAATCCCAAAATTCTCTATAGCTTAACAATATTTATAATTTGTATACTTGCTTCTTTATCTCTGGCTATCTATAACAATGCAAATTTTCCAAAAATTTGTAGAAGAATTATGCGAATTAGTAAGCTTGTTGATTTTTCGTTCCATCTTTTAATTCTCATTGTTTTCCCATTTCAGATTCATTTATTTGCCCAAAAAATCATATTAATTAAATTAGACAGGTCAGGACTTCTCTGACATTACTCTGAAATGCTTAAAACATGCGTAATGAGGTGATTTTTCAAAAATTGCTGTTCGGTGGCATTGAATTATAAGAGGGGGATCACAAAGATGATCTATTTGTGACCCCCCAACTAGTCCAAAATGCACCGTTACCCATTCTGATTTGATATAAGTTTATTCGATGAATACCACTGACTCGTACTTTTGCATACCTTAGAAATTCACAGATCAGTGCTTCTCCTCCCATTGCTGATATGGCTACTGTAGAAATTTAATATCACTATCATAATAAATAGCAAAAGGGCCATTTTTGAATTCTCTCTTGCTACAATGTTGACGGCATACTGACAGGTAGATTGGAAGCTATTAAGTACAATGATTTTTCTTTGTTGAAAAGGACTTTAAAAGAGACAGTTTTACCATATTCCTAGATGGTAGAGCGTGTGTTGTACGAAACTTTGAATTATGGTATCGAATGCTTTTGAGAAATCAAAAAACAAGCCGGCGACAGCATATCTCAATTTAAACTGTCGAGGTATCAATTGAACTAGTTCCATTGCAGATGTTTTGATAGGTTTTCCCTGTCGTAGAGGACTTCAATATTTTTTTTCTCGCTTCCTTTCAATGCTGGAACTACTTTTGCAGTTTTTAGAGCTGTAGAAAAATATACCTCTAATTCTAAAAGAGTGTGGAAAATTCTTAAAGACTCGGCTATATGAGATTAACTCCGTAGTAACCGCAGTTATAATTTTGGCTTTAAAATAAATACATTTTTTTCTCCGGATACTAACTTGCTAAATCTTCAACGACGTGATCATAGCTTCATGTTATTCGAAAATACTGAAATTTTGAAACATTTTGAACGCCCTTTTACCGCAAGTGAAAGCCGTGTAATCTCAAACTTTCTACGCGAGAATCTCTATAGAATATCGAAAACTACATAACAATTCTGTAGATGGTGATTGACCTTATTTTGCACTATGTACAGGTTCTTAAATTATCTTCTTCTTCTTCTTCTTCTTTTAGCAACCTTTTACCATCCACTCCTGGACGTAGGCCTCCTCCAGTCTTTGCCACTCTACGATATCCTTGGCTATATGGTGCCAGTTCCTGCCGACTTGTTTCACGTCGTCGATCCATCTTTTCGGTGATCTTCCCACACTTCTCCTGTGTCTTCTAAGTCTCCATTGTATTAAGTGTTTCGTCCACTTCTTATCCGCTTCGTGTCTAGCGACGTGTCCGACCCAAGTCCATTTTAGAGTTGCCACACGCTTTATGACAATCTCGACCTTGGTTCGTAGACGTATTTCCTCGTTACGCAAGTGGTCTCTAAGCGTTACGCCGAGCGTAATTCGTTCTATAGCTCTCTGGGTAGTTCGAAGTTTATTAGCTGTTTTCACCGTTAACGTTGCGGTTTCTAATCCATACTTCGTCACAGGTAGAATGCACATATTAAAAACTTTGGTTTTTAGATTGATCGGGATATCAGGACTTTTTAAGACGTGAGCCAGTTTTCCAGTGGCTGCTCATGTCGTTCTAATTGTCTTACTCAATTCGACTTTTTGTTTCTCTTTATCAAGTTTTATTTCATAATCTAGGTAAACATATTCTTTTACTTTTTCTATTTTACTGCCTCCAGACGTGTTTCGTCTGGAGTCAGGATTTTAGTTTTTGTTAAATTCATAGTCAGCCCAACCTTTTCTGAAGCTGCCTTCAGATCTTGGACCATCTTCTGTAACTCTCGATAGTCGTTGCCGACCAAAACTGCATCGTCAGCAAAACGGAGGTGGCTCAAATATCTTCCATCAACATTTATTGCTCTCTCCCCCCAATCCAGTTGTTTAAAGACGTCCGCCAAAGCCAATGTAAAAAGTTTCGGCGAGATAGTGTCGCCTTGGCTTATTCCGTGTTGTAGAGCTATTTCATCGATTATTAGATCATCATTGATTTTAACTTGTAGTGTAGCCTTTTTGTATACGTATTTAAAGTCTCGGTATCTATTCAAGCATTATTCACAGCTTGCAATGCGGCCCATAGCTCTACAGAATCGAAAGCTTTGTTAGAATCAATAAAAGCTAAATGAACTGGAACATTATACTCATTGCATTTTTCGATTAGAATTTTGATGTTTTGTATATGCTCGATGGTACTTCAACCTTTTCGAAACCCCGCCTCTTCTGGCAGTTGATAATCATCTGATTTATTTCTTAGTCTGTTGGTTACTATCTTTGTTAGTAAGTTATATGAGTGTGGGAGGAGACTTATTGGACGATAGTTTTCTTTATTTAGTTTCTCCCCTTTTTCGTATAGAAGAATTACTTGAGCATTTAACCAATTTTCGGGGATCGTACTGCTTTGTAGACACTTGTTTAACAGTACTTTCATGGATTTCACTGTGGCAGCACCTCCTTTGAATCATTTGACGAGTGATTCTATCTCCTCCGGGGACTCGGTCTTTTTTCATTTGGGAAAGGGCCAATATAATTTCATTCTCTGTGTTATCTGGAATTTCTTCCGAGCCAATATCTGTAAGTTTTTCAACCACTTGTACGTTGTTTGGTTTTGGATTTACTGAGGAATGCATTAAGGAATTTACCTAGTGTTTACTGTTCTTTTCCGAGCATTAACTTTGGACAAAGAGTTATATTGGTTTATTATCGTATTTACCTTCTACAGACATGTTTTGATCTCATCAATCAAACTGGATCCTCAGTTTGGCTTTACTAAAGTATCGTTTATATTACTTATATAAAAGAAAATAGCTTTATTTTCTTCTTTTATTTGCGTTTTAGCTGCAGGTATTTAGTTTATAACCAAGTTATAACCAATAAATTATTTTAAAGAATTTAAAATAATTACAATCTTGAAGTATAAAATTTTAAAATCCAAATAATATTTTTCACCAATAGTTTTTTTACCTACATTTTAAGTCAGAGTGCTACTTAATTCAAAAGTGGTACTAGTGATTTTCCTAAAAATATTTGGTACTTATTTTAATCCTTATAAGTTTTTAGTAGATATGTATTTTAATGGCGCTCAACAAGGGGACAAAGTATCGTGGGTAAAATTTGAATTATCAACTTAGCTGAAATAGGAACAAATGATACAGTATTAGAGACATAGTGTGTCTAACAATGTTATCATTTTTCCTACTTATAAGCTAATTAATTTATGAATTACTACGTTACTAAAAAAAGCCTTACATGATTAAAACGGTATATATATAAATATATATATATATATATATATATATATATATATATATATATATATATATGCATATATATATATATATATATATATATATATATATATATATATATATATATATATATATATATATATATATATATATATATATATATATATATATATATATATATATATATATATATATATATATATATATATATATATATATATATATGCATATATATATATATATATATATATATATATATATATATATATATATATATATATGCATATATATATATATATATATATATATATATATATATATATATATATATATATATATATATATACATATATATATATATATATATATATATATATATATATATATATATATATATATATATATGTATATATGTATATATGTATATATGTATATATGTATATATGTATATATGTATATATGTATATACATATATACATATATATATATATATATATATATATATATATATATATATATATATATACATATATATACTTATACATATATACATATATACATATATACATATATACATATATACATATATACATATATACATATATACATATATACATATATACATATATACATATATACATATATATATATATATATATATATATATATATATATATATATATATATATATATATATATATATATATATATATATATATATATATATATATATATGTATATATGTATATATGTATATATGTATATATGTATATATGTATATGTATATATGTATATATATATATATATATATATATATATATATATATATATATATATATATATATATATATGTATATATGTATATATGTATATATGTATATATATATATATATATATATATATATATATATATATATATACATATATATATATACAGGGTTACAGAGAAAGTCGTCCTAGATAATTAAGGACGTTATAGTTTAGGTCGTTTCTGACCGATTTGATTCTATGACATGATGACCTAAACTTAACCGTTTTCGAGATATTGAAGTTTAAAGATTTTCTAAAAAAAAACATGTTTTTTTTTGCTTTTATATCGATTTTTTTTATTAGAGGTTCTCGAGTGCGATTTTTTGGTTATTTTTAGTTAGTCTGTATGTCAAGTATCAAAAATCTTCAAAAAAATTTGAACTAGTTACTAACAGTTTCAAATGGCGGCTTGTTAATGTTTCTAAATTACGAATTTTTACCAAGTGTTTCCTACTTTAAATCAATAAAGAGAAAAAAAAATGTATGGAAGTTATTCTGCAAATTATTTTAAAAACTTTTACGTCTTTTTAGCTATCAAAAAAGGTATAATACTAGGAGTTTAATAGGAAAACTGTACACAGAATGACACCTAAAGTGGGCTCGGGTAGCAAAAGGTAAATTTTTAGTTTTAGGTGAAAATACGAAAAATACACAAATAAAACAAAAAACCTTGCAATTTAATATTTTTTATTAATTATAATTCATGTTCTATATGGTCGCCCCTATTTCTAACACAAATTCTCATTCTTTTTCTTAAATTCCTTTTCACAACGCTGGTTGTGAGGTGCCGCCTCATTTCGTCAGCCGCATCAATTATTTTTTGTCTTAGGACATCCACGTTTTCGATAGGAGTCATCTGGTCGTATACGAGACTTTTCATGTGACCCCACACATAAAAATCCATCGGTGTTAGGTCTGGGCTTCTCGCCGGCCAAGGTATAGGTCCGCCTCTTCCAATCCATTTGTTGGGATAATTGTCATTGAGCCATGCACGAACACTTCCTCTGTAGTGAGCTGGGCAGCCATCGTGTTGAAAGTACATGTTTTGTCTCAAACCAATAGGTAGGTCTTCCATCAAATTAGGTAAATCGTTCCACAAAAAATTGTCGTATTCCTCGCCATTCAAATTATCTGGCAGGAAGAATAGCCCAACCAAATAATTTGAAATTATACCCATCCACACATTTAAGCTGAATCTTGTTTGTGATCCTTTCGTTCTTTTTTTGTTTGGGTTGCCTTCCTCTTTAAAAGCCCAATAGTGGACATTGTGGTAGTTTGTAAGACCGTCTTTGTCGAATTTCGACTCGTCAGCGTCAGTCCATAGTATTTTCTTAAAAAAAGATGCATCTTCGACATCGGTATTGAGCATAAATCTGCAGAATTCTAATCGTCGCAACGGATCCCCTTCTTCAATGACTTGCACGGGCGTATAGTGGTAAGGGTGTTGCCCAACAGTATGCATTACAAACCATACCTTCCACTGCGAAATACCAAGCTATTGTGCGACAACATTTGTAGATGTGGTTGGGTCCACCTCAAAGAGACGTCGTATTTCGTTTTTCTTCGTCTTCGTCAAAGATACGTGGTCGTCTCATGTCAGTCCGCCGTCTTTGTACGGAACCAGTTTCTCGTAGTCTTCGATAAGTTCCATCAAATACGCTAACATCAGGTACACGACGAGTAGGATATCGCAGTATGTATTCATCACGTGCACGCGACGACACTCCTTCGCAAAATCCGTAACATATTAGGATGTCAGCATATTTCTCGTTGATATACGTTGCCATATTCACAAGCAGAGATCAAAATCCAGTTACTAGCCAATTCACACAGTCAGAAGATGAAACACAGATATTTTTGAAAAGCACGGTCTAGCACATCTACCACGGACGAATCGCATGAGCAGACTAAAAATCATTCAATAATGTTTAGTGAACAGAAAATGTCACTCGCACAGAGAGTACCCCGACCGGAAAAAATGCTTACACAACCCTTTTTATTGTTTGAAGGTCCAGGTAGTAAATCGGTAATTGGTAGTATCTAAATTCTATTATTATGTTACTCTACATTTGGGCCTATTGAAATTTCATTTTCTTAGAATTTTCAATTGATCCAGTAGATATTATACCGTTTTAGATAGCTAAAAAGACATATACATTTTTTTTATCTTTATTGATTTAAAGTAGGAAACACTTGGTAAAAATTCGTAATTTAGAAACATTAACAAGCCGCCATTTGAAACTGTTAGTAACTAGTTCAAATTTTTTTGATGATTTTTGATACTTGACATACAGACTAACTAAAAATAACCAAAAAATCGCACTCGAGAACCTCTAATAAAAAAAAAATCGATATAAAAGCAAAAAAAACATGTTTTTTTTAGAAACTTCAATATCTTGAAAACGGTTAAGTTTAGGACATCATGTCACAGAGTCAAATCGGTCAGAAAGGACCTAAACTATAACGTCCTTAATTATCTAGGACGACTTTCCCTGTAACCCTGTATATATATATATATATATATATATATATATATATATATATATATATATATATATATATATATATATATATATATATATACGAGGCTGGTTTGAAAAGTCCGTGCAGAGTCCGAGAGATGGCACCACCGGCGCGTATCGAGGTCATGTTTAGTTAGTAGCATCTCTTGAATGAACGCACACCAAGTTTCAGCCATATTGGTCTATTTCTTTGTGTTTGGCATTCGTGTGAATCAAGGAAGTCGAGTGATTTTCAAGAAATGGACGAAAAAGAATTTCGTGTGGTGATTAAACATTAGTTTATGAAAGGCAAAACGCCTCAGGAGACTAAAGAGAGGCTTGATAACATTATGGTGACTCTGCACCTTCGATTAGAACTGTTTTATAAGTGGTTTCAAAATTTTAGGACTGGCCATATGGGCACAAGTGACGCTGAACGTTCTGGACGGCCTGTGGAGGTTACGACTCCAGAAATCATTGATCAAATCCATGATATGGTGATGGATGACAGAAGAGTTAAGGTGCGTGAGATTGCTAGTGCTGTGGGCATCTCGACTGAACGGGTACATAATATTTTGCATAAACATTTGGACATGCGAAAGCTATCCGCAAGATGGGTGCCGCGATTGCTCACGCTTGACCAAAAACGGAATCGTGTGAAGTGTTGCAAGGATGGTTTGCAGCTGTTCCAGAAGAATCCGGAGGACTTTAAGCGTCGTTTCGTCACTGTGGATGAAAGATGAATACATTACCATACTGCTGAGACCAAACAACAATCTAAACAATGGGTTACCAAGGGGGAATCTGCACCAAAAAAGGCGAAGACCGTTCCTTCGGCCGGAAAGGTTATGGCGACTGTCTTTTGGGATTCGCAAGGGATAATCCTCATCGACTATCTGAAAAAGGGGTAAAACTATTACAGGTGAATATTATTCATCGTTATTGGACCGTTTGAAAACCGAGCTGCAAGAAAAAACGCCCGCGATTGGCCCACAAGAAAGTCCTTTTCCATCACGACAACGCACCAGCACACACCTCAGCAGTTGTGGTCGCAAAATTAATGGAAATAGGATTCCAACTCGTTTCACATCCCCCCTATTCTCCAGACTTGGCTCCCTCGGACTACTATTTGTTCCCCAATTTGAAGAAATGGCTGGCGGGACAAAGATTTTATTCAAACGAGGAGGTGATTGCAGACACTAATGGATATTTTGCAGACTTGGACAAATTCTATTATTCGGAAGGGATCAACAAACTAGAACATCGTTGGACGAAGTGTATAAGCCTAAAAGGAGACTATGTCGAAAAATAAAAAAGGTTTACCCCAAACACATAAGTAGTTTTTATTTTTGCACGGACTTTTCAAACCAGCCTCGTATATATATATATATATATATATATATATATATATATATATATATATATATATATATATATAGTACCAAATTTTTTTTTATAAGTTTTTGAAAATTTAACTTTGAAATGTGTGCATATTTTATGTTTAGGATTACACCCAAATAAGGTCATGACGTCACAACCATTGCCCGTCAAATTTGACATTTAAAATTTAAAACTGGGAAAAACGGATTTTTAAAAAAAAAATCGAAAAAACTTTGTATTTTGGTTTTACATCTATATGCCAATTTTCTAAAATGTTACGAAAAAAAAAAATGCTAAAATTCACTTTTTTCAATTATGTCCCCCGAAAATGATAATCGAAATTTTTCCTTATAAATTATATTATATACTTTTTTAGGGGTTAATGTTTCACTAAATGTTACGAAAAAAAAAATTAATATTAGGCTAATTTTTTTGTTTTTCAAAAAGTTGTAATTTAACAATGCAATATTGGGCGTAAGATGGGGTGATCGCGGCGGCCAAGAGACTTCATAGGAAAACCTACCAATCCACTTCCCAGAAAAGTTTTCGTCCAGCCAATTTCTAATTTCCATGGTGCTGTGACATTTTCATTCTTTCCTCTAAACTAAAATCTTCCAGTTCATTGGAAAGTTCGTTGTTTAGAAACTATAAGTACCTCGCTGCTGTAAGATTTTCTCTAAAAAAAAAACGGGCCAATAATTCTGTTATTAAAAATACCGCACTAAACGCTAGTTTTAAAGGAATATTGATCTCTTGTATCTATTGTAAAATTTCGATTGCTATCCGCCCACCATCTACAATTTTGCGACGAGACAACACCATTAGAATTAAAAGTACATTCATCACTGAACAGAATATAATTTGTAAATGACGGGTCTTCTTCAATTTTACTTTGCAGCCAGGAAGAAAAATACATGCGCCTATCATAATCTTGTTCTTTAAGAGTGTGGACAAACTTATTATAAGGTTTAAACCTATTTTTCTTAAGCACTCTTTGAACTGAATTATAAGATAAACCTACATTGTGCGATATTTTGGCAATTGAAGTTCTAGGCGTTTCAATCACACTCTGCATAACTGCAGACTCAGCATCCTCATTAGTACCTTAATCTTCATGTTGACGTTTAAAATTATTCTCCACACATCCAGTATTTTTAAAGTTGGTAAGAATTCTTCCTACTGTTATATGCGTGATAACTTTTTCCGGATGTCGTTGGTTAAAAATGACGGTGGCTTCTCTGAGTTTTGTAGTTATCACCCACGATCAAAACTATTTCTATTTTATCTTGCTTAATCAATTTAATTGGCCTCTTTATTAAAAGAGAAAATTTAGAAAACTGTCATTATTGCATTAATAATAGTGAACAAAACTAATGTCAGTTTGATGTTTTATGTGACAAAGGAACAAAATACGAAATCCATGGCAACTGCGACAAAGATACGTGAAAGCCTATCATATAATTTTGTTTGACTTAATAGCAAAACATGAATGTATATTCTTTCCACCAATATTGCGTTGCAAAACGTTGTAACAGTTTTTAAAAATCTTGTTTTTGACCTTTTGAAAATATGTTAAAAATCATTTAGAATAAACTATCCACAAAACTTGTATATGAAATTAAGCAAGAGCTTCTCGCGAATATTCGCCATATAATTTATGAAAGAACTATTTTGTGCATTGAAGAAGGAATTAAGAAACTACAAATTTGCTCAAATTTATTACACAACATTAATATTTATTATATTAGCCCTTAGAAGTTGAGCTGTCATAAAAATTATGCAGCTTTACACCAAGATTACATTGTTAAACTACGACTTTTTGACAGAAAACTCGTTTTTCAGCTTAATTTTAAGGCCTAATTATTTTTTTTTCTTAACATTTAGTGAAACATCAACTTAATAAATAAGTACATAAGATAACACAGGGAACAGCTGTTTTGGTGTCAAGGTTTTTTGAGCTGATTCTATATCAATTTGATGTCCTGAATTCAAATAACGTATTCATTTGTACCTAGGAGCTCAAATTTTTAAGATATACAATTTTAGAGAAATATAAGTTAGATTATTGTAACTCAAATCCGTAAGTGTAGTAAACAAAAGTAGATACGAAATTTTTATTTTAGTTATACAAAATACAATATTATGTCGTACTTACAAACAAAAAAAAAAACATTGAAGAAATGAAATAGTCACTCAACACTTGGAAAGCTTCTTTTCCGCGACATTCTTGAATGTTTTTTTAAACAGTCCCTTTTTAAACTCCAGCAGTAATCTGCCATCATGTGCATGTCCCATCTTCCTTGGTAGCGGTCTTTCATAACTTTAATATCTTGGTGAAATCTTTCACCTTGTTCCTCACTCATGTCTCCTAAATTTTCTGGAAAACGGTCTAAGTGGCTGTGTAAATAGTGTATTTTAATACTCATATTGCACCCTAAGGATTTGAAACTATTAAGCATCTTGTTAACCATTTCAACATAGTTTTGAGCTTTATGTTTGCCTAGAAAATTTTCTACAACTGCAACAAATGATGTCCAAGCTTCTCGTTCAACTTGATTCATTGAATTTATGAAGGCAGGATCCTCCATTAATTGTCTTATTTGTGGGCCGTCAAATATCCCTGCTTTGAGTTTTTTCTGTGCTCAACTGATGCATTTTTACCCCTATATATGCAAAACAAGACCCATTCTTATCAAGAGCCTTTACAAATTGCTTCATTAAGCCCAACTTTATATGTAACGGAGGAAGTATGATTTTTTCTCTTTCAACCAAAGCGTCGTTAATGACATTCTTTTCCCCAACGTCCATGTTTTCTCTCTGAGGCCAATCTTTTCTAACCCAGTGGTGTGTTTTGTCCCTACTATCCCAGAGGCACAAGAAACACGGATATTTCGTGTAACCACTTTGCTGCCCAAGAAGAAAGTTTACCATTTTTAAGTCTACACAAATCATCCATTGATGTTCGTAATACTTTATCTTCTGCAAGACCAAAGCTATGGTATTATATTCTTTTTTCAGTTTCGTTGAGTGAGCTAGTGGTATTGAACCATATTTATTCCCATTATGTAGAAGGACACATTTTAAACTTCGCTTTTGAACTGTCAATAAATAGGCGCCAATCATCTGGAATATATTCAGAAAGTCCCATTTCTTTCATGAGTCCCCTAATTTCGTGACAAAATACAAGATTGTCTTCTTGAGAAAAGAATGGTAGCAGATCTTTTTCTCTTGTACGGTAAAAAGGTAATTTCGGTTCCTTGTTCCAGTAAATTTTTTGTCGTTCAACCTAGAAGCCAGTACTTCAGAAGCTTTTTTTCGATAAATTGAGATCCCTGGTGAGATCATTTAATTCATTTTGATTGAAGCGTTGAGGAACTGATGACGTCCCCTCATAGTCACTGTTAGTTTCATTAGCATCAGAACTTTTATTAGCATCAGAAGAGCGATCAGAGGGAAAATATTCGTCATCAGAGATATGTGGTAGCTGATGAAATGTTGGAATCGGTATTTCATCTGAGTGCGGGATAGGGCGTATTGCCGAGTCTAAATTGGGATAAGTCCACTTACTGTGGTTATTTCGATTGATTCCATTAGTATTTACTAAACAGAAATAACAATCATTGAAGTGGTTTTTTGGTTCTCTCCAAACCATTGGTACGCCGAATTTTAGACATTTTCTTTTCCCGGTATTCCACTGCCGTAAATGCTCTGTACAAGTTTTACATACGAGATGCGGGGCCCACGTTTTGTCCTGATCACCAAGCTTAATTCCAAAGTATCCAAGATACGCTCGCTTTACAAAGTCAGTAATAGTTTGTCTGTTTTGTTGAAACATGTATTCTCCGCATATATAGCAAAACACATCAGGTTGATTTACACAACTTCTTGAACTGGAACCTGAACTCATTTTAATTCTGTTCAATAACACAAAAAAAACACTCTTTTCTTAACATAAAATAACACGCCGAATTCGATCTACTCTCATTAGTAGGAACGCACAAACTGACGAGACTTACCCGAGTTAGGTGATTAAAAGGGTCAGTTCAGGTACCTGATAGGCAATGGTTTCACTATTTATAGATTTACCTGGAATTTACTCAATTACAGACTGACAATAAAACCATTGTACCTACATTAATGAATATATAATAATTTTAGAACTCTCATAAATGAATATACTGAATAAAAACCACATTGGTAGATAAGTTGATGTATCTAAAAAAGTAGAGCTGATAGAGAAAAACGGATTGCATGTACAGATTTAGCGTCTCAAATATAGTTAAAATCAGCTCTAAAATCCCAGGCACCAAAACAAAAATATTTTTTGTTGCCCTGTGTAATTTATGTGGAAACACAGTTTGATTGTCATTTTAGGGCAAAATAATTGAAAAAACTCAATTTCATCAAATCTTTTCCAACATTGGTACATAAACGTAAAACTGCAATACAATTATTTTTTCCTTATAACTTTTTTCCATATTTTCAATAAAAATACGAGTTTTTCACATTTTAAAATTTTATTGTCAATATGACAAGTAAGGCATGTGACGTTATGACCTAATTTGGGTGTAATCTTACACATTTCGAAGTCAAATTTTCAAAATTTTTTCCATATGATACAAAGTTTATAAATGGCACTGTATATATATATATATATATATATATATATATATATATATATATATATATATATATATATATAATATATATATTCTTTTTTTTCTATCGAACTTTTTTTTTACATGAACGTGGTTGTTTGTTTTTTGATAATTAGTTTCTTTCGAAAAAATACAGTGCTAGTTGACGTTTCGCCTTCCCTTTTTTCTCTTTTTTTTTTCTTCTTTTTTTCCTTTTTTTTCTCTTTTTTTTTCTGTAAATAAGAGAATAAAGAAAATTTTTTGAAAATACCAGAAAAAATACGGCGAAACGTCTATAAACAACTGGCCTTGTATTTTTTCAAAAAAACATGATGACCCCAGAAAAAAACAACCAAGTTTATATATATATATATATATATATATATATATATATATATAATATATATATATATATATATATATATATAGATTTCTTATTGGTTTTCTTTAATTTAGGGTGATGAAGATCATGATTCCGGAACAGAAAGTGATGAAGAGATTGACCCACTTGACCTACCTTCACCTGGTAAGCCTATTTTATAAATATATCTAAATAATAAAATCTCTCGAATTTTCACTAAATCACATACTTATATTAACTGGTTATGAATATAAAATTAATTCTCATAGAAGTCATATATAATCTTCTTATTATAACTAGGATTGCTCCCAGTTTCTCTTCCTAGCCTTTATCCTTTTAGTGATACCCTGGATGCTAAATTATTCCCATATGATCTTATTTGTTTGTCTATTTCTGAGTGTTATGCTCCGTATTGTTCCTGATTAATACTCTACCAGTTTTATTAGAAAATGTTCCCCTTATTTTAAGAACGTATATGTGTTAAAAGTTACATAGTTTTTTTGTGGTTTTAATAAAGATAATGTATTCTTGTTTTTTATTTTTCAAAGATATTATATTAAAGGAAAAATCTCAACAGCATAATAAATAGTATTATTATAATTACTGTCAGATTAATGTATGACAGCCGTCTACTAGATAAATTGTTTGAAAACCCTCAAACGTATACTATTTTTCACGATCTAAGCAAGTGACTTAGCCACCTATACCCATTCAAAATTCAACAAGATTCGAAAGTGATTAATTTATGACTGTATAATGATAAGGCATCGTCCGGGGCTCACTATACCTGATTGTATAATTGTTGCGTTTAAAATTTTATTGTGATAAAACAGTTGAATTTTAATGTTTTTATGTATTGAATAATACATAATATAGTAATTATCCAAATATATCAAAACAGTGTCCTCGTGTACATTTGTTAGTTTTAGTTATTAATTAATTAGTTCAATTTCGCTATCGCTAATATCTTGCAAATCAATAATAAGTTTTTGTACAGGTTCTGAACTATTTATATTTTTGTACATACATCTATCTATATAAGTTTTCAATTTTTTTGACGTGTTGAATACAGTTTCTTCAATTTTCAAGGGTTACATTTTTTATTTCTGTTTTTATCAACTCAATCGACTACTGCTTAAAGTGGATGTATTATTGTGAGCACGTCTATTAGACTTTATATTATGCCGTATCAACTCGATCGCATTAAAGATACAATAATATGGTGGAAACTGAATTATTTCGTGTCCTGCTTCCTTCGCAATTTTATCACAAACATATTCCTTTGAAAAATTGTCACTTTTTAAAAACTTCTAACAATTGTTTAACTGTATAACTTTCATGGAAATATATGTCACGTTGGCACAAAAAGGCTTGTATTTCCCGTTTTCTACTTGTGGAACTTGGTACCTTATTCATTTGGCGATTATGATAGGATGTATTATCCATCACAATACAGCTAGTCGGTGGTATATTCAGCATTAATTTGTTTTGAAGCCAATCTTCAAAAACTTCAGCGGTTGTATTTGTATCACAATGATGATCCAAGCTGGAATCTGAATTATTCTTGGCTGCTAGAAATAGACATTCTGGTGTCCAGCTTTCTGATTCTGCATGTAAAATATTTGATAGAGCTTTGGTGTGGCATTTCTTGGATTTATCAATCCATCCTTTACTGGGTGTGTCGTGGGTGTCATACCAAGTCTCATCTAGGTAGATTATCGTTCGATTTTCCGATCTAGCTGTATTTATTTTTTCAAGATATTCCATTCTGAGTTGTCATAAGTGCCGTGATTCCATTATAACTTGCCTTTTGTTTATTCTTTTGAACAAAAACCCCAAACGACGTAGAATACGCCATAAAGTTGTAGTGGAACATTTTATGTCACAACTATCCTCGGACAGCCTCCATGAAAGGGAGGATTAAGTCTTCTTGACAGAAATCAATACATTTCGACACACCTTTGTCTTTTCGTGTTTTTTTAGGCGCTATCGAATTATTTACAATTTTCCAAACTGTACTTTCAGAGATGCTTGTTAAAGCTGATGTCTCCATCAATGAAAAGTACTTTTCGTGGCCTCGCTCCACTAACTTTAAATAAACACGTTTACTCTAAATGTCGTACAGTCAGAAGAAGTCATTGCTGCTGTAGAGCGTAGCGTAGAGGAAGACCCGAGTCAGTCTATCCGCCATCGTGCACAGGAATTGGATATGTGTCTATCCACTTTATGGAAGATTTTGCGGAAAGATCTTGGTTTGCGTGCTTACAAAATCCAACTCGTGCAACAATTGAAGCCACACGATCACCTAGCAAGGCGTAGATTCGGTGAATGGGCCCAAAACAAGATTGCCGTTGATCCCGATTTTCATAAGCGAATTTTTGTTTAGCGATGAAGCTCACTTTTGTTTTGAATGGATACGTCAATAAACAAAACTGCCGTATTTGGAGTGATGATAATCCTCAAGTGTATGTTGAGACACCGTTACATCCAGAAAAACTGACTGTCTGGTGTGCTTTATGGGCTGGTGGAATCATTGGTCCGTACTTCTTTAAAAACGATGCTGGTCAAACGTTACAGTCAATGGTGACCGCTACAGAGCCATGATTACTGACTTTTTCGTTCATCAATTGAACAACCATGATGTGCAGGAGCTGTGGTTTCAATACGACGGCGCAACATGTCACACAGCTCGTGCCACAATTGATTTATTGAAGGAAACGTTTGGTAACCGCATAGTTTCACGTTTCGGACCCATGAATTGGCCTCCAAGATCGTGCGATTTAACGCCGCTAGACTATTTTCTGTGGGGATATGTGAAGTCGCTAGTCTACGCCGATAAGCCCGAAACGATTGACCACTTGGAGGACAACATTCGCCGCGTTATTGCCGATATACGGCCACAAATGTTGGAAAAAGTCATCGAAAATTGGACCTCCAGATTAGACTACGTTCGAGCCAGCCGTGGCGGTCATATGCCAGAAGTCATATTTAAATTGCCAGAAGATTATCTTTCGAATAAAGTAAATTTCATGTCAATTTAAAAAAATAATCTTTGTTTTATTCCATTTAAAGTTCCATACCTCTATAAAAAACACTCTATATATATATATATATATATATATATATATATATATATATATATATACATATATATATATAATATATATATATATATATATATATATATATATATATATATATATATATATATATATATATATATATATATCAATTACGACCCTGCTACGGCCAGGTACGTGCGAAGATCCCAACGGTTGTTTAATGTTTTTATTACATCGAATTGCCAAATCACTTTCTTAGATCTTGAAAAATACTATACAATCCATGCCAACCGCGATGACCAAAAAATAATATTTTAGAGGGTTTTTGCTGCATAACTTGTTTGCAAAACAAATCAGAAGAAAACAGTTTAAGGGAAAAATGATGAAAAAAATTAGAGTTTTTGAGTGCCTTTTTACAAAGGTATGTGATGAGAAAAAACAGTTGTTTGTTATCGCAGCGCCTAGCGTCGTTTTCACTACCAAATGTCAAATACGTCAGTATACTCCTTGACATGCATTAAACCATTCTACATTAAAAAAAAATAAATAGCCGACAATTTTCCATAAATCGGGACCGGGCGTCTAAAAATGATCACCCTGTACTTAACATTTTTAATGCAGTTTTTTAGGCAATTTTTTGATGAGTAAAGTCAATTTTTATTGTCGCATAACAACGAACGGAAGCTGAGATATTTAAGAAATAGTGAGCCGAAAGCGTTTTTTTAAAATGTGAAAAAATGCACTAAAATAGAAGAAAAGTGCCCTTGTTTCAAAGTAGTTAAGTCGATGTCCAAGCTGAACCCAAAGATTTCCAAAAATCATGAAAATTTTATGAGATTTGCTTCCACTAATTAAACTTTCAATTCGCATGTCCGTAAAGTATAAATAATTTCATCTTTATTTCTATTCTCCAACGAATTATTATGCTCAAGATTAATTTAATCACAAACCACTTATATCTTTCATTCTAATCTCATAATAAATAACTGGAAAACTTGCTTATCAGACCGTTGTCTCTACATTTAATAAACATATGCTTAATAACTTTTAAAGCTGTCAATAATAACCTTTCATGAATGTACGATGTTAATAGTGCAGTAAAAAAGGCAAAATAATGTTAAGATAGGTATAGCTTAGTTTCGGCAATATTATGATTTTATCCTCTCTGGGGTATCATCAGGAGTATTGTCCTGAGTTTTGGACCTCGAAAAACTTCAATGAAACATTTACTATATTATACGGCGAAGAACAAGTATCTTTCAACGTGCATGCCCTACTACATTTAGTAAACGATGTACGTAGACATGGGCCGCTTGATTCCTTCTCGGTTTTTTTGTTTTGAATTTTTTTTTGCAAAAAATCAAAATACTACTCAGTATATATCACCACTACACCAAACACTTTATTTTTGCACTCGACGCGCGTTTTCGCTAACCATGTTAGCTTCATCAGGAGCGATGATTGACTGAAGCTAAACTAAAAATCTACCCTATTTATACTTAGCCTGACCCTTGAATTACTCAAGCGGAACTAATGACATAGGCAAGGCCATCAGTTCCGGTCAAGTAACCAGTGGAGAGGTCTATAAGGAATAGACCCTCTGTCTTTATTTAAACTACTTTTAAATTTTTATGATTTCCATACTTTCGTATGCGTTTAACAATCTCCTATCAGATACATTTTTTTTTATTTTAAGTGTGCTAAGTGTTTCTTTAAATCTTGTTTTAATTGACCTTTTAGTTTGCCCAACATACTTTTTTTGTCACAATCATTACAACTAATTTCATAAATTCCACTTTTCTCACAATTAGGAATCTTATCTTTGGGATTTCCTAAGATATTCCTCAGATTGTCTGATAATTTATAGACTAAGGTGAGGCCTACCTTATTAAATACCTTAGTGAGTCCCTTGCTATATTTCGGATTATATGGTATGGAGACATACTTGGTGTTATTTTCTTCGTGTGTAAAAAAGGTGGAATTCTGAATATTAAACCTAAACTTATGTCTATTTATTAGCTTATTTACTAAGTCATCGTCATAACCATTAACTCTAGTTATATTTCTAATACGATTCCTTTCTTTATTAAAGTTTACTCTATTCAGAGGGAAAGTAACCAAACGATGAACTAAAAAATGTAATGAGGCTAATTTATGTTGTTTGCAATGAAATGAATCATTAGGAATATATCTATCTGTTACTGTGTGCTTCCTATAGATATCAAATTCTAATCTATTATTATTTTTAATAATTAAAATATCTAGAAAAGACAATTGTCCTTTGTTCTCAACTTCGTAAGTGAATTTAATGGAATCATACCTACTATTTAATTTAGAAACAAAATCATCAATATTTGCTTTCTTCGTATCAAAAATTGCGAAAATATCATCCACATACCTATACCATACCCTTGGGAAATATTCGAATTCTTGACTGGCTTCGATTTCAAACTTACTCATGAATAAATTGGCTATGAAAGGTGATAAGCAATTACCCATAGCTGTTCCTTCTTTCTGAATATAAAATTGATTGTTATATTCGAAATCATTTTGTTCCATACAAAGTTTAGATAATGTTAAGTATTCACGAATAATTTCGTCTTCAAAGTCATTCATTCTAAGTAATTCTTCGAGATATTGTAAAGTTTGTGGAATTGGCACACTTGGGAACAAAAAACTAACATCAAAAGAAATTACGACTTCACCTTCATTAAGAACTAGATTTTTTTGTTTTATTAAATGAATTCTAACGAATTCTTCACTGATATATAGATATAGATATATTCCTAATGATTCATTTCATTGCAAACAACATAAATTAGCCTCATTACATTTTTTAGTTCATCGTTTGGTTACTTTCCCTCTGAATAAAGTAAACTTTAATAAAGAAAGGAATCGTATTAGAAATATAACTAGAGTTAATGGTTATGACGATGACTTAGTAAATAAGCTAATAAATAGACATAAGTTTAGGTTTAATATTCAGAATTCCATCTTTTTTACACACGAAGAAAATAACACCAAGTATGTCTCCATACCATATAATCCGAAATATAGCAAGGGACTCAATAAGGTATTTAATAAGGTAGGCCTCACCTTAGTCTATAAATTATCAGACAATCTGAGGAATATCTTAGGAAATCCCAAAGATAAGATTCCTAATTGTGAGAAAAGTGGAATTTATGAGATTAGTTGTAATCATTGTGACAAAAAGTATGTTGGGCAAACTAAAAGGTCAATTAAAACAAGATTTAAAGAACACTTAGCACACTTAAAATACAATAGAACAGAAAAGTCTAGCATTGCCGAACATGCCCTTGAAGCTGATCATACTGTAACATTAGATAATCTAAGATTAATAAAAAATGTATCTGATAGGAGATTGTTAAACGCATACGAAAGTATGGAAATCATAAAATGTAAAAGTAGTTTAAATAAAGACAGAGGGCCTATTTCTTATAGTCCTCTCCACTGGTTACTTGACCGGAACTGATGGCCTTGCCTATGTCATTAGTTCCGCTTGAGTAATTCAAGGGTTAGGCTAAGTATAAATAGGGTACATTTGTAGTTTAGCTTTAGCCAATCATCGCTCCTGATGAAGCTAACATGGTTAGCGAAACGCGCGTCGAGTGCAAAAATAAAGTGTTTGGTGTAGTGGTGATATATACTGAGTAGTATCATTGTGCCAAAGATTCCACATTCCCAACTTAGTAAAAATCAAAATCTCATACGTAAATCGAAAGAAGTATTATCTTAATTACACCGTCGATATGAAGAAATCCACAAATGGATAGATACCAATAATAATTGGATAGATATTACAAAAAATGAACTCGCCGTTTTAGAAGAATCTCTTCATGAAGATGGCCCCCTTTTACTTGATTGTGTTGATCTACAATACAGCTAAATTGTAGAATCTGGCTTCTAAGTTGCTACAGACAGAAGAGATAATTGTTTCTTGGCCAATAATGGAACTATTATTATACTTAAAAACGTGGCGTTTAATAGGAAAAATAATTCTTTAGTCTTAATAGGGCAACACTTCACTGTCGTTGAAGATTTTTATACACTTCCATGTAAATCGCAACTTGTCGGGATTTATCTTGTGTCGAAAATTTCTGGTCTAAAGCAGTGACCCTTAAACGGAACTATTCAGAAAAAATGTTTAAAACTACCTTGGAAAAAAATGAGCTTAAAATGTAAATAACTCCGGTTATATAAGTCGAATCGAGACGAAAAAAAAAACAAATTCTTCGTAATGAAATTCCCAATAAATCCTCGTTAGTTTTAAGTCGCTCATGATTTACGAAATTGAAAAAAACCGGCAAAAAACTTTTTTTTTTCATTTTATTGTACAGGTCGACTAAGTGAACCGAACGGCTTGAAACTTTAAAAAAATATGCCTTTTATTTTAGTAAAAATACCCTGAAATTTTGGTACAAAAATATTGATCCCAGGGAGCACAATAGAATTTGTTATTTAAAATTTGAATTATCGCCATTTTTATACCATTTGGTCCAAAATTGATCTTTTTTTTCAATTTAGATCTCGGTGCCAGCTTTCCGATGCCATTAATTTAAAAAAAATTTTGGAGTCATTTTAACAGTTTTTTTTAGTGTTCTGTACTGAACACTTATAATATCACTTCGATGTCTGTCTGTCTGATGTCTGTCTGTCTGTCACACCCGATTTTTTCCGAAACTGTTTGACATAGAAAGTTGAAATTTGGTTCTAATATAGGAATTGATGGCCTCATCAGAGCCATGTAGTTTTGAAAGTTGAATTTTGACTTAAGGGGTTAGTTTTGGGGGGTGAAATCAGAAATGAAAAAAAAAAATTTTACTAGCTCATCGAGTGTGATGTCAAATGAAAGCTTGTGAAACACGAGTAAAATTATATATATATATATATATATATATATATATATATATATATATATATATATATAATGTAATACTTGCGCACACTTTTCTTTGTATTATTTTTAAAAAATCGCTGTCCCCCCACCTTATCTCGAAAAGTACTGTTCAAAAAATTTTGAAAAAATTCTGGAATATTCTCCACGGGGTGTAGATTGAACGAAAATTATCACGAGTGCATTACCTTCAATAATTTATCTGGTATATAAAAAAACAAAAATTTCAAGGTCATCAGTTTTCAGTAAAGAAACAAACTTTGTTGAAAACTCATTTGGGGTGTGTTTTGTGAAGTTACTGATGATTCCATACCACCGTAACAATTTTTTTTTATTTAAAAGCAATCAACGCACGGAACACTAATTGCGCAAGTTCAACTTGCACTTTACCGGTTATTTATTAATCAAATAACAACGATTGCGTTTTTTCGGTCATTTTGAAAAACAAAATTGTTAACAAAACTGAATTTTTTTTTTAATAAAGGTCTCGCGATTCTCTACCAGATGTGTCGGCAAGCTTGCGTCGAGACCTAATTTTTGAAAAAAAAGGATCCATTTTGGACCAAATAGCATAAAATGGCGGGCAGTTCAAATTTTAAATAACAAACTCAATTGTGCCTACTAGGTTCAATGTTTTTATACCAAAGGTATTTTTGCTATATATAGGAAAAGGAATATTTTCTGAAAGTGAAGCCTATCGGTTCACCTAGTCGACCTCTACAATAATGAATGAAAAAAAAACAGTTTTTTGTCGATTTTTTCAATTTTGTAGGTTATGTATGCATTTGAGTGACTTAACGCTAATGAGGATTTGTTGAAAATTTTATTGCGAAGAGTTTGGTTTTTTTTTCGTCTCGATCCGACTTATAGAACCGGAGTTATTCGTATTTTAAGCTCAAAAAGCGCGTTTTGAAAACTTCAATTGTTTATAAACAAAAGAGCACAAGTTTTTCGAGGTCCATAACTCAAGAGAATACTCCTGGTAATACCCCAGAGAGGATAAAATCATAATATTGCTGTATCTAGATTGTGCAATTTCAAATGCTTTTTTTACTGCACTATAAGGCAATGATAAACAAGTTAATCTCATGAAGCTTAATATCTTCAGTACTCCCTTGCGGTGGTGTTCAAAAGTATCATCTTAATTGTTAGGAACACGTTTAGAAGCAAAAAAGTCCAATCTTCTCACATGTCACAAAACTCTTAGCCCAATCGCCACGGGTTTTTTTAAGCTCTTATTATATGTTAACACGCTGCATTTTGGCACACGGGTAGTTTTTTGGACGTAGAATACGATAAAAAAAGGTTTGCTAAAGTTTGATGTACGCTAAGCCCACAAAATCCAAAATAAATTCAAAAATTCGGTTTTTCGGTAATATCTCGAAAAATAAAAAAATTATCAAAAAACTAACCGTGAAAGAGCTGGGAATTTTACAAAAAAATATGTATATAGATTTTTTTTTCAGATTTTTTTTATTAAAAATTCGTACAGGTGATTCGTAGAGGTTAATTTGAAAGTCTACACACACCTCTCGAATGTTAATAGATATTACTTGTTTTCAGAGTCTAAAAAAAATAAAAGATAGCTTTTTGAAGAGGAAATTTTCAGCTTTCCGATGATACTAATAGTTTTTATTTTTGTTGCTTTATAATTTGTAAAACTTGAAACGAAATTTTTGTTTGAATGATCTTAACGGGCATGACAGTAAATTACAAATATTTAATAAAATATACTATTGAAAAAAATAATCCTTGTGCATATATCATTATTATACCTTAAATTTCAATAAAAAAAATAATTAAAAATACCTACATTGTCTGTGTTATTTAAAAATTGAGTTTTAAAATATGAAAATTTGCCTGCTGTAGTTTGTCGCCGGCAATTTTACGTACGTAGGTAAAAAAAATGGACATTTTTTTTTCTTTTTAGTTACGGTTAAAAGTATACTTGATATTAGAAAGTCAATAAAAACTTAAAGAAACTTTCTCTTTTTTTGTAATTTTGCTCTTGAAAAGTTGTTCACTATTTTTTGCTCGTTATTAATCATACAACTTAAACTTAAAATAAAAAAAAATATTTAAAGATGGGAAATGAAAGTTAAAAGTTTAAGCTTTAAATATAGAGTATTTATATTTCATTTAAACATATAGGTACAAAGAAAACAGTTATTGAAAACCCAAAAATTCTAAATTACTTGGAAGAAATTACAGGAACTACGTACTCTGGCCGTCATATTGGACCCGCCATTTTGAATTTTTCAAATCTGCCATCGGATTCTTGATCAGCACCCGAAAAACCCCTTAAAAGCCAATTTCAAAATATTTAACGGTATACAGAAATGTTATGTTAATTTAGTCATAAATGAGGTTGGAAGCATGATTCTCACCACTGAAGGGATAAACCAGCTATTTTATTTTAAGTATTTTTTTAATTACGGTAAAATAAAAAAAAATCTATATACTATTTTTTTATATAAAATTTCCCAATCTTTCACATGGTGCTATTAGTTTTTCTATGTCTTTTTAGTGTTCCGTACGGAACTTATAAGATCACTTCGGTGTCTGTCTGTCTGTCACATCCGATTTTCTCCGAAACTATTTAACATAGAAAGTTAAAATTTGGTAATAATATAGGAATTGATGGCCTCCTCAGAGCCATGTAGTTTTGAGAGTTAAACTTTGACTTAAGGGGTTAGTTTTGGGGGGTGAAATCGGAAGTAAAAAAAAAAATTTTTACTAGGTCATCGAGTGTGGTGTCAAATGAAGGCTTGTGAAAATACGAGTAAAAAATATATATATATAATGTAATACTTGCGCGCACTTTTCTTTGTATTATTTTTAAAAAATCGCTAAAAAATCGCTGTCCCCTTATCTCGAAAAGTACTCATCAAAAAATTCTGGAATATTTTCCACGGGTGTAGATTAAACGAAAATTATCACGAGTGCATTACCTTTAATAATTTATCTGGTATATAAAAAAAACAAAAATTTCAAGGTCATCAGATTTCAGTAAAGATTGGAAACAAACTTTGTTGAAAACTCATTTGGGGTGTGTTTTGTGAAGTCACTGGTCATTTTATACCTCTGTAATAATTTTTTTTTGTTTTAGAAGTAATCAACGTACGGAACACTAATTGCGCAAGTTCAACTTGCAGTTGGCCGGTTTTTTATTTTTAGAAATATTTGTGAAAAATATTTTATTTTCATTTTGTTTTTCATTTTGTAGGCGTATTATACGTCCAAAAAACTACCTGTATGCCAAAATGCAGCCTGTTAATATTTATTGAGAGGTTTTCGTCATAATTTGCCTCTGACGACTGGGTTATCGCTCATATATTGAATTCTGTATCTCTAGAGCTTATTTTCTTATCGTTCAGAAATTGTTTGTTCCTCGGTAACTTCAACAACGTGTTTAGAAGTAGTTGTAGGCCATAGGTTAAGCTGACAACATCATAAGCTTATTATCATCGATCTAAATAAACATTCAAACACTTGCCATGACACATCATACTTTTATATATATACACTCGCGAATCATTTTCTGGGCAAGGGTCATGGAGACAGACAGAGCCTTTCTGCTGTAAAAGACATATATCTGGTCTTAAAACACTACGTTGAGATTTTGGAATCAATGATACTACACAACAGATGTTACCACCATACCAAACCACAGTAAACCCAAGTAGCGAAACTCAGGGGTAATTGTATAGGGAAATTAGGTCTAAATCTTCAAGAGATCACATGGCAGTCGGCCATGTTAGAAAGGAGCGGTAGACTGTTACTGTGCAGAGTTTTATCATTTAAAATCATAGATATTATACAAATGTTTGAAAATCAAGTAATGCAGCGTGAGTAATAATAAAAATAAAAAAAAAAAACATAAATGAATGAAGCGCTTCGTTAGAAAAATGATGAATACAAGTAAAAAACTTGACAGGAAGGCATTTTCATAAAAAATGTTGCAGACAAATGTTTTAGCATTTTCTCCAGGGAATTGAATAGACATATCAGATTTTGGGCTCAACGCTTTGTTAGGACCCAAAAGTGAAAATTGAAACTGGAACCCAAATTTTGAATTCTTATTTGAATTCAGCAAGGAATTTTATGTCCAAATACAAATTGAATATTTCTGAGCCTGATTGGACCTCATTGTAACTACAATAAAATCGGACTCTTAAAAGAATCTTTATCTGTGTTTTAGCCTTTGACACTTATCTGATTCTATATTAACGTCTAGATACGCATGTCGTATAATCGATTTTTCAAATCATTTTTAAACATTTTTTAAAAACAATGACAGGCGCATGTTTTATAATTTTCGCACAAATTTTCAATTGGATGGACATTGATGTCGCGATTGTTTGCTGCAAGCCAAATCTTTGTTCTATAACCAAAAAAAGTCATAAAGAGAAATATCTTCTCACAATTATTCATTTATCCGCGTACGATTTCTTTCTCAATTGGTTATTCTTTAATTAAATCACTTACCTGTCAACAACTTTGGGGAAAAAGAAGAAGAAACTCACTTCCAGCGTACTTTTTGAACTATTTTTACATGTCATCGGCACAAGAATAACCTCCTTTCCCCATAATTATACAAATTTTTTCTCAACCTTTTCGATTCTCTTCGATTACAAACGTTTTTCATTCACTTTTCATACAAACTCTCTCTTCTTTCTGTCTTTAAATTCATATACACTACAGTCACATCAACAATACATTTCAAAAGAAACATTCCGAGATCAAATGTAAACATTGAGCGGCCATTTTGAAAGAGGGACCCCGTCGACGCACGCGCCGTCGAAATCTTGTCACAAACTAGGAGCTCACTTTCGCTAGTGTATTGGGTTTACTGTGACCAAGCGCTTTCTTTGAAAACTACGATAAACATATTCACGTGAGTAGTAGTCAAAATACAATCCAAAAAGTATAAAATAAATCGAATCGATATTCCGAAATAAAATTTCGGAATATGGTTTGTTACTTCATTGGTCACTACAACAGAATGTCGAGAATTTGCAAATGCAAAATGACCAACAAATAAAGATCCCATGAATGCTATATTCCATACCTTTCTTCCTACGACTATAGTTTCTGAGCCTATACTCGTCATCAGGTAGGCTTTAGGCAACGGTATCGATCGTTAAGATCACGAATACCGTGGAGAGTCAAGTTCGAATGACTCTCGCTGTCTTTTTTTTTTTTTTTTTGTCAAGGAGAAATCCGCCTTATGGATTCTGGAGCAGTTTGGGTCACCATAAGGGTGCCCCAGAGTGCTCCAGTTATGTGGGGCTCTCCAACCTGAAGGGTTGGCATACCACTAAAACTCCTTGTGAGCCGGGAAAACCCTTTACTCCTTTTACATAACTGACTTATTCTAATCACTAGATTGTTTAAGTTTGAGCTTAACACTAGGCTAATACACTCACTAACACTAATGTTAAATTTCACTCACTAGACTTAACCTAACTTAACCTACCTAATCCTAACCTATTTCCTCAATGATGGAGTGTTGTGTTACAATTGATTATGTACTAATACTATTCAGAAGGAGTGGCTCAACTAACCTACGGCCTTAACCTTACACTAAGTCAAGGTTGGTCAGTTGTGTCATGAGTTAGTCTAACGTAAGTCTGTGAGTCTCGTGTCGAACGCACGACATTTGCAACCGACTGAACGAGCCGCCGCCGACA
>CM032449.1:187488909-187564594 GCA_019049505.1 Pachyrhynchus sulphureomaculatus
TCCATATCTTACAAAATATTTTAAAACTAAATGACGAAACATCAAATTTTGTACCAGTTGATGATAATTATGTAAAAACAAAAAATATAATTAAACATTATATAATGTGATACTCTTATTGCCGAAAGATTCATAAAATTTAGTAAATGCATTAAAAAGTCATAATTGTATAATTCGGCAGTACTCTGGGATATTTCTAGGCGCTTCGATGAACTACTATAGTTAAAGATCGTTACAACATTATCCAAATTCGTAAAAAAGTCTTTTCTTTTAAATATCTTTCTTTGGTAATATTTACAATACGATTTAAATAACCGGTCAAGTGCAAGTTGAACTTGCGCAATTAGTGTTCCGTACGTTGATTGCTTTTCAAATAAAAAATTTTGTTACTGAAGTATAAAATGATCAGTGACTTCACAAAACACACCCCAAATGAGTATTCAACAAAGTTTGTCTCCAATCTTTACTGAAATCTGATGACCTTGATTTTTTTTTTTTTTTTTTTTTTTTTTTAAATACCAGATAAATTATTAAAGGTAATGCACTCGTGATAATTTTCGTTCAATCTACACCCTGTGGAGAATATTCCAGAATTTTTTCACAATTTTTTTGATAAGTACTTTTCGAGATAAGGCGGGTGGACAGCGATTTTTCGCGATTTTTTAAAAATAATACAAAGAAAAGTGCGCGCAAGTAGTTATTATATTTATTATATATATATATATATATTTTTTACTCGTGTTTTCACAAGCTTTCATTTGACACCACACTCGATTACCTAGTAAAAAAAATTTTTTTTTTCACTTCCGATTTCACCTCCCAAAACTAACCCCTTATGTCAAAATTTAACTTTCAAAAACTACATGGCTCTGATGAGGCCATCAATTCCTATATTATTACCAAATTTCAACTTTCTATGACAAATAGTTTCGGAGAAAATCGGGTGTGACAGACGGACAGACACCGAAGTGATTTTATAAGTGTTCCGTACGGAACACTAAAAATTATCTAAAACAAAAGTGAAATGGACAGCTTTTCATCCCGTAACAACTTGGGTGGTTTTAACTTTTAAACCTTAGTAAATTTGACTAAAATTTTTTATTAAATTAGATCCTGCTGTTTTTGACCTCTCTGTATTATTGAAGAAATTAACTAACAGCAAAATAAGTTAACAGTACCAGTCAACGTTTTTTCTTTATTATATTTAAATGAAAAGGTAAAGAAACATTTACCACTTTTGTGTCTTGATTCAGATAGTTTTTAAAATTTTGAAAAAGTCCCATTTACCAGCCCTTGTGGGACGCCCATTAATATAGTCTCGAAATGTTCATTTTTGTTAGTTACATATTTCTCTAAAGAAAAAAAAAATTAAACAGATTTTTTAACAAAAACAACAAAAACTTTTGCTAAATAGTATGTTAAATATCTCTTCTAGATATTGTAAATATTCCTCATAAACACGGTTAAATTTAGATTTAAAAATCTAAATTTAAAAAAAAAAAACTTTACCTGATTAAATCAATAAATAATATTCTGTAACGACAAACTACATTTGAATTCCTACGTCTCAATAACAAATCCTAAATACAACATTTCTTGCATTAAAAAGAAAATTGTTTTTTAGAACATCTGAATAAATCCACAACTTGCTGTTAATAAAACCTAATCACCATGTTAAAACTTATCAAATGAGATGACATATGTGTTTCAGGCTTAAATAATTGCTCTCTAATCAAAATATTAAGGAAATATGCTGCCGAAACAAACGCTCAAACCTAAAATATTACTTTAAACTATTATCAATGGATGGATTATCGCGCAGACCATCAAACAGCGTTTGATTATCAACTGTACGACTGCACGTAAAAGCGACACGAGCACTTTTTATCTGTTAAAAAGGCCGTTTCATACTGCAGTAAAAAAAAAAAAAAATATTTTTTGTTTCGTTCAAGACAGCGTCGTAATGAAATTACATTATATATATATATATATATATATATATATATATATATATATATATATATATATATATATATATATATATATATATACATATACACATATATATATATATATATATATATATATATATATATATATATATATATATATATATATATATATAAATCGGTTTTTAAAACGTGCGACGACGTTATCCGATGCCTAACTTCCATTCCAGTCTGTTGTTCCACTGGCTAAAATTTCCGGGATTAATGGTTGTTGTTATGCCTTCTTTTCCAACTCTTTTTGGGCCTTACTCGCTTCGTCTTTATGCGAGAACCTATTCCATAACTCGTTTGGGAAGTTTTTTTTTTCTCCCATTCTTTATACATGGCCATACCATGTCAATTGTCGTCCTTCGATGTCATTGTGTAATATACCGTCTATATCTATTCTTATACGTACTTCTTCATTTCGTACTCTGTCTCTACGAGATATTTTTAGTGATCTTCTCATAGCGTCCACCTCCACTGCTTCTAGCTTTCTTTTGTTTTTTTTTTTTCAGTGATATGCCAAGCTTCGGCTCCGTATAAACCCTACTTTTTACCAATGTGATATATATATATATATATATATATATATATATATATATATATATATATATATATATATATATATATATATATATATATATATATATATATATATATATATATATATATATATATATATATATATATATATATAAATTGTAAGTTTCGCAGGGTTACAGCCACATTATAAAGTATTTTCTAGGGCATTCACAAAAAATAATACTCTTTTTAGTTAGTGAAAGCTTTCGGATATATTCAATCCTTCTTCAGTCACTTGTAAGTGAGGTTACAAAACATAAACTAGGCTCTTCCAACATTCTTCCCTCTTAAAAAAAAAACACACAGTGTACATCTAAATAATAAAAACATTTCAAAAGGAAAAACAGTTACCAGTTAAAATATTCAAAATGTAACACCATAATACATGTACTTAAGACGCACAGAGAGCAGTACAGCACTGACATATTAGATAAAGATAGATCTAGAGAGAGTGTTTATTAGTGAGCGTGAAAAATTTCAGCTTTAGATAGAAAAATGGTTGATGCATATTATTTTTACTAGTGAATAAATTATTTTCAAAACATTGAATTTTACAAGCAGTTTTTATTTCTCCAGTATTAGTAACTTTTTTAAACTAAAAAAGGTCAAATTTCGTTAAAATAACAAACTGTTAATTTTTAGCAACTAATTCAGATTATTATGATAATTGGCGTCAATTATGTACATGCTGAAGAACCACAAGCCTTATTAGTTATAGTGAAGCCCTATTTATCATGATATTTCCACAATTTCTTCTTTATACAAAGGTTATCCGTTTTAAAATACTAAACGATTTTTCATAATATATTGGCGCCCAACATGGAACTACAATAATAAACGTTAATATTTCAGATTTCAGATGCCCTAGATAGAGAACAAAATATACGGAAAAATACTCTGTATATGTTTTGTTTTCTTACACTGTGTTACATTACGCATCTGACGTAAAAAGCTATAAATTATTTCTAAATTTTTGTAATAACGCCAAAAACAATACTGCCAAAAATTTGCTAATTGATAAATAAATTTGTGTTATTGTTTGTAAGATTAAAATGGTTTATTAATAAATTTTGTTCATTTTCCATAAAACTAAATAAATATTGTTGGTTTTAATGTAGAAACTTTCGTTTCAAATCCATAATTTTATAAAATAAAGATTTTAAGTACCTGTATCTTCAATCTTTTGTTTTTAAGGTACTCTTTATACAGTTTATTTATAAATATACTAGCAGTGCCCGCGGCTCCACTCGAGTGGACTACTATCTCACTGCTTATTCCTTATGTTACCTAACGTAATAAAATATCTTCCATTATTTCTCCTTATCACCCATTATCTCAACATAATTTCCTTTATCTAGGCTTATCTCTGCTCATCTCCCATTATTTCTCCCTATCTCCCATTATTTCTCCCTATCTCCCATTTCTCTCTCACCTTATCTCCCATTATCTAGCCTTATCTAGATTTATCTCGCAATATTTCTCCTTAGCTTCCATTCTTTCTCCTTATCTGCCATTATCTCATCATAAACTCCCATTATCTAGGCTTATCTCCCATTATTTCTCCTTATCTCTCATTATCCATACTTATCTCCCATTATCTCACCTTATCTCCCATTATCTAGGCTTATATCGACTTATATAGAATATATGTATAAATTTATACAAAAAACACGTAAAGTGTGGTTCTTGAGTGCTAAGCACACTAATGGACAGACAGATAGGCAGACGGAAAGACGTTGCGTTTTATGTATTTTATATAGTTCATTATTATTAATATATAACCTGGCGAAAGAACGTATGAATTAAAAAAATAATACGTAAATCCGATAAGTGGTTCTCGAGTGATAAGCGCACTAACCGACAGACAGAGGGACGTTGCATTATATATATATATATATATATATATATATATATATATATATATATATATATATATATTTATTTTCTTTGTTACATGATATTGTTCCATATTTAACGGTTGAAGCGTATTGCATGAGAGTGTGCTAGCGGCACACTTTTTTCCGACTTGATTCACTATTATCGTCATTGCTTATTTCTTATATAAACTAACGTAATAAAATATATCCTATAACCTGGCCAGAGAACATATGTATAAATCTAAAAAAAAAAAAACACGTAAATCGGATAAGTGGTTTTAGAATGATAAGCGCACTAACGACAGACAGACAGACAGACAAAGAGACATTTTATATATATTATAGATTAAAGATTATTATTACATAACTTGGCCAGAGAAAAAATGTATGAATTAAAAAAAACATGTAAATCTGATAAATGGTTTTCAAGTCATAAGCGCACTAACGGACAGACAGACATACAGAGAGACGTTGTATTTTACATATATATATATATTATATCCTTTGCTATATGATATTGTTCCTTATTTAATGGTTTAGGCAGTGTATTGCAAGAGAACGCGCTAGCGGTAACGTTTTTTCCGACTTGATTCACTATTATCGTCACTGCTTATTCCTTATATTACCTAACGTAATAAAATATATCCTATAACCTGGCCAGAGAAGGTATGTATGTTTTTAAAAAAAGCACGTAAATCGGATAAGTGGTTCTTGAGTAATAAGTACACTAACGGACAGGCAGACAGACAGACAGACAGAGAAACGTTGCATTTTATATATATTATAGAAAATAGATTTAAAAAAAAAATGTAGGAAAACAATATTTTGCCTATCTTTAAGGTGTCTCATAAAAAAGTTTATTTACAAAAAAACACATATTAATAACGGCAAAAAGCATGTATTAAACTTGGACAGTTATTTCTTGAGGATAATCTAAATGCGAGCCGTTACAGTACTAACACTCATCTTACCAAATTATTGATCATTTTAATTATGCTAGAGAGCAAGAATGGCTACTGTAAACTTTAGTTTTGTTATATCTTCAGGGGAAAGAAACAGCGCTCTCTTTTGAAAATCAATTTATGTTAGAAATTTTCTCGAATGACTGACAAAGCTATATTCTCATCCTGATAAAATCTCCTTTCCTTCTGTTGTGTTCCTGCAACAAGTCAAGCAAATTTGAACTTTTTTGTAGGATTACCCACAAGTATTTTCATTTCCTAAAAGAGTGACCACAAAATTAGGCCGTTTTTGTAACCTCCATAACTTTGAGAGAAAAAAGCAAACTTAACGTAAAAGATTTTAAATTAAAGCTAATTAAAAATCTAGAGGGAACAATTTTTCCATTTTTTTATATAGGAGAACTACCCCTATTTTCATAGGAGGAGGTTAAAAGAGTGAAAATAAATAAGTTTTTAACAGAAAATAAAAAAAATATTTATGATGTATAATTCATGAAAATAGGTCACTTTAATTATTTACATATTCTCTATCCAATACCGTATAGTAAATCAAAAACAACCCTCTAAAAGGGGTCGCATTTCAACCCCCTTTTAGGGGGTTGAAATGCTCTTAAAAACTTATTTATTTTCACAGTTATAACCTTCAAAATACGGGGTAGTCGCCCGTAAATAAAAAAATTTAAATTAGTTTGCTTTTTTTTGTCTCCAAGTTATGAAAGTGGCAAAAATGGGCTAAAATTTTTGCGATTACTCTTTAACTACTGTTTACTGCTCTTTTCCAAGCATTAACTTTACACAAAGAGTTATATTGGTCTATTATCGCATTTACCTTCTACAGACATGTTTTGATCTCATCAATCATTAGTTGGGCTTTACTAAAGTAAAGTTCTTTCCCTTTATTCATCAATATAGTCTTCAAGGGCGCGACAATTTTTTTGGGATCTGCGAATAGATAATAGTCGCTGGGGGCCAAATCTGGAGAATACGGTGGATGAGGAAGCAATTCGAACTTCAGTTCATGCAATTTTGCCATCGTAACCATTGACGACACGGTGCATTGTCTTGATGAAAGAGCACTTTTTTCTTGTTCATTTGGGCCCGTTTCTTTGCGATTATTCCATGCACATTCCAAAATACAGAGACCAAAACCTTCCCAGCCGACTGTTGTGTGTTTGGTCGCTTCGGGCGGCTTTCACCGGCTGCTGTCCACGCAGCTGACTGCTGATTTGATTCTGATGTGTAGTGGTGGATCGATGTTTCATCCATTGTCACATATCGCATGAAAAAATCCTTTTTCTTGCGCATACCAGTAAATGATGAGTGATTTTCCAGGGGTAGAGTCCCGGTAACACTTATCAAGCCATTGCTTTGCCTGAACGGTATTTTTTCCCATCAAAAACAGTGTTTAATCGACAGACGAAATTCGATTTTTTCAATTGTTTTGAAAATACCAAAAATAACTTCACTAAAACCACTGTAACTTGTAAACTAATCGTCGAAATGTGATGAAATTTTGACACATATCGTTTGAAGGTTGGTACTTCCTAAAAATCATATGGATTTTTTAAAACTGGTGACATCTATGTGTCAGACCAAAAACTTTTCAGCCGACGTGTTATCGTTTATATTACTTATTTATAAAAAAATAGCTTTATTTTCTTCTTTTATTTGCGTTTTCACTTGTGGATATTTAGTTTATAACCAAGTTAGAGTAAGCTATACGATAAATTATTAAAAATAACTGGTCAAGTGCAAGTCGGACTAGGTCAATTAGTGTTCCGTATGTTGACTGTTTTTCAGATAAATTATTAAAGGTAATGTACTCCTGGTAATTTTCGTTCAATCTACACCCTGTGGAGAATATTCCAGAATTTCTTCACCTAGTTAATTTACACCCTGCATATGGAGGTATTAAAGGTTTATGTTATTTACTTGTAAAGATTCCTCGATAGTAAAGAAAACTTAAATTTAAAAAGAAGATAAATCTTATCAATACAAATATTTTCTCAAGTGTTAAATAAGATCTATTACTCGTTTCTATACTATTATTATTGCAAAATTCCGTGAATTTATCGGTATGTTTGTAGAACTGTCGAGAATATAAACACCGGGAACACTAACCGTTTGTACATTAAACTGAACAAACATGTGTCAAGATTGTTTCAAGGTCACAATTGTGCAAAATTTATATTTATTGTGGATTTAATGATACACTCTACACAAAGCTGATGTTTTTGCATTTTCTTAACAGTGCGCAATACAAAGAACATTATCTGGTAGATTTCTTGTGAAGTCATCTTCTTTCTTATATATATATATATATATATATATATATATATATATATATATATATATGTTACAATAGAGGTTTTTCACGGATGGTGGTTACTTTAAAATTTCGGGTTTCAATCCGTTCGAATTTACACGACATTTCGCCATGGCATTTTCAAGTGGTCTTGCTGCTGCTGATACTGGATACTGTGATCTTACTGCTGCTGCCACCCGAAGCTAACTGAGTAAAAGAAGTGCGATCGCTGTCTTTTATAGGTCGGCGCAGATTGTAGGTGGGGGGGGGGGGGGGGGGGGTCGGAACTGTTCGTTCGGGCATTGGTGCCCGTATCAGTGACGCGGGATGATGCACTGAATATCTCCACTACGTAGAAGGGTCGAGCGCAAGAGCACTTGAAAATGCCAAATGAGATTTTGGCGAAACATCATGCAAATTCACTGTTAGATGAACGCATTGAAACCCGGAATTTTAATAACAAAATCATACATACATACATATATATATATATATATATATATATATATATATATATATATATATATATATATATATATATATATATACATATATATATATATATACAGTCGACACTCTATATAGTGAAAGACCAAAATGTTGACCGAAATTTCACTATAGAAAGTTTTTCACTATATAAAGAAAAAATCCGTATATATTGCTATGTATGTATTTTATATTGGTAATTATTTACTTGTATTTTTATAAGGTACAAGCAACAAAAAAAATTGCAAAATTGAATTATTAGAAAAGATTTTATTAAACATTTGAAAGTTTAAATAGTACATAGCATGTACAGGGCTAAATACATAAAGTCCGTACGTTATATCTTTACCCGTGCGTCATAGTTTTCAGACCATATAACAGACGACTATTATATTATTTATCTCTTTTCACCAATAAATCGTAGGTATTGGTAAAAAGAGACAAAAAATATAACAGTCGTCTGGGATATTGCCTGAAAACTATGACGCACGTGTAAAGATATAACGTACGGACTTTATGTATGTATGTACTACATACGAAATAAAAAGAATAATACAAAATCTGTTAATACATATGTACATACTACGTACATACGTACTAGGAAAAATAATCAGTTATTTTCTTTTGAACATTACTTTTGAAAAATAATAGTTGCTCAACAAAATTCTCGCATTTATTCAAATGCATAAAGATTTGATCAGGTACACTTTCCTGACCCCTAAGAGTAGTTCGCACAATGTCAAATGCATTTCTTATTTCATTTTCACTAAATTTAGCAGGACATTCCCCGGTTTCAGTTTCTTCTTCATGATCTTCAATACTTTTTATATCGTCAGTTATGTCTTGGTCAGTTGGGAGATCTGTCGTGCCAACATCATTGTCGATTTCTAAGAAATCTTCAAGTAAAAAATCTGCGTCGACGGTAGCAGTTTTTTGTAGAATGCCCCATTACCTTTTTAAGGTAGCGAGATCCATTTCGTCTTCTTCTTCCCATTCGTCAATTTTTTCAGTAAAACCTGCTTTAGAAAAGCAGTTTTTGATAGTTTTTCTGAGAAACATTTTCCCTCCATACTTTAGCGACTTAGGTTATACACTCTTTAAGGGTAATCAATTTTTGGACTGGAAGGTTGTTATCAATCGCATTAACAATTTTGTGAACAATTCTGTTTCGGTAATGATGTTTTATGTTTTTTATAATACCCTGGTCCATAGGTTGCAATTTGGAGGTCATATTTGGTGGAAAAAAGATCAATTCAATATTCCTTAATTTTTTACTTCCAGTAACTGGATGTGCAGGACAATTGTCTATAAACATCACAATCTTTCTCTTTTGGCTTTTCATTTTCGTGTCCAGTTTCTTTGATCCATCTTTCGAAAATCTCAGAAGTTATCCATGCCTTTTTATTATTGGCGTAATCTAACCCCAGAGATTTAACTCCTTTTAAACAACGGGGATTTTTGCTTTTACCTATAAGCAGTAATTTCAGTTTTTCTGAGCCATCCATGTTTGCTCCAACCATAAGTGTTTCTTTACTTGTTTTAACACCAAAACATTTATCACTTTTAAAAGCAAAAGTTTTATTTGGCAAACATTTAAAAAACAAACCGGTTTCATCACAATTGAAAACGGTTTTTTCTTTTTTTTTTTTTTTTTTTTTGGCTTTTTCAATGCACTTTTTAAAACAGTTTCAGTCCAAATATCACAGTCCTCCTGACTAACGCTTGCACTCTCGCCAGACACCGTCTTGAAAACAATTGAATTGCGAGTCTTGCAGGCACTGAACCACCCTTCACTAGCTTGAAAATTAACGCAGTTAAATTCTTTAGCAAATTGTAGAGCCTTTTGCTTTATTAAATTTCCCGATATTGGTACGTTTTGATGGGTACGGGCCACTTGAAACCGTCGTAAAACTGCTTCATTTACATCCTCGTAAGTACTCACCCGTACTCGTTTTCGACTGCTTGGAACACTAGGTTTCTTGATGATACTGTCGCAACTTTTTATTATCAGAGAGACGCAACTTGGAGAAACATCAAATTTTGCAGCAACATCAATTTTTTTGCAGCCTTTATCAACTTTCCTCCAAAACTTTAATTTTCTCAGCTAAACTTAAACACACTCGCTTGGACATCTTACTTGATTCTTAAACAAAAAGAAACTGAACGTGAATTTGCAAATTACTAGGCCTCGACTATAAAATGAGTTTTTTTCCCCGGATTTCTATAAAATGGGTTATTCCCCGGGTTTCTCACAGAAATCTACCTGATTTATTGTCAACCATTAGGCGTTACAAACGCGTTAAGAACCTTTTCAAAAGAATGCGTCATAAAAATGGAATTCGTGCTAATGTTAGATAAAAATGGAAAACCCGAAATGGCCAAGATCTCAATGAATGCATAAAAATTTATACATAAAATTCCGGTAAAATTTTTATTAGAGTGTTACTATTTTACAGATTCACTATATGCAGGGCTTTTTACATGAAATTTCATTAAAATATTTTAGGTCTTGAAAAAATTGCACTATAAAGAGTTCTTCAATATCTAGAGTTGCACTATAAACAGTGTCGACTGTATATATATATATATATATATATATATATATATATATATATATATATATATATATATATATATATATATATATATATATATGTATATATATATATATATATATATATATATATATATATATATATATATATATATATATATATATATATATATATATATAATATATATATATATATATATATATATATATATATATATATATATTTCAATTTTCTTGGGTTTAGAAGTCAATTATAGAATAAAACTTCCTAAATTTTATTGTGATCCTTTCCTTTTATTGACGTTTCGGCACGGTTTGCATTTCTCAAAATTTTTTTTTTGTCGGGTTTGGCTAAAATTGTACATATTTTATCCCAAGAAAATTGAAAAATAAAAATAAAAGAATACATACAGAGTCAAAGAAAAATAACAAAATCATACATACATGTATATATATATATATATATATATATATATATATATATATATATATATGTATATGTATATGTGTATATATATATATATATATATATATATATATATATATATATATATATATATATATATATATATATATATCCCCTTCTATCCTCTTAGAGTCCTGCCAATTCAACGTAGATGTGTTTATAGGAACGCAATCTGCCAGATGTTAAATGAACAAACTTAAGGGAGACATATTGTTAGTTTTAAACGATTTTTGGAATTTCAGAAACAATCACTTTTATTAATATTTGCATTCAGACATCTGACAAAGCTTCTTCGGCTTTTGAAATAATAATAAAAGTGATTGTTTCTGAAATTCCAAAAATCGTTTAATTTTAAGCAAAAACTAACATTAGAAGTGGGATTAAGTAACCACGTGTCGTCGTGCGTCTTTTCAGCCGATTTACGAAACATTTTAAAATGAGTGACAGTAAAAATAAACTCTATCGTGAACTTTTTGAAAAACATATCGAAAAGAAAGTAAAGCGTTTAAGCGAAGATTTAGTACACAGGTGTTAGAAGAGTCTTTTGAAGCAGACGGTAATGAGTCTACCGGGCCTTCAACTTCCAGAGCGAATGATTATTGGGTGGTTGCAAAAACTAGATCATTTAGGAGAGATACATAATTGGAATGATTATCAGAAAACCACTTTTATGCAACTAACCTGAACTAACAATATTATCAATTTCAAATACTAATATTGATAGATTAGTTAGTTTAGATCACTTCCTATTTTCACAAACCCGATTGCTATGGATGGTAGTTTGACATTTAGTAAATACACACTCAACATGTTATGGTCCAGATTTTATTGTATTATTTATAGTAAATTTTTTAAATTTGTCGATAAGGGGATGAAGTATGGACTTCTTTTTGGAAGGACGATCTGCTAAAAAAAATTATGACAATATGCTTAAAGCATTGAAGGAACAATCTCCTACCCCTGTGACTAACAAACATTGGCTTGCGGATTTCAAGTGAGGAAGAAGCGACATTAGTGATGAAGACCGTGCTGAAAGATCAGTTTCCGTGTCTACGCGAGATTTTTTTTTTATTGATTAAGCACACGTACTGCAAGGAAATCCCCCTACAGCTCTGCGGAAGTCACACTTGTACGGATATAGCGATTCACGTTGGTCTTGATTCGCTCTAAATTATACTCAGTGGGAAACAGTCCTGGACCATTCATTCCAAAGGGATGAGGTTCTCCATATAAAATACTGCTTAAAAAGGGGGATGACAAGCTGAACATGCATTGCTTTGGAAAGAATTAAACAGGCTACATCCATCGAACACTTTCCATGAAAAGACTTGTAGAATAGACTCAAGTCGTCAACCGTTTTGCGGAACTAACCTAAACATATGACATGGTACTACTCAGTATATATCACCACTACACCAAACACTTTATTTTTGCACTCGACGCGCGTTTCGCTAACCATGTTAGCTTCATCAGGAGCTCAAGAATGGTTTATTGGATTGCTACAAAATTTGGCTTACTTTTCGTCATAATCCCCCCCCCCCCCAACGTTAATACACTTGTCTCACCTTTCTGCTAATTTTCTGTGGCAAAGAATTCTTTCGGTTGACCTCGACGCCACTCTTGCACTTTTTCCTTCACTTCTTCGTTGTCGGTGAATTTCTTTCCACGTAGGGCATCTTTGAGAGGTCCGAACAGGCAAAAATCACAAGGAGCCAGGCCTGGGCTGTATGCGGGATGAGGCAAGATCTCCCAATCCAGTTTTTGAAGCATTTCTTGGGTAAAGTAGGCCGTATGAAGGCGGGCAATGTAAAAGGTTCTGCATAATATTGTGAGCAATTCCAACGCTTACCCCCTAAGCTATCCTTTCAACAGTAATTCTTCTGTTATCACGAATAAATTCATTAATCCTCGATTCCAACGCGGGACCGGAAACTTTGACTGGACGTCCATTTCTCTGCCCGCCATACACTCTTGTTCGCCCACTTTTGAACCGATCTATCCACTTGTAAACGTTCGCACGGTTCATACAACTTTGCCCATACTGTTATAATATTCTAGAATGTATCACTTGGTTTAACACTTTCTGCTACTAAAAATTTGATGACAGAACCCTGCTCTTCTAAAGTGCAATCTTCCAATCGACTCACCATGGTAAACTGGATATTTTGAGGTTATGTTTACGTTACATGATCGTACAGCTGATTAAAACTCATCACAAGATTGCCAATTTGCACTCCTAGAAGTATGAAGCGATTTGGTGAATGGGTTTAAACCGAGATCAACTGTCTCTACTTATTGAATGACCCTCGTAAATAGCTATTATATTGATAATGAAAAAGCTGATTCTATTTTTAGACTTTGAAAATGGTATTGTTCTCTATGCCTCTTATCTATAATTTTTCTCCTAGGAATATTTTCGTCCCCTTATGGTCTCGTAAATAGACGAACAAAGCCAAGTTTCTAGTAGAGAATAGATAATCTTAGTATCAGGATGTTTCTACCACCTTGTATATGTTCAGTTTGAACTTTTCGCTAATTCTTACTAGAAAATCTGGCAGAATCTAAACTTTTTGTGTACAGTGTAAAGTAAATAACAGATGAATAATTTTTAATAATATAAATCATGTGATATGGATGATTAAGAGATTAGGTATCATATTACTGAAGATAAAACAACTTTGAGTGCTTGCTATTATCTAAATTAACAAAGGTTGCTTTGTCCCAGTCCTATATATCTATATATATATATATATATATATATATATATATATATATATATATATATATATATATATATATATATATATACATATATATATATATATATATATATATATATATATATATATATATATATATATATATATATGTTTGTCTTCTGGCCCTTTAAATAAACAATAGTGCGTACCAAAATATCGGTTACATAAACATCATGCTAAGCAATATATGGCCATATATCAATAACATAAAATAAGCTTATTAAGATGCCTCTTATCTATAATTCTTCTCCTAGGTATGTTTTCGTCCCCTTATGGTTTCGTAAATAGACGGACAAACCTAAGTTTCTAGTAGAAAATAGGTTATCTTAGTATCAGGATGTTTCTACTACCTCGTGTATGTTCAGTCTGAACTTTTCTCTAATTCTTATTAGAAAAGCTGGCAGAATCTAAACTTTTTGTGTACAGCGTAAAGTAAATGACAGATGAATAACTTTTGTTAATATAAAGCACGTGATATAGATGATTAAGATATTAGGTATTATATTACTGATGATAAAAGATAACTTTAAGTGCTCGCTGTTATCTAAATTAACAAAGGTTGCTTTGTCCCAGTCCTATATAAAGGGTGTCCCAAAATTTACGCAAGAGGTAATTTTGATAGAAAACACAGGTTTTTAATTAAAATTGTAATTTTTTTATTGATAAAGTATATAGTATAAGGCAGGGATGTCAAAGATACGGCCCGCGGGCCGCATCCGGCCCCCGGGACGTATCAATAAGGCCCGCGATCGCAATGTGTCACACAGAAAGAAAAATATTATATACTATATAATTAAATAAATAAAATGTTATAATAATTCAGTACATTTTTTTTATTTGAATTTGGCCCGCCTACACATTCTAAATTTAATATATGGCCCTCTGCAAAATTGAGTTTGACACCTCTGGTATAAGGTTATGTATGGAATAACATATCGCCTCCACGGCTTTGCTGGCACATACGCACTCTTTTGTCGAAATTTTCCATGACCGTTTTGCATAAATGTGGCTGAATTTCGTTGATACAGCGCTTAATTTCCTCCTTCAAGTTGTGGGTGCTTGTGGGCTTGTTGGCATAAACCTTAGACTTTAAAAAACCCCAAAGAAAAAAGTCCAACGGCGTTAAATCGCATGATCTGGGCGGCCAGATCTGATCACCAAACTGAGATTTTACACGACCAGAAAATGACTCATGCAGTAATTGAATTATTTCTCGGGCTGTATGACATGTGGAACCGTCTTGTTGAAACCACATGTCGTCCACATCCATATCTTGCAATTTAGGCACAAAAAACTGGATTATCATATCGCGATAACCATCACCATTAACTGTTATTGCCTGGCCAATCGCATTTTCGAAGAAGAATGGTCAGATGATGCCTCCAGTCCAAAATCGGCACCAAACAGTGACACGTTGTGGATGCATTTGTTTCGCTCCTGTAACGTGTGGATTGTCTTAGCCCCAAAAGCGACAATTTTGTCGATTAACGAAGCCATCAAGATGGAAATGAGCCTCATCGCTGAAGATGATTTTTTTCGAAAAGTCAGTATCCACTTGTTGTTCCATAATCCATTCAACGAACTCTTCGTTGTGCGTGGTCAGTAGGCTTCAGTTCTTGAGTCAATTGAACTTTGTAAGCATGAAGATGCAAATCTTTCGTATGAATACGCCGTAGAGAGCTTCTCGAAATGTCCAATTCTTGATTACGGTACCGAATTGATGTTCCTGGAGTCGCAACAACACTCTCACGAACTGCTTCAATGTTTTGTGTCGAACGACTTGTTGAAGGACGGCCAGAGCGTTTTAAATCACTAATTGATCCAGTCTCCCTGAATTTTTCAATTAATCTCTTCACAGTTGATGAGGTTAAATCACTATTTTTTTACGAAAATTCCGAACTGTAGCTGTCAAACTTTCATTATTTTTAAAATATTGCTCAACAATGAAAACACGTTGTTCTTTCGTGTAGAGCTCCATTTTTAATAACCCTGAACTGTCAGCTGTCACGCTGTGTTTTTTGTTTAATTGGCAACACTTTACCATATAAATGGCGCCAAATTCAATTCTTGCGTGAATTATGGGACAATCTTTATATATATATATATATATATATATATATATATATATATATATAGATATATAGATATAGATATAGATGTCTTCTGGCTCTCTAAACAAAAAATAGTGCGTACCAAAATATCGGTTACATAAACATCATGCTAAGCAATATATGGCTATATATCAATAACATAAAATAAACGCAATGACTGTGTCATCCTATACAGGAAACGAACAGTGACTCAAGTATAATTTACGTAATGTAAACAAGTCAGCTTGCCTGAAAGCAATTATTAATAATCTACATCTTCAATTATTTTTGGCTATCCTGCAAATTCCTTGTTTTTTTTCGCCAGGCTAGGAACGGTGGTTTTTCTATACAGTAAATTCTGACGGCTAACATATATATATATATATATATATATATATATATATATATATATATATATATATATTTATATATATATATATATATATATATATATATATATATATATATATATATATATATATATATATATATATATACGTATATATATATATATATATATATATATATATATATATATATATATATATATATATATATATACGTATATATATATATATATACATATATATATATATATATATACATATATATATATATATATATATATATATATATATATATATATATATATATATATATATATATATACATATATATATATATATATATATATATATATATATATATATATATATATATATACATATATATACGTATATATATATATATATATATATATATATATGTATATATATGTATATATATGTAGTAACGTGTGAAAAAATGGCTTTTTATAACGGCCTACGTTGAGGCACAATTTGTGGCGTTCCCCGTTCATAATTTCTGAGAATAGATTGAATGGGTATTATTATTAAAAAAACTAAAGAAATTAAAACATACACTAGCTCAGTTTTTCTGGGGTAGAGTAATATGGGTAAGAGATAAGTTTTGTACGTCTTTGGAAATAGTCTCTATATTTTTGGTTGTACATATATACATATATATATATATATATATATATATATATATATATATATATATATTTATATATATATATATATATATATATATATACATATATATATATATATATATATATATATATATATATATATATATATATATATATATATATATATATATATATATATATATATATATATATATATATATATATATACGTATATATATATATATATATACATATATATATATATATATATATATATATATATATATATATATATATATATATATATATATATATATATATATATACATATATATATATATATATATATATATATATATATATATATATATATATATACATATATATACGTATATATATATATATATATATATATATATATATATATATATATATGTATATATATGTATATATATGTAGTAACGTGTGAAAAAATGGCTTTTTATAACGGCCTACGTTGAGGCACAATTTGTGGCGTTCCCCGTTCATAATTTCTGAGAATAGATTGAATGGGTATTATTATTAAAAAAACTAAAGAAATTAAACATACACTAGCTCAGTTTTTCTGGGTAGAGTAATATGGGTAAGAGATAAGTTTTGTACGTCTTTGGAAATAGTCTCTATATTTTTGGTTGTACAAATTTTGGGCACCATTCATTTTAAAATAAAAAGAATGCAGCTAAAAAAAAAATGAAAAAACACTGAAGGGTTATGTAGTTGTTAAGGATAATTTTGATATGTACAACCGTTTTGTCCTGAAAAGTAAAATAGGTGGTACAGTGAAACACTAGCCTTAAACAAGAAAAATGTTTATTAATGACTAAATTAAAAGTTCTAACTTTGCTGCTGTGTTATTACCCTTATTACAAAAAAACCTTAGCCTAATAGGTGGTATTGCTAAATAGAGTCCTTAAATCAGGATTTTTTAATTAATATATATATATATATATATATATATATATATATATATATATATATATATATATATATATATACGAGGCTGGTTTGAAAAGTCCGTGCAAAGTCCGAGAGATGGCACCACCGGCGCGTATCGAGGTCATGTTTAGTTAGTAGCATCTATTGAATGAACGCACACCAAGTTTCAGCCATATTGGTCTATTTCTTTGTGTTTGGTATTCGTGTGAATCAAGGAAGTCGAGTGATTTTCAAGAAATGGACGAAAAAGAATTTCGTGCGGTGATTAAACATTACTTTATGAAAGGCAAAACGCCTCAGGAGACTAAAGAGAAGCTTGATAAACATTATGGTGACTCTGCACCTTCGATTAGAACAGTTTATAAGTGATTTCAAAATTTTCGGACTGGCCATTTGGGCACAAGTGACGCTGAACGTTCTGGACGGCCTGTGGAGGTTACGACTCCAGAAATCATTGATCAAATCCATGATATGGTGATAGATGACAGAAGAGTTAAGGTGCGTGAGATTGCTAGTGCTGTGGGCATCTCGACTGAACGGGTACATAATATTTTGCATAAACATTTGGACATGAGAAAGCTATCCGCAAGATGGGTGCCGCGATTGCTCATGCTTGACCAAAAACGGAATCGTGTGAAGTGTTGCAAGGATGGTTTGCAGCTGTTCCAGAAGAATCCGGAGGACTTTAAGCGTCGTTTCGTCACTGTGGATGAAACATGAATACATTACCATACTCCTGAGACCAAACAACAATCTAAACAATGGGTTACCAAGGGGGAATCTGCACCAAAAAAGGCGAAGACCGTTCCTTCGGCCGGAAAGGTTATGGCGACTGTCTTTTGGGATTCGCAAGGGATAATCCTCATCGACTATCTGGAAAAGGGTAAAACTATTACAGGTGAATATTATTCATCGTTATTGGACCGTTTGAAAACCGAGCTGCAAGAAAAACGCCCGCGATTGGCCCACAAGAAAGTCCTTTTCCATCACGACAACGCACCAGCAGACACCTCAGCAGTTGTGGTCGCAAAATTAATGGAAATAGGATTCCAACTCGTTTCACATCTCCCCTATTCTCCAGACTTGGCTCCCTCGGTCTACTATTTGTTCCCCAATTTGAAGAAATGGCTGGCGGGACAAAGATTTTATTCAAACGAGGAGGTGATTGCAGACACTAATGGATATTTTGCAGACTTGGACAAATCCTATTATTCGGAAGGGATCAACAAACTAGAACATCGTTGGACGAAGTGTATAAGCCTAAAAGGAGACTATGTCGAAAAATTAAAAAATGTTTACCCTAAACACATAAGTAGTTTTTATTTTTGCACGGACTTTTCAAACCAGCCTCGTATATACGTACTATATTGTCCTTAAAGAAGTTTATGATGATACACTGATCTCAAGGTACTTTAAAAAAGATCGATAATATATTCGTTGCAACTTAAATAATTTTTCACTATTTCTAAACAAAAGAATTAATACTATCTACCGGTAAATGTGCCATTAAAATATATAATTACTTAAACAGGTACTTTGATAATTTAGTCACAATTACAGTCAATACTGTACATCAAACGCTCTATAATTTCTCAAAAATGGTACGAGGAATTTGTAACGGCAATCAAGAAAATTAATATTGTAAACTGTCGTGACTGTATTCGGACGAAAGTTCTTTGTTAAATGATTAATCAATCTATCAGACACGAGGGAATAATTACGGCATTTTTAATATTATATAGCATGTACTCGCGGTTGGTTTCGTAAACTACTTGATTTCCACTATTTAAACTATGAAAAAAGTACCAAAGTTCTCTTTTGCCTACTACTTTGCCTTCAGTGTATTCACCCTAAAAAAGTAAATTACTTCTATATCAAACATTCCGCTGTTATTAAATCCAACACAAAATATTAAAAACTGATGAGATGAAATAATATATATTGTCAGGTCTAAAAATAATGCTTCTTCAGTTTAAAATATTATAAAATATATAATATACTACCAAAGAAACCCTCAGTGGTATGTTATAATAAACGCCACTATATTGAGTCACAAACCAAACATGGTTATGGTATAGTAAAGCTGTTTCGCTTAAAACTATTACTATCCTATGCATTTTATCGAACATACCACAGCGCAGCGTGTAATTAGTAACGGTTCAGCCAGTACGAGAGAGCGAATTGCAAGAAAATCGTACAAAAGCGGCGTCAAAACGTTTTATTTATTGAAGCGGCTACTTTATACAGTAGCAAAAAATGTCTAAATATAAAAGTATGATTATATATTACATATAAGACGTAGGCTGAAGTTTTTGGTCTAGCTACTTAATTACATTTTTTTGCAAAATTCGACTTTATTCATCAACATAGTCTTCTTCAAGAGCGATACAATCAATCCAACACTTTTCTAACATTTCTATACCTTTCTTGTAGAAGGATTTGTCTTTGCCTTCAAAATAGGCCACAGTTTCGGCGATAACTTCTTTATTGGAGCCAAATCTCTTTCCCGCGTGCATTTTTTTTTTGAGTTCTTCGAATAGATAATAGTCGCTGGAGAATACGGTAGATGAGGAAGCAATTCGAATTTCAATTCATGGAATTTTGCCATCGTAACCATTGACTTGTGACACGTGCAATGCTTTGATGAAAGAACGCTTTTTCTTGTCCATTTGGGGCCGTTTCTTTCCGATTTCTGCAAACGCACCAATTATATAATATTTGCTATAAATGGTTTTCCCTTCTCAGCATAGTCGATGAAAATAATTCATGCGCATCTCAAAATACAGAGGCCAAAACCTTCCCAGCCGACTGTTGTGTCTTTGGTCGCTTCGGGCGTCTTTCACTGGCTGTTGGCCACTCAGCTGTCTGCCGATTTGATTCAGGTGTGTAGTGGTGGATCCAGATTTCAGCCATTGTCACATATTGCATGAAAAAATCGTTTTTATTGCGCTTAAACAAGTCCAAACAGCGCTCAGAATCATCAACACGTTGTTATTTTTGGTCCATTGTGAGCAAACGCGGTACCCATTTCGAACAGAACTTTCTCATGCCCAAATGTTCTTACAAAATATGACTAAGACGTTCTTTTGATATTTTTAGGGTGACAGCTATTTCACGCAATTCCACTTTACGGTCATCCAAAACAATTTTTTTATGTTTTCCAGTGTAACTACCTCATTTGGGCGTCCAGAGCGTTCGGCATCATTTATATCTGTAAGACCGCGTTTAAACTCAGCATACCAGTAAATGATGAGTGATTTTCCAGGGGCAGAATCCCCATAACACTTATCAAGCCATTGCTTTGGTATTTTTTCCCATTAAAAAACAGTGTTTAATCAACATACGAAACTCGATTTTTTCCATTGTTTTGAAAATATCAAAAGTAGCGTCACTCAAACCACTATAATTTGTAAACTAATCGTCAAAATGTCATGAAATTCTGACTGGTATCGTTTGAAGGTTGGTACTTCCTAAAAATCATATGGATTTTTTGAAAAGTTCGACATCTATGTTTTAGATCAACAACTTTTCGGCCTATATATATATATATATATATATATATATATATATATATATATATATATATATATATATATATATATATATATATATATATATATATATATATATATATATATATATATATTATATATATATATATATATAGGGTTACAGGGAAAGTCGTCCTAGATAATTAATGACGTTATAGTTTAGGTCGTTTCTATGACATGATGTCCTAAACTTAACTGTTTTCGAGATATTGAAGTTTAAAGATTTTCTAAAAAAAAAAACATGTTTTTTTTGCTTTTATATCGATTTTTTTTATTAGAGGTTCTCGAGTGCGATTTTTTTGGTTATTTTTAGTTAGTCTGTATGTCAAGTATCAAAAATCATCAAAAAAATTTGAACTAGTTACTAACAGTTTCAAATGGCGGCTTGTTAATGTTTCTAAATTACGAATTTTTAGCAAGTGTTTCCTACTTTAAATCAATAAAGAGAAAAAAAAAAATTATGGAAGTTATTCTGCAAATTATTTTAAAAACTTTTACGTCTTTTTAGCTATCAAAAAAGGTATAATACTAGGAGTTTAATAGGAAAACTGTACACAGAATGACACCTAAAGCGGGCTCGGGTAGCAAAAGGTAATTTTTTTTAGTTCTAGGTGAAAATACGAAAAATACACAAATAAAACAAAAAACCTTGCAATTTAATATTTTTTATTAATTATAATTCATGTTCTATATGGTCGCCCCTATTTCTAACACAAATTCTCATTCTTTTTCTTAAATTACTTTTCACAACGCTGGCCTCATTTCGTCAGCCGCTTCAATTATTTTTTGTCTTAGGACATCCACGTTTTCGATAGGAGTCATCTGGTCGTATACGAGACTTTTCATGCGACCCCACACATAAAAATCCATCGGTGTTAGGTCTGGGCTTCTCGCCGGCCAAGGTATGGGTCCGCCTCTTCCAATCCATTTGATAATTGTCATTGAGCCATGCACGAACACTTCCTCTGTAGTGAGCTGGGCAGCCATCGTGTTGAAAGTACATGTTTTGTCTCAAACCAATAGGTAGGTCTTCCATCAAATTACGTAAATTGTTCCGCAAAAAATTGTCGTATTCCTCGCCATTCAAATTATCTGGCAGGAAGAATGGCCCAACCAAATAATTTGAAATTATACCCATCCACACATTTAAGCTGAATCTTGTTTGTGATCCTTTCGTTCTTTTTTTGTTTGGGTTGCCTTCCTCTTTAGAAGCCCAATAGTGGGCATTGTGGTAGTTTGTAAGACCGTCTTTGTCGAATTTCGACTCGTCAGTCCATAGTATTTTCTTAAAAAAAGATGCATCTTCGACATTGGTATTGAGCATAAATCTGCAGAATTCTAATCGTCGCAAAGGATCCCCTTCTTCAATGACTTGCACGGGCGTATAGTGGTAAGGGTGTTGCCCAACAGTATGCATTACAAACCATACCTTCCACTGCGAAATACCAAGCTGTTGTGCGACAACATTTGTAGATGTGGTTGGGTCCACCTCAAAGAGATGTCGTATTTCGTTTTCTTCGTCTTCGTCAAAGATACGTGGTCGTCCCATGTCAGTCCGCCATCTTTGTACGGAACCAGTTTCTCGTAGTCTTCGATAAGTTCCATCAAATACGCTAACATCAGGTACACGACGAGTAGGATATCGCAGTATGTATTCATCACGTGCACACGACGACACTCCTTCGCAAAATCCGTAACACATTAGGATGTCAGCATATTCCTCGTTGGTATACGTTGCCATATTCACAAGCAGAGATCAAAATCCAGTTACGAGCCAATTCACACAGTCAGAAGATGAAACACAGATATTTTTGAAAAGCACGGTATAGCACATCTACCACGGACGAATCGCATGAGCAGACTAAGAATCATTCAATAATGTTTACTGAACAGAAAATGTCACTCGCACAGAGAGTACCCTGACCGGAAAAAATGCTTACCCAACCCTTTTTATTGTTTGAAGGTGCAGGTAGTAAACCGGTAATTGGTAGTATCTAAATTCTATTATTATGTTACTCTACATTTGGGCCTATTGAAATCTCATTTTCTTAGAATTTTCAATAGATGCAGTAGATATTATACCGTTTTAGATAGCTAAAAAGGCGTAAAAGTTTTTAAAATAATTTGCAGAATAACTTCCATACATTTTTTTTTTCTCTTTATTGATTTAAAGTAGGAAACACTTGGTAAAAAATCGTAATTTAAAAACATTAACAAGCCGCCATTTGAAACTGTTAGTAACTAGTTCAAATTTTTTTGATGATTTTTGATACTTGACATACAGACTAACTAAAAATAACCAAAAAAATCGGACTCGAGAACCTCTAATAAAAAAAAAATCGATATAAAAGTAAAAAAAACATGTTTTTTTTAGAAAATCTTTAAACTTCAATATCTCGAAAACGGTTAAGTTTAGGACATCATGTCATATATATATATATATATATATATATATATATATATATATATATATATATATATATATATATATATATATATATATATATATATATATATATATATATATATATATATATATATATATATATATATATATATATATATATATATATATATAATATATATATATATATATATATATATATATATATATATATATATATATATATATATATATATATATATATATATATATATTGTTCATTTAACATCTGGCTGATAGCGTTCTTGTTGAATTGGCAGGTCCTTAAGAGGATAGAAGGGGATATATACATGTATATATATATATATATATATATATATATATATATATATATATATATATATATATATATATATATACATATATACATCTTAATTTATCATCTTATTATAATGCGAGTTAATAAGTACAACAGAAAGTAACCTAATTCGACAGTAAAAAGAATAACTGGTATTTGAAATTCTAAGCTTAACATAAAGTAGCCAAACCTGTTAAAAAACGTTCTAGGCTAGTACCATTTCGTACTTGCCAATTACGTATTTAAACACAAAAAAGTTGTTTTAACTAATCATCATACCCATACTTGGATCCCAGCAAGTTTTTTTTTTCTATAGAGATTACAAAAAATTTTAAGTTTGTATTTTAACAAGTTGTAGAATAGAATGATATGTGACACTCGGTATTTTATTAACACGTGATATTGAGAAATGGATGGCAAGGATTATGTTTATAAATACACATGCTTACTTTGGAACAGTATGATAAATTGAAAAATTATATTTGATCCTGCGATACCTATATTGTTAGAAAGCATAAAACTATGACAAGTGTATTCAGTATTTTTATAAGCCACAATTTCGACGCGGCACTGTGGCCCAGAAATTTAATTTTTCGTTCAAAATTATATACACGTCCTAATTTCCAACCGATTTGGATAGTTTCTTTTTTAAATACTCGTAACTAAATTTCCAGAAAATCTGTCGAAGCCGATTTTTGAACTATTGCCAATTTTTGGTTATTTTTCTACCATTTTTGGATGATTGTTAATACTTTTTTCAAAGTTTGCAATATTTGAATGAACAAACCAAAGCAATTTGTGTTTCTCGACCCACATACTCTAAAATTTGTTGTTTTAAGACCTAAAGGTCGCAAGGTGAATCACTATAGCCATTTTCGGTCATTATTTAGACATATTTTGACCACATTTATCATCATTTTGATAAATTTGGTCAAATTGATGTTGTTTTAGGATTAATACGTCGTGCTACTTGGAACCATTGATTTCGAGGTTTAACGTCTTGTGGCACATTTAAAAACATTTTTTCGGGAGTTGTTTTTATAGTATTCGTACAAAATGGCACGAAACAGGCACGATAACATTTTAGATTAGACATTTTCAATAAATTTATCCATACACTGATGATAATAACAAGAATAAATTTATTGAAAACTAAAACACTCGTATCAGCTCGCACTTCAATTTTATCCATTTTTTTAGAAACTGTTATTTTTTAGAAAATGTTAAAACTTGTTTATTTGCATGATCGCTACAAAAAGACAGCTAAAAACATATGTCTGAAACTTCACATTATGCCATCTAGTAACAAATATAATAATTTGGCCGAAAAATGGCTATGTAGATTCACCTTGTGACATTTAAGTCTTGAAACAACAAATTTTAGATTATGCGGATCGAGAAACATAAATTGCGTTGGTTTATTGATTCAAATACTTCAAAAAAAATACTAAAAATTATCCAAAAATGGTAGAAAAGTAACCAAAAATTGGCCATAATTCAAAAATTGGCTTCGAGAGATTTTTTGGAAATGTAGTTATCAATATTTTAAAAAAAAAATATCCGAATCGGTTGGAAATTAAGTTCTGTAGATAATTTTGAACGAAAATTTAAATTCCTGGACCACAGTGCGCGGTCGTAAAAAATTGCTCAACTCGTATTATAATAACGGTCAAGTGCAAGTTGAATTTGCGCAACTAGTGTTAAGTACGTTAATTGCTCCTGAAATAAAAAAAATTGTAACCGAGGTATAAAATGATCAGTGACACCCCCACACATCCCAAGTTTGTTTCCGATCTTTAATGAAAACTGATGACCTTGAAATTTTTGTTTTTTTTATATACCAGATAATTTTCGTTGAATCTACACTTCTTGGAGAATATTCCGGAATTTTTTCAAAATTTTTTGATCAATACTTTTAGAGATAAAAGGGGGCAGCGATTTTTCGAGTTTTTTTAAAAAATAATACAAAGAAAAGTGCGCGCAAGTATTACATTATATATATGTTTGAACTCATGTTTTTACAAGCTTTCATTTGACACCCCACTCGATGACCTAGAAAAAAAAAATTTTTCACTTCCGATTTCACCCCCCAAAACTAACCCCATAAGACAAAATTTAACTCTTAAAACTACACGGCTCTGATGAGGCCATCAGTTCCTATACTAGTACCAAATTTCAGCTTTCTATGACAAATACTTTCGGAGGAAACCGGGTGTGACAGGCGGACAGATGGACAGACAGACAGACGGACAGACACCGAAGTGATCTTGTGAGTGTTCAGTACAAAACACTAAAAAGTCTATGGTGAAGCACTTAGAGGTTAGTTTGGGTTAGAAGTAGGTAAGTAGATAGACAATTTTCGTGACTTTTTTAGGTATTTTATTTTTTAAATGTAACAAACCGCGCACGTAGGAAGAGCGTCAGTATATGCAAGTATTAAGCAATAAAGTAACCATTTAATGGACTTTACGACGTTTGTTTTAAAATTTAACATTCGTTTAGTATACTATGTATTAAGATAGTAATTACCTTTCCTATGTATGTAATTATGTTATTTATTATTTTATATTATTACAAACATTACTATGGTTAAGACCAGTATTTATTGAAATTACCGCCTTTCCTAAATAGCAATTGCTTATGGGCAACTACCTCATTTTTATTCATAAGACCTATTATCGCTAATTTAGCAAAGAAAAATGTTTAATAATATCCGAACAAAAATTATATACCTACTTGTATTTTATGTTTATAAACTCCGTAAATAATAACCAAGTAGATATTTAAATTTCACTTGATAATCATCGCTATTACATGAACTTTCTTCCATGATTCAGTAATCAGTTTTTCCATATTCAATTACGGTGAACCTCTTAACCTATATGATTCATTTGTTTTCTATTATATTCATGATTTATACAGGACTTTACATGCATTTATATCGTTACAACAGGGATTTCTAAACATCACTATACACTGGTCGACTCAAACTATTTGGCTTCATTTAACACCTAGCTAGAATTTAGTGTTCATATATTTTTACGGATTTTTGTGTATTTAAAAGCCCTTTCTATTCTCTTTCTAATAATATCAATTTCCATAGCATACCTCATGTTTTAACTGATTAAAATGATTAAAAGAGGAAACAAGAAAAACAAGGAATGAATAGGGTTAAAAGAAAGGAAAAATTAAACATATTTTAAGGCTAACAATTAAATTTATTGATAAAAACCAAAATCAATATTTTGTATTACCTCCACCCCCACCCTAGCCCTTACTACTGCTTCAAGTCGGTTTTTTCATTGAGCGGGTGAGCTTTTTCACCACTATCTGTGAGATTCTTCCCCACTCTTCCGCCATCGCAACTTTCAAGTCCTTCAGCGATGCAGGGGCTGAATTTCTGGCTCGAACCGTTCTTTTAAACTCATCCCACATGTGCTCGATTGGATTGAGGTTGGAACTCCGGGCAGGCCAGTCTAATGTGGGTATTCCCACTTGCGCCAGGTATTGCCACACTGATGCAACAGCATGTGGTCTCGCATTGTCGTACATTAGCACGAACCTATCGCCAACAAACCCAGCGTAAGGAACGACGTGTTCCTGGATGTACCGGTGAGCGGTTAATCCATCGAGACGAGTCTCATCAGTCACGAAAACCAAATCGGTTCTCGCATCCAGTAAGATGCCTCCCCACACCATGAGAGAACCTTCTCCGTAGGCGACTGTCTCATTAATGCAGCACTGCGCATAGTACTCTTCCAAAAAATACTTGCCAAAACCTTACCTCATGTTTGTGTTTTTAGACCCTTCGGTTGGCTTTTATACGGTTCCAGTCACTCTGCGGACTGTCTGATAGACTCAGGCGTATAGTGGTGGACCCATGCTTCGTCCACTGTTACCAAAAGTACTCCTCAGGCCTCCTATAGACTCGTCTTCTTCCATCTTTGCCATGGAGGCATATTCAGGACTCGTCGGAGAATGAAACGGATCGCCATTGCTATAAGGTCCAGTCGATATGTTCTCGGGCAAATCTGAGTCACGCTTGTCGATGGGCTGCTGTCAATTTGGGTCCGTTGGCTGGTCTCTCTCGAAGTTAGGTTAGCTTCTTTAAGTCTTCTTCAGACTGTCCAATGACTGACAGCCCGACAACGAACTTGTCGGAGCTCCTGTATATATTCATATATTCATATATATATATATATATATATATATATATATATATATATATATATATATATATATATATTCATATATATATTTCATATTCATGATTTTCCAGGATTTTTCTCATCTATGTGACCTCCTTTGTTTTTAATTACCGCTTTGAAGAGTTTCGGCATTCTGTCCAGAAGTTTCTTGAAAGTTTCTTCGGTTATTTTAACCCATTCTGCTTATAAAAGTTCCCACAAGTGATTTTCTGATGTGATTGAGCTTTCCAACACACCTGTCCAAATAGTCCCACAACAATTCGATAGGGTTCAACTCGGGTGATTGTGGAGGCCAAGTCATCACTTCCAGGACGTCATAAGATTTCCATTGGTCCAAAAGTTCTTTAATTTGTTAGCAGAATGTTTAGGGACGTTGTCATGCTAAAAGATAAATTTCTTCTGAAAAAATTTCTTGATACTATCCTTTTCGCATGATTCCTTCTATCCGAAAGATTTTTCCGACTTTACCGTTGCCAAAACAACCCCATTACTGGACCTCCACCATGTTTTACTGTAGGCAGTTGATAGGCTTCCAACATCCTCTTTCCAGCTGAGCGCCGCACGTAAACTCGTCGATTTGAACCGAAAATTTCGAATTTAGATTCGTTGCTCCAAAGGACGGAATTCCATTGTTCTGATGTCCAATTCTCATGTTCTCGGGCCCATTCTAATCGTTTACGTTTATCACTTGCCTAAGAAGTGGTTTCCTCACTGCAACTCTCCCGTGTAGTCAACCTTCTGCTAACCTGTTGTTCACGATTGGCACGCTGATGGGGATGGGCCGCTCCTGATTTACTTGAGCCCTGATTTCTGGTGCGGTTAGGCGGCGATTACGTCTACTGGACATTGTTATAGCTCGGTCTTCAGCAGGAGTCGTTTTGCGAGGCCTTCCTAAAGATTTTTGGTGGAGAATTCCATGCCCTGCAGAAAATTTTTTTACGATGTAGTCCAGTCCAGTCCTTGGCATCTGCATATCATTCGCGATTTGTCGACTCAAGTGACCCCATTTTGATGTCTCGCAATTATCAGACCCCGATTTTCAACGGAAACTTCTTTCGTTTTTGGCATTTTCACAAAACAATTGAGCCTGTATCAGTGACAAAGTACTGTTTACGAATGGTTAATTTCCAAAAGGGCAATGGTATTTATAGCATGGGTTTTATCATAAAATGTTACTAGCAATTTCTTTAATCCCTAGAAACTTGAAATGAGTTCTTACTTCAACTGGAATTCTCAAAACGATTATCATGCAAAACTTGGAAATATGTTCTAATTGGTTTTTAATTTGTGATTTCACCAAAAAGGCTTATCTAAACAATTTTATGATGGACATTTGTTAAGAACAATTAAATTTACCTAATATAATAAAAGGTAAAATAGGTATTATGTTTTGGCAATTACATTAAAATTTCTAGGTGGGCAAATATGACCGTAGTATATATATATATATATATATATATATATATATATATATATATATATATATATATATATATATATATATATATATAAATATATATAAAAGGATGTTTATATAAAAAAAAAAAATATATCTTGTTCTTTCTTTTATTGGTCAAAAACTGACAAAATATGATTTTTGTCCAATTGATCTAAAATTTTGCACACTACCATAAAACGGCTAATATTCGATATTTTAACAAAGTGACTTTTGTTTGGACTATAGAAAATTTAAATTTACCGCGAACCGAGAAATGACAATCATTACAAAATCATTTTTAGGGTTTCAAGTAAATATATATATATATATATATATATATATATATATATATATATATATATATATATATATATATACATATGTATGTATGTATGTATGTATTAGATTGTAAATTAAATTATGAAAGTAGGTAATTTCGAATTTATTCATCAAAATTAAGATAATGTGGGAGTGTGTTGTGATCAGAGATCCTTGTAACGGTAATTCTACAATGTACCAAATGTGACAGAAAGTGGGTGAAATTACAATCAAAAAGTTTAAAGTAGGCATACAGGTAACATCAAACCGTAAATTGTATTAACCTAAAATCTTACTATCTTCTTCCAAACACATCGCAATACGGGCCACTTTCTATTAGTTAATATCTATGAAGGTTTGATGGCTTATATCCCATAAAATTACATTCTTCTTTACTACACTAATTATTGCTTCTATATAATTATATCCATTTCGTTATGGCTTGATGCGAGCCGCACATTAAAGTTGAAAAATTCGGTAGCCGTAGGCCCTTTAAAAATCGCTCGCATCGCGCTATTCGCTCCTACGTAGAACTACTTCATATCAATGTATTCTTTATTTTGATACTCCAGCCGTAATTCATTCAAATAGAGCACATTATAGGAAGCTAGCAGCGCGCAGCAGTTTTAATCTCTTACGTTGCCTTGATAAAGAGACGGCGACAGTCTTATAGCGGTTCATAGCGCTAGTTAGCGGCCTCCGTTTTCAAAAAAAAAACAGAAAAAACTAACCTGTTTTCAAGGGGGCGCTGTTGTGTATATCCATAAGGGCGCAAAGGGCGCGCATATACCTGTCCCCAACCGATTATTAGTTGTAAAGTACTGCTCCTTTTTTGGGTTGGCATTGTTGTCGATGTCTCTGGTTAAGTTTTTATATGTTAGGACTATTAGAAAATTAAGGAAAATACCACGAGAATTCTATTTGATCAAAAATTAAACTCTAACGTAATGAAACGAGCAAGCGGAGGTTACTAGCTTTCTCTCAATTTGGATGTGGATACAGAAGATTGAAATTTATATTTTTAGTTTTACCAAAATATATTTTAATAAATAATAAAGCTTAACTAAAAAATCAGACAGAACAGAAAAGAGGAAAAGTAAAATTAAAGTAGTAAAAAAAAAAGGGAGTTGGTAGCACTATGCTTTATTTTACTAAGATTTTTACTTGCCGAAAATATTTAAATTTAAATTAAACTTTGATCCTGAATGTTTTCTTGCTTCACATAACACTTTTTTTTATATTTATTCATTTCACATCACATTTGGATACCTTTCGTATTGTATGACTTGTCAAGCTCTGTAAAATAGGCCTCAGTTTTCCATTCGACTTCTTCTTTTTAAATTTGGAAATAAGTAATAGTCGCTGAGGAAGCCCATAGCCATAGCCCAATTGGTCCAATTTCACTATCGATTTTATGGAGTTGTGCTATTGCATCATCTTGGCGTGGCCTTTTTTTTTCGTGATTTTACCATTTAAACGATCTAATAGATCAATTTAAGAGTCTCTGAAGATTTTTTATTCTTTCTCAAGATACTCGATCAGTATTAATCCATCTGCATTCCAAAAAATACTTGCCAAAACCTTTCCTCATATTTGTGTTTTTATACCTTTCGGTCGGCTTTTATACGGTTCCCGTCATTCTGTACACTCTCTGATAAACTCGGGCGTGTAGTGGTGGACCCATGATTCGTCCACTGTTACCAATCGATGCCAAAACTTGTTTGAATTACGCCGAAACAGTGCCAAACAGCGTTCTGTATCTTCGACACGTTGCTGTTTTTAACCAATCGTGAGAATGCTCCACACTCATCGGGCACATAGCTTTTTTATATGCAAATATTCATGCAAAATATGCCTCACGCGTTCTGTTGATATCTTTACGATGTCAGCTGTCTCTCTCACTTTCACTTTGCGGTCATCAATGAAATTTTTGGTGATTTTTTGAGTGACTGCTTCATTTCGACTTCCTGAATGTGGTGCTTGTACGACCACTTTTAAGTTCATATATGTAGTTCGTTCCATCGTTCCGCAAAAATCAAAAGTCGCATCACTCACTCAATAATAATAGACTTGAAAATTTTTCACAAATCTTCTGAGACGTGACATTAACTCAAAATCATATGGTTTTTTGTTTGTGCTACGATCTCTCGGAAAGCCTAGGGATTCTTGACTCTTTTCAGTATGTTATGATGATTATGTCCCAATGTCAAATATTCAGAATATTATTATACTAGGAAGCTATTTCCTATGAACTTGGCTAGCGTTATAAAATAACCAGCCAAGTGTAAGTCGGACGTGCGCAATTAGTATTCTGTACATTGAGTGCTTTTAAAATAAAAAAAAATGTTACGGAGGTATAAAATGATCAGTGACTTCACAGAACATACCCATAATACTCATACTCATAATAATTTATTTCGAGTAGAGCAAACTAAAACAAAACAATTTTCTATAAGAGATGTTCGAAATGTCGACCAGTTTCATTTACACATAGGCGGCACCTTTTCTGGACACTTCTTACCGAGTTGATTGCTTCAAGAGGAGTGAGAGCTGCAAAACTTTGTATCAATGCGACTTCTAGCTCTTGCCTGGAGTTTGTCGCCAATTTAAAAATTAGGTCTTTCAATCTTCCCCAGAGATAGAAGTCCATGGGTGTTAAATCCGGTGACCTTGCCGGCTAACGGTTCGGACCTTGGTTAGCTATCCAGTTATTGTCGAAATTGGCCGATAAAAAATTACTGATAACTGCAGCGTTATGAGAGGGTGCCTGGTCGTGTTGAAAAAATATATGTCTAAGGTCCATTAACGGCAGTTCATCAACAAGAGGTTCTATTTGCTGAGTTAAAATTTTTAAATATGTGAGTGTCCCTTCGTAAATAAATGGACCCTGCCTCTAAAAATTCCTGCCCACACATTAAATCCAAATCTGGTTTAATTTCTTTGCTCCACAACTAAATGGAGGATTTTCTTGTGCCCACGTATAAGAATTGCAATGGTTAAAAATACCTGCATTGCTTACATAAGGCTCGTCTGTCCAAATCCAAGTTAATGAAAAATCGGAACATGGTTACAATTCTCCAGAAACCATTGGCAAAAATCCATACACCGTTGAAAATCTCCGTCTCTAAGGTGATGAACTTTTTTCGTCCTATATGGCCTGAATTTGTGCTTCTTCAAAGTACGACTTACGTTAATTCTTGGTAGTCCAGTGGATTGTCGGGTTGAAGTGTTTATTTCCGATAGTTCCTAAAACTACTGTTTCTTCTAAACCCCTTATCCCTGTTTGATGCATAATTTTTGGGTCGTTTCTTTTCAAACTGGCCACTATTAACTAGGTTATGTCGCAATAGAGCGAATATATCCTTGAAGGGTTGGCGCCTCTCTGGATACCGTTTGTGATACAAATTATTTACCGCTTCCGAATTTTCTCCGGTTTGTATGAAACACACTATCATATCCCATTTTTCGTAATTTTCAAACTTCATTGCTGTTTATTTGACAATTCAATACTGATTCTGAAGTAAAATTTGACAACTATGAGTAAACAATTGAATTAAACCATATGGGCGCTCCGTCCAAAGCCTACTTCACAAAATGTACATTTAAAACTCGCGTAAAAACTGAAACCCTTTATATTTTGAAATAGATTTAAGCAAAATATAAAGTGTGCTATATTTTTAGGTAATTTAAAGCTCTATTCGGATAAGGAAAAATATACAGGGTATCCCATTTAAAAAATATGTTTTTGCGTTAATAACTATTAAAATATTAGTTGTACAAAATGTAACCTAAACTGTTAAAATCCACGTGAAAAAGTGCTTCGAGAATGTTTTTACAGAAATCAAAAATTTTCAATAGGAAAAGAATTACAAACATTTTTCCAAAATGTAGATTTTTGAAAAACACTCTATATATCTGAAACGGTACTAGATATCGATATGCGGTTTTCACCATTGAGTTTATTATAAAAACTGAATCTCAGACACCGACGTCAGTTTTCGTCTATCTCCTTTAGATAAAGGGGTTTACCTTTAAAAGTGTCCAATTTGGACCACCCTGTACACCCTGTGGAGAATATTCCAGAATTTATTCAAGATTTTTTGATCAGTACTTTTCGAGATAAGGGGGACAGCGATTTTTCGCAATTTTTTAAAAATAATACAAGGAAAGTGTCCGCAAGTATTACATTATATATTTTTGAATTTTTGAAAACCTGGTCAAAATTTTTTTTCTGCTTTCAATTTCACCCCCCAAAACTAACCTTTTAACTCAAAATTTAATTTTCAAAACTACACGGGTCTGATGAGGTCATTAATTCCTAAATTAGAGCCAAATTTTAACTTTCTATGTCAAATAGTTTCGGAGAAAATCGGGTATGACAGATGAACAGACAGATACCGAAGTGATCTTATAAGTGTTCCGTACGGAACACTAAAAAGTGATGCTACGAATATACAGTTATAAATGGTTTATAGGTTCGTAGATAGAAGTCACTAATTTATCATAAAGAATAAATATCACTGTAATACAATTAAATATCTATGGTTGTTTTGCAAACCCAAAACAGGTTTGATGAGTGATGGCGAATTCTATTGTTCGCGAATAATTTACATTGCAAATTTTGTGTGTACATACACGTATACACGTACAACAACATAGTACAAGTATCGCTAATAAATATTTACTTATATAATTTTTAATGGCTTTTAAATAATTATTGCGAAACTGACAGGATGTATGTTTAGCTAAAAAAAGCTTTTAAATATTTTACCTCTCCGTAAATGAGTCAGATACTAATGAAACTGTCCTTTCAATGACCTTATGAGAAGTGTAACCTTGAATTTTTATCTTTCTTTAAAACGGTTATAAAAATGGAACAAAAATGTTGATGAAAACAACTTTTTTGATACTTTTTTTCTACTTTTATACTACTCGATAAGAAATTACAAATTGTAGATTGACTGGGTGCTCTGTGTGCAAGCTCGACGTAATGAAAAAATTGCTTCATAATGCAGTTTTTATTATTTCGTACGGAACACTTATAAGATCAATTCGGTGTCTGTTTGTCTGTCTGGTCTGTCCGTCCGTCTGTCACACCCGATTTACTCCGAAACTATTTAACATAGAAAGTTGAAATTTGGCACTAATATAGGAATTGATGGCCTCATCAGAGCCGTGTAGTTTCGAAAGTTAAATTTTGACTTAAGGGGTTAGTTTTGAGGGATGAAATCGGAAGTGAAAAAAAGTTTTTTTACCAGTTCATCGACTAGGGTGTCAAATGAAAGATTATAAAAATCCTGGTTCAGAAATATACATATATAATGTAATACTTGCGCACACTTTTCTTTGTATTAGTTTTAAAAAAATTGCGAAAAAATAGCTGTCCCCGCTTATTTCGAAAAGTACTGATCAAAAAATTTTAAAAAATTCTGGAATATTCTTCACAGGGGTGTAGATCGAGTTTTTAAGCAAAATTCATTCTGAAACTTTTATTTAATGGAAAATTTTATGCCATTTGAAATTTAAATAAGATATCTCTCAAATAGCCGACATGGCTCTTTTTGCAGACACGAATCCGCTTACACCAATTTTCGATGACTCGGGCCAGCATTTCCGGCCTTACGCCGGCTATGGCACGACGAATGTTGGCTTCAAGTGCATCAAGAGTTGCTGGTTTGTTACTGTAAACTTGTGATTTAACGTGGCAAACAAAATAGTCCAAAGGCGTTAAATCACACGATCTCGACGGTCTAGCGGTAGGGCCATTTCGTGAAGTTAATCACTCACTCACCGAACTAGTTTTTGCTGTAAACTTGTGATTTAACGTGACCCTAAACAAAATAGTCTAAAGGCGTTAAATCGCACGATCTCGGCGGCCAAGCGGTAAGGCCATTTCGTGAAATTAATGACTCACCGAATTTGGCGCGCAATGTTTGGGTCGGAAATATGAAGCAGTGCGTCATCCTGTTGGAAATAAAAGTCGTCTACGTCCATTTCCTCAAACTCTGTAAAGAAATATTGCTGCGGCTGGAGTAATTTTGGAGTAATCGAATAGTTTTGGATAATTTCCAAGCGTTCTTTTAACTTGAAACGATTCATGATTAAATGGCAATCCTTACTAATCACTACCGACATCTGATGTCAAACATCTGCCAACCAACATGGCCGCTATTAGATGTAAAAAGTCGGACATCCCTAATGGAAAACCCTGCATAAAAAAAAAAAAAAAAATTCAAAGTCATCAGTTGTCAGTAAAGATCGGAAAAAGACTGCTGACAACTCATTTGGGGTGTGTTTTTTTGAAGTTATTGATTATTTAATACCTCCGTAACAAAAATCTTAAAAGCAATCAACGTACGGAACACTAATTTCGCAAGTCCAACTTGCACTTGACCGGTTATTTTTAAATTTCATTCTCTTTGGTCTTCATTCGTATCATTGAAAAAATGATGTGGATTAAATAATCTTAAAAATTAAGTTAAATTAATGAATACTCAATTGTACATAACAATCGCTGGATTGTTATTTATTACTAAATTTAGAGAAGAAGTGAATTTATAAGTGGGTTCCGCATCACTTGAAACCCAAAAAATTATTTTGCAGTGTCAATAGTAATTTGTTATTTGGCGGGAAATTTGAATTTTCTAAGGTTTAAAGTCCAAAAGTCACTCTGTTAAGATATCGAAAAAAATGGAAAAAAAATGTGTCTGAAATTTCATTTTATGGTAGCGTGCAAAATTTTAGATCGTTTGGACCAAATAGTATTTTGTCAGTTTTTCACCAATAAAAAAGTTATGATCGTAAGGAGATTTTTATTTCTTGAATTCCAAATATATTGGCTAGATTGAAAGGAGAATTTTAAAATTTATTTGTTGATTCCAAGCCACGTTTTACTTCTTTCACAACAGATAATTAAAAAATGGTGATTTTCGTAAAACCGCAACTGTCGCACGAACAATTATCGAATATGTTAACCCTAGGAGTCGCAGTTTGAGGTTTTTGTCTTTTTTTTAATGACACTCTAGGTTTAAATTTTATTGTACAAAAGAAAAGAAATAGAATTAATGTTTTATGCCATTTAATATATAAAGAACATATCGCTCAAATAGCCGCCGCGGCTCTTTTTACAGACACGAATCCGCTTACACAAATTTTCGATGACTCAGGCCAGCATTTCCGGCCTTACGCCGGCTATGGCACGACGAATGTTGGCTTCAAGTGCATCAAGAGTTGCTGGTTTGTTGCTGTAAACTTGTGATTTAACGTGGCCCCAAACAAAATAGTCCAAAGGCGTTAAATCGTACGATCTCGGCGTCCAAGCGGTAGAGCCATTTCGTGAAATTAATGACTTACCAACACCAACATACCGCTATTAGATGTAAAAAGTCGGACATTCGTAATGGAAAACCCTGTATAAAAAAAAATTCAAAGTTATCAGTTGTCAGTAGAGATCGGAAAAAGACTTTGCTGAAAACTCATTTGGGGTGTGTTTTGTGAAGTTACTGATGATTTAATACATCAGTAACAAAAATTTTAAAAACAATCAACGTACGGAACACTAACTGCGCAAGTCCAACTTGCACTTGACCGGTTATTTTTAAATTTCATTATCTTTGGGCTTTATTCGTATCATTGAAAAAATGATGTGGATTAAATAATCTTAAAAATTAAGTTAAATTAATGAATACTCAGTTGTACATAACAATCGGTGGATTGTACAGTGACCGACAGAACGTGTGCGTCATATGTGATTTTTTTTTATTACTTAATTTAGAGAAAAAGTGAATTTATAGTGGATTCCGTATCACTTGAAACCCAAAAAATTATTTTGCAGTGCCAATAGTAATTTGTTATTTGGTGGGAAATTTGAATTTTCTAAGGTTTAAAGTCCAAAAGTCACTCTGTTGGTAAGATATCGAAAATATTTATTTAAAAAAAATGTGTCTAAAATTACATTGTATGGTAGCGTGCAAAATTTTAGATCGTTTGGACCAAATCGTATTTTGTCAGTTTTTCACCAATAAAAAAATTATGATCGTAAGGAGATTTTTATTTCTCGAATTCTAAATATATTGGGTAAATTGATAGGAGAATTTTAAAATTTATTTGTTGATTCCAAGCCACATTTTACTTCTTTCACAACAGATAATTAAAAATGGTGATTTTCGTAAAACCGCAACTGTCGCACGAACAATTATCGAATATTTTTACCCTAGGGGTCGCAGTTTAAGGTTTTTGTCTTTTTTTTTAATGACACTCTAGGTTTAAATTTTATTGTACAAAAGAAAAGAAATAGAATTAATCTTTATGCCATTTAATATATAAACAACATATCGCTCAAATAGCCGCCGCGGCTCTTTTTACAGACACGAATCCGCTTACACAAATTTTCGATGACTCAGGCCAGCATTTCCGGCCTTACGCCGGCTATGGCACGACGAATGTTGGCTCCAAGTGCATCAAGAGTTGCTGGTTTGTTGCTGTAAACTTGTGATTTAACGTGGCAAACAAAATAGTCCAAAGGCGTTAAATCACACGATCTCGACGGTCTAGCGGTAGGGCCATTTCGTGAAGTTAATCACTCACTCACCGAACTTAGCGCTCAATGTTTGAGTCGGTAAAAAGTCACTCTGTTAAGATATTGAAAATATTTATTTAAAAAAAAGTTTTTGAATTACATTTTATGCTAGCGTGCAAAATTTTAGATCGTTTAGGCGAAATTTACTAAGGGTAACAAAGACATTGATTATACAGCACACAAAACATAAATAAATTATAGACACTTCACAAATTAAATAAACAAAAAACCATAAATTTATTATCTTGTCTGTATTTATTGCTTTATATTTTGCAATAAACTATCACGCTAGAGAGTTCTTTAAAAAACAAAAACCGCAAACTGCAAGTAATAGGGTAAAAATGTTTTATAATTCTCCGTGCGACAGTTGCGGTTTTACGAAAATCAGAATTTTTTAATTATTCACCGTAAAACAAGTAAAATATAACTTGAAATTAAAAACTAACTGTTTAAATTCTTGAACCAATCTAACAAACATATTTCAAATTTCAGAAACCGGCCAAGTACAAGTCGGACCTTACCTAGGCTAAGTTAATTAGGTCCCTGACACATATGTATCTTAAGATCCAATATGTATTTTCACGTTTTTTCTTAGTCAGTAATATATAATAGTTATAGCATCTTAGCGACCTAATAGCCAATAAATAAATCTCGCTCAGTCTAGACTCTAGTAATAAAAATGTAAAAGATATTTACTACCTACATATTTGTTTAATTATAAACAAATAAAATAAAATTCTTTTGTCTCGGTACAGGAGCGACGCGCGAGCAGTACTGAAAAGTATATTAAAAAACCTTCACCATATTGTCAAGGCGTATAATTCTCATAGTTTTTTCTTTATACCAGATAAATTATCAAAGGTAATACCCTCGCGATAATTTTCGTTCAATCTACACCCTGTGGAGAATATTCCAGAATGGGAGGGACAGCAATTTTTGACCATTTTTTAAAAATAATACAAAGAAAAGTGTGCAGGTTTGTTTAACCTTTTTATTTTAGTCTTGTGTAACGTGATTCATCATAAGGCAGCACCTGTGACGATCTTACTATCCATTTTTAATCCAGTCAAAATAGATATTTAACTTTGCGAAAATTCGCATGGAGCTGAAAATTAGTATAGGTTTTAAATAAACTATTACCAATAAAATATCAAAAGTCCCCACTGATCCTATGTCTGCTAAAACTTTTATTCAAGATAAAAGGTCAAAAATATCGTTTTTTTGCATTTTTCTCATAAACGGTAAGTGTTATCGTAAAACTAGATTAGACAAAAGTTGTAGATCATGCCATTCTCTATAAAAATTGTTCTTGTACTTTTTTTCGTACGAATCAGTATTCCTGAGATATCGCGATTCCAAAAGTTAGAGAAGTCGTATTCTACATAATATGCACACATTTCCGCACCACCTATGAGGTAGTGTACTTGGCGCATTTTTTTAACATGGTTTCCCCAGTAGGCATACTCCATGATCTATTGTGATTAAGTTTTATTAGACAGTATCCTACAGATTGAAAAAATGGTACTATTGGTAATGATGAAAGTGAAAGTTTGATTGATAATCATCAAATGCTACCTTAACAGTAATGTCTTCATCTTCTCTTTTTTCTTCCTCTTCTTGCTGGATTGTTCTAAGAAGAAAAATGTATCAGTTCCTCATCTGTTTTATTTGATTCAACATTGAAGCAAGACTGGCCTAGACAATTGGTACGTACTGGTGAACAATATAATCCGACTTTTTTATAGCCACAATTTGTACTACAACCCTTCTTGCAATTACAAAAATAGTGTTAAGAAGTTTTTCGGAAGTGGGTGGGAGTAAAGATTTTTAAAAACATTTTTTAAAAATTATTTAACGGCACAAATTGAAATCAAAAATATTATCAATACGCACGTCCTTCACAAAAGGGCAGGTATACGACCGTCGCCACTCGAACAATGGAGCAGCTGACAGATGTTGCTCAAGGTTATACGGGCGAACGGAATTAGGGACCTAGTGTATATTCATTCAGAATCATATAATTTGTACGTATTTTAGGGTATATTTCTCCTAATTTATTGGTGTGGAAACAACTAACTTTCTTATTTTACATTCCTTTTTTTTTCTCTTTCCATTTTTGTGTTTATTTATTTATTTATTTATCTACGGGCAGACCCATTTTATACATAGTATTTACAGAAAAATTTCAATAATATAGTAAACTTATAACAATATAATACAATAACAACACCAGTAATTATCATTTCAAAAACTCAGTCGACTGTCAACAGTTTTTCTTTTAAACGTTTTAAAGAGAGATTAAAAAAATCAAGATTCACTTCACTGGCACCATTAGTGATTCTAGTGATCGGCGAGAATAGGCCATAGTTACATCTGTGGTACCTCGGGGCAAAGAGTACGTGGTCCCTTGTTGATCTTGGTGGAACATGAAAATTTATCAGACTCAAGGTTCTAAAGGTATTTCGTAAAATATATCTTCAAATTCGTTGAATAGAAGCATATTCATATAAAACCCTATATACTCGCTACCTAGGACCTTCAGACCATCTCCCCAGAACCTCTACCAACGGAACTAGACTGGATTTAGTTTTAAGTTAGTAATACTTCAGGAAATATCTTAAATTTCAAATATCTTAATTTCCATACTGTAAGTGAAATATAAATAGATTTTTATCTCATTTACATGCCTTTGCCTAGGCTAAGTTAATTAGGTTATTGACATTCATCTGAAATATATCTTGATGTCTAAATTTTATACCCATGTATTTTAGCTATTGAAATTTATTTGCAACATATGTTGAAGTCAAAATTTTATTCCCATGTATTTCAGCTCATGTAACAGCCAATACGTGAAATCTGAAAAAGTAAATAAGTACACTCATATTACTCTAAATTTTTCTACATTTCTTAAAAAATCCTATATAATATTTTTCCTTTATATATACTGGTAAGCAAAAAAAATCGACACAAACTATTTGGCTTCATTTAACATTGATCCTAGAATTTAGTGTTAATATATTTTTACGGATCATTTGAAAGCCCATTCTATTTTCTTCCTGATGATACTAAATTTCATAACATACTGCATGCTTTTTACTGATTAAAATGATTGAAAGGGGAAACAAGGAGAAAAAAGATTGAAAATCGACACACAAACCAATATTTTCTTATTTTTACTTATATTGAACGTCCAGTGACGTATACAGGCCGCGTAAGAATGCATATTAGTATTTTCGATGTTTGAAATCGCGATATCTCAGGAATGATGATTCGTAGGAAAAAAATACAAGAACAATATTTGTAGAGAATCGCATGATCTACAACTTTTGTCAAACCTATTTTTACGATGACACTTACCGTTTACAAGAAAAATGCGAAAATCCGATATATTTGACCTTGAATAAAATTTTTAGCAGACGTAGGATCGGTGGACACTTTTGATATTTTATTTGTAATAGTGTATTAAAGACTTATTATACCAATTTTCAGCTCTATGCGAATTATTGCGATGTTACCATTTTTTTTCGTCTATTTTGACTGGATAATTTAGCTTTTGGTGAAGTACCATACACCAGAAATGGTGTTAACAATTGTCGAAATATTCATGTGTAGATAGGGAAAATCTACCAGTTGTTGGGCCGGAATATAGAACCTATAGTTTTTTTTTTTTTCGCTGTTATAAAGTGGGATAAACACGAGAAATATATTCAATTATTCGTTAAACAATATCTTACATGCAGTGGTTTAACCAGGTTTGAGGGTTTGGAGGAAGGGGCATATATGAATATAAAAAAAAAAAACAAGAGAACATTGCAGACGGCACTACATATAGAAAAAGGGCCATCAATCGACAAACGGGGGGCGTTAATCGACAAACGGGAGGGTGAGGAACGAACCCCTGAATGAAAAGAAAAATCATCTTTTCTTTTCATACTTAGACCCTTGCCAGCACCATGAATTAAAATTTAATGACCGAGGTAAAGAAGAGATTTTTCACCATAAAGAATTCTTTCTTATAGTGCAATTCTAAAAACTTACACCGCCCTTAAAAATCGGGAAAGATTTTTCACAAGAAAGAGTCCTTACCCACAGTAAAACACAAATTAAAAATCGACGGCGAGGGATAAATATTTTTCACAAAAAAGAAAATTCAATAAAAAAGAGGCTCGGTCTTTTAGGAGCATATTTTCGATATTTATAGAAGCGTGGGGGGCTTATGACTTCCTGGTTCCGCCCTTGGCTACTTCACACCTCACATAAATTCAAGGAAGTTAAAATTATATACAGTCCTTGTCTTTCTTTTATGGCTAGCAACGTTGAAGGAGTATCTAGCAACATTGATTAACGGAACGCTAAGGTTTTTTTATATTTGTAAACTATCGATTGTTAAAATTCTTTAACTACTAGGCGCTTGATTATCATATTATCAGGTAATAATAATATAATTTTATTGGTAGTATAATAAAAACGAGGAACGAGAAACAGCAGAGGAGAGATGTTATCAAATTTCGTAAACGAAAATAACTTGTACGTTATGAAACACATTTTTACACAAGCCAGAACATAGACGATGGACATGCCAAAGTCCAAAAGATATAACAAGAAGCGAAATTGATTATGTGTTATCAAATGACAAGAATATTGTAATTGACACGACAGTCTTGAACACGATAAGCAGCAAAAATGAAAATAAATCTTCAGCAGAAGGGACGTAAATTGATAACACATACAAAGATAAAGACACCAACAGGAATAATAAAGCAAAACACAGACGAATATCGACAAGCACTAGAAAATCATATAAAACACTTAAACTACCAAACAGAACTTGATGAACTAAACGCATAAATAACCAACAGCCTACTCATGACTACAAAACAAATCGAAACATCGAAAAAAGAAAAAACACAAAAATTAAGTAGATACACAAAATCTCATGAAACAGAGACGACTATTAAGAAATGATTCTACAAATTGTAGATTAGAATTGGCAGAAATAGATAAAAAAAAAAATAAAGAAAAAGATCAAAAAAGACGTACAGAAACTTGAAAATAGAAGAAACTTTGAAACAGGGAAAAAGTTTGAAGCATCTAAACAAACAAATGAATGAAGAGAGATATCAAATAATAAAACGTATAAATAACACAGATCACACAAATCAAAGAGATAAAGGAAGCTGAAGAGAAATCTTATCAAACACTATATGACACGAAAATATCGCCACCGCTCCGGAAAGAAGAAGGAAATAGAGTTATAGTAAAAAATGTGAGATTTGAAAAAATTCCCGATGTAACAACGGATGAAATAATGAACGTCCTACAATATATGCACAACAAAGAACCAGGAGACGATGAAGTCACTATAGAAATAATAAAGTATGGAGGGGCATCGATAATATAATCTCTTCAAGCTCTATTTAACAGGTGCCTTCTTGAAAGTAAAATACCTTAGGTAAACGCCTTGATTGTGCTTATATTTAAAAAAGGGAAACAAATTTAAATTGGAGAATTACAGACCCATCAGCCTGTTATCGGTACTGTACAATATTCTCACTGGAATCATAACGTATAGATTAACGAACAATTTAGACAGTTATCAATCATGGGAACAAGCCCGATTTAGACGGGGATACAGTGCTTTGAACCATCTTCAAACAATTAGACTACTAGTGGAAAAAAGCAAATGAATATAAGGTCACCTTGTGGATAGCAATGGTTGACTACGAAAAAGCATTTGATTCGGTAAAGATATGGTCCTTAACGCCTTAAGTAACAGCAGAGTGGATGAAAGGTACACAACACTTCTTGAATACATATATAAAAATGCCACATCACAAATAATGCTTGAAGAAAAAACAAATAATATGAAAATTAAGAGGAATTAGACAATGCGACTCGATATCCCCAAAGCTGTTCACTTTGACTCTAAAAGACATGTTCAGATCGCTAAAGTGGGAAAATAAAGGAATACTAATAGACGATGAACGATTAAATGATTTAAGGTTCGCAGATGATATCACTCTGATCGTCAACACAAACGAAGACTTACAAGAAATGCTGATGGAATTAAATAACAAGTCTCGAGAAATAGGTCTAAAAATATACTTCCCCAAAACCAAATATGTGAACAACGAGAGTGAAGATAACAGCCAGAAACTATTAATATAAGGTGAAAGAGTAGGAAAGGTACAAACATTCATACGTATATTTAGGACAAAAAAGCGATATATCAAAAAATGATTTAAAGACTGACTTGGATAGAAGAGTCTCGTTAGCTTGGTCTGCGTTCGGAAGGACACCAAATTGGACACCAAATATAATAAAAGCCCGAGTATTCGATCAATATGTATGAGAGTATAATAAATAAACTCCAGGTAACCCAAAGAACAATGGAGAGGAGAATGCTAAATATTAGACTTCAAGATCGTATTGCTAACATCGAGATATGAAGAAGATCAAGAGTGACAGATGTAATACGACGAATATGTATATTAAGGTGGAATTGGGCGGAGTATATCGTAAGGCTGAATGATAACAGATGAACACGCCGTATAGTTGAATGGAGGCCTAGAGAACACAAAAGATGCAGAGGTAGACCACAGGCGAGATGAACGGAGGACATAAAAAGATTAGTACGACACGATTGGATGCAAAAAGCAAACAACAAAGCTCATTGGAGACAACTTGGGGAGGCTTACATCCGACTATGGATGGAATTAAGCTCATGTTGATGATGATGATAATAAAATACCATAATAACCATAGGTTTTCCTAACCAACAATATGGGCAAGAGTTGTTACTTCCACTTACTGCTTTAACCATATTACTCAATTTCAAATCTCTTTATTCTTGAAAATAGCTACATTGTATAAGTTTTTTGCAAATGTTTTCTTAGTTTCTATAGAAACATTGAAATGTTGAACATACAATACAACGGTGGATGTTGCTGGCCATCAGATAAAATCTAGTGCCGTATGTTTTTTTATTTTGTTTCATTATTTCCATTTGTTTCAATAATGCTTTATTTTTTGTTGTGTACTTGTTGAAATTTATTACATTAATGCTTATTGTTTGTTTTTATTTGCTTTTTTGTTTTGGCTGAGAAGAATTATAAAAAAAAAACTCAGCTTTGTCAAGTAGTAGAGTAGCCTTATGCCTGGTTTACACGGGTAGAGTAATGAGTAGAGTAGAGCGGCAAGTAGAGTAACTCTACCCGTAGAAACCCCCTCTCTCTGTCCGAGTAGAGTAGAGTAGCGAGTAGCTGGTAGAGTAGAGTACTATACTGCGCGCAGTATAGTGGACTCTACTCTACTTACCCCCACCACTGCCCCACTCTACTATACTACCTACTCTACCTGTATAAACACCCCACTCTACTCGTTTTTCAAGCAAGTAGCCAGTAGTGTCCAGTTGCAGTGAATTTTGCAATCAGTTTGTTTTGTTTAATTTTTAAAAATGTCTAAATTCACTGAAGAAGAAACGGAAATGCTGGTTGGTTTATATGTAGATGAAGAGGTTCTGTGGAATTTGAGTAGTCCAAATTACAGAAATAAAAACATGAGGATGGCCGCGGAAAAAAAATATTATTCTGAAACTTGGAAGAAGTGGATTTGGGTTGGGTGAACTTAAACAAAAAATTAAAAACTTGGCAGTGTACCTACAGGCAAGAATGTGTTTAAAATTAAAAAATCAATTAAATCAGGTGCAGGGACAGAAAATATATATGTTCCAAATATAAAATGGTTTGATGCCTTTGACCGAATCATGAAGATTGCAAAATCAGGAAAAAAAACTGAAGATTCTGTGGTAAGTGTTTATATTTATATATACCTATAACATAGGATAATTAAAAAACATTTTTGTACTGCCATGGAACAGCTCCTTCATTGTTGAAGTAATCTTTAATCTTTCCCTCATTTTTTTGGCCATGTCGGTTGACCTTCTGCCCCCATAACGTTCAATATTCCGTAGATCGGAGATTTTATGGCGTCACTGACCCGGGATTATCTCCCCAGTTTCTATATCTTCGTTATCAACACTACCATAGGGCAAATATGAGCGTTGACTTGTTTTTGTCAACCAATTGTGCAGTGAACAGGCTGCATGTACGATTTTGTTTACTGTTGATAACTTTACAGCCAAACATCTTTCAAAAACCCTAAAACGACTCACTAATATGCCAAATGCATTTTCCGATATTCTTCTTGCCCTACTCAGGCGATAGTTAAATACTTGTTCAGGTATACTTAGAGAAGTATGTCTGGGTTTGTGGTATGGCTTCATTAAATATTTTTTAAGGGGAAATGCGTCATCTCCTACAATAACAAACCCAGCAGGGAGTAGATTATTTTCTAGTTGTTCATATAGTTCGCAGTTTTGAAAAACGCCTCCATCTGCATTTGATCCTTTAAAGCCAACATTAATGTACGAGAAGCAGTATTTATCATCAACAAGAGCCATAACCACGATACTATGTTGCCCTTTATAATTATAATATTTACTCCCTGCATTTGGAGGAGCTTTTATTAAAACATGCTTTCCATCAATCGCTCCACAGCAATTCGGAAAGTTCCACCGTTTATTAAATCCTGCTTCCAGAATGTTCCACTCGTCTGCTTCAGGCATCTGAAACAATTTTTTTTATTTTAGGAAACTGCCATTTCTCAAAATATAAATTCACTTGAAGACGGAGAAGAAGAGGGAACTACCCATGAACCATTTTGTCCGCAGGGCCAGAGCGCCAAATCTCCAAAAGTTGCACCAAAAACCCCTGTATCAGATAAGGCTCCAGCATCCAAAAGAAGTAAAGTTGACAATCTAAGAAATGCAGTTGAACAGCTACGGGAAGTCATTGCAAGTATTCAAGACAGTAATTGTAACGAGCATGATGCGTTTGGAAATTTTGTTGCTGCAACTCTGAATAATTTACAAAAATCTAGTGCACTTATGGCCCAGAATGAAATTCAGGGAATTCTCTTAAAGTACAGGCTGAGAGATGTTGGGCCTCCCAAAATTTCTATTTATTGAAAACCAGAATTCAGTAACTCAAACACCACAGTGCAGTCGACGTGATTCACATGATAATAATTCCCTTCAATCTGCCTACACAAATTATTCCTCGAGTTGCTCAAGTACCGCTTGCTCTGCGTATGTTGATAGTAATCAAGTACAACAATATGATGTTACTGATTCACAAGTTTGTTTAACTGATGTTGCTATTGCAAATTCAGAAAATATAATTGTACAAGCCTTCAAAATAGCGGGAGATTTGGAACAATAATAATGTTTCAACACTTTTGTGCTAAGTTTCAATAAGCTACATAGTATTATTTAAGCAATAATAATATTAAAAATTTTTCTTTATTCACAATTGATTGATTTTTACCTACCTTGACAGTATCCAAAACTTCAGAGATACATCACACACTTTGGGAATAAATTTAGAAATAGCAGGTCTTGACACCCTAAAAAAATGTGAAAGGCTTCTGTAGGAGTTTCCTGTAGCTAAAAAGTTCAATGTAACTTGTAGTTTCACTTCAGCTGTTATAGCATCCCTCATCATCGTATCTTCACGTTGAATTTTGTTTTTCAACATGCCCAACAGATGTTCAAAATTTTCTGGGGTAAGTCTAAGACATCGCGTGTATTCCAAGTGATCCTCAATAGCCAACTCTTTTAGTAGAAGCGATGTTCCTCCAAGTGAATTTCTTCTTTTCAGCCATTCTTTCATCCACTCTTTTTTTTTTTCTATTTGCCTCCTCATGAATTACTTCAGCAACTTCCCTAACCAGTTCTTTTAAAATTGGTGCCAAACATTTTTTTAATTTCTTTTTAAAATTCATATTTCCGAGGATATACCATTCAAACACCTAGACAACTTACTCTTGACTGCTACATACTCTACTTAGTACTTGCGTCGTGTGAACGCAAAAAATCAAAAAATGGTAGAGCGGCAAGTAGAGTGAACTCTACTTGCCGCTCTACTCTACTCATTACTCTCCCCGTGTAAACCAGGCTTTAGCCTTTATCCTTTTCATTCAACCATATTACTTTTACTGCGATACGTGGTACGACCGTAATAATTTTTTATTCATTTTGGCTCTCGAGTTTCCTCAGACGTCGTTCCTTGTTGGTGGCAGTCGAAGAATTTATGTGTTTTCCACCGAGTTCACCTGCAGTCATTCATGGCCAAAGGGTCATATATTCCATAAAAAAATTGTGACTGGCTTCGTTATGTATTATTTAAGAAAGGATTGGCATATTTTTAAATTTCAATGTTGTGTTTTTATGTTAATGTGTTATTTTATAAATAAAAAGTTACAGCAGTTTTTTATAGGTTGCGCAATGTTTTTTTTTTGCTTTTTTATTTTAATAACAGTTATCTTTTTTTACGTTAATTGTAAGAAATATGTATAAATGTTTTTATTTTCGTTATAATTATAATGTACTAGTATCTATTACCTTAACAATTTACAAAGTATGCACAAGTTGAAACACACCCATTGATAAATAAGTTAAATAAAACATATAAACAACTTTTTTTACTAAATTCTCCAACAATAAAACACTACAACAATTACATAATTTCACAAATAATTACATAAAAGCAATTATGGGGACAGGGTAGGCTTTAAGTGGATTCAAAGACTAGTCCGTATACGAGTTTATACTGCATACTTAATAAAAAAAAGTCGTAGGTAGTTTATAGTTCAAGCTGAATAATAATTAGTTATTGGTTCAATTTACCTAATAACTCCCCAACTAGATAAAGAAATGGTAGATTTATTTAGCCAATACTTTCTTTTTTGTTTTTTTTAGTGTTCCGTACGGAACACTTATAAGATCACTTCGGTGTGTCTGTCTGTCTGTCACACCCGATTTTCTTCGAAACTATTTGACATAGAAAGTTGAAATTTGGTGATAATATAGGAATTGATCGTCTCATCAGAGCCATGTAGTTTTGAGAGTTAAATTTTGGTTGGTTAGTTTTGGGGGGTGAAATCGGAAGTGAAAAAAAAAAAATTTTTTACTAGGTCATTTCATCGAGTGTGTGTCAAATGAAAGCTTGTGAAAACACGAGTAAAATATATATATATATATATATATATATATATATATATATATTATATATATATATATATATATATATATATATATACAGTCCCTGGCCAAATTATTAGACGCACTGTATTTTTTTTTAGTAATTTTATGTTTCTTTAGAGTTTTTATGCAATAATGGTATATTTAAACTACAATATTATTGATTTTTATTTAAAAGAATTGTTGTAGACTACATATTTGTATTTATTTTTAACATACGGTAACACTGTGTTGACAAAGTGATACATGAACGTAAACAAGTACAAAACTGTATCAGTCGCGATCGGAATCGAGTCAGGTACGGACGTGTTTTCTGTGGCTTTATGGACTGTGATTATTTTTGTTTAACAGTTTTTATACTACTCAGTTATTAGTTTATTTTGTATGCAGTGTTTTAAAAAAGTAATTGGACTATTTTCATTATGGGTAGAAAAGGCGATCTCTCACCACGTAAAAAAGCTGAAGTGAAGGCCCTTGTGATTGCGAAAACATTTACAAACCGAGAAATATCACGAAAATTGGAGGTTTCTGAAGCTAGTGTACGACGCATAAAAAAGAAAATTGAGTCAGGGAAGGAATTAAGCCCGAAAAGAAAGAAAAGATGCGGTAGAAAACCAATTTTCACTCCATGGTCAGAGAGATGTTTGAAGAAAATTTGTGTAGAAAACAGATTTGCTACCACAAAGGTAATAAAATCACAACTCCAGGATGCTAACGTAAATGCTTCTGAGCGCACTGTTCGAAGAAAATTGAAAGAATTAGATTTTAAGGCCTGTCGCCCCCGCCAGGAAGCCCAAGTTAACAGCTGCAATGAAAGCAAAGCGCCTGAAGTGGGCCAAACAATGACAAGACAAAGATGTGGACTTCTGGAGATCGGTAAGATACAGCAATTTAATCAATAATTGATACATTATTATCATTTTCAGTTAAATAAAGCAAATAAACATGGAAGTTTATATATTTTTCCTATTTTTGACAGGTCTGCTTCAGTGACGAAAGCACATTCGAAATTTTGCAGAATAAAGCTCAGTATGTGCGTCGTCGTCATGGAGAAAAGTTTCATCCTGATTGTGTCGTCCCGACGGTTAAACATCCCACCAAAGTGATGATTTGGTCAGTCATCAGCGGCAAGGGCACTGGACGTCTGTACGTCGTCAAAGGAATAATGAGGCAAGATCAGTACAAAGAAGTATTACAAAATCGGTTGATTCCGCAGCTCAGAGAATGGTTTCCAAATGGGGAACCATTCACTTTCATGCAAGATGGAGCTCCCTGCCACACTGCTCGGTCTGTTAAAGCTTTTTTGGCAGAAAAAAATATCCCCCTGTTGGATTGGCCGGGTAATAGCCCCCATTGAAAATGTGTAGGAGCTGATGAAAAGAGAAGTGGCTAAAGATGTGATTACCAACAAAACCCAGCTCCTAGAAAAGATTATTCATGTGTGGAATCATCATCCTCAAATGCAGGAGACAGTACAATCTTGCATTGATAGCATGCCGCGCAGAATTAAAGCTTTGATAGCGGCTAAAGGTGGCTCAACTAAATATTGACTTTTACTAACATTAATTTCACTTTTCGTTAAAACTTAATAAACTTATGCTTTTCTAAATTAATGCTGTTTTATTTATGTCAAATAAATAGGTAATTGATTGGATAATATAAAAATAAAAAAACAAATCAATTTAAAATAATAAAACGGTACAATATCACTCGGTAATTAATATTTTACATGAAATCTTGCAGTGCGTCTAATAATTTGGCCAGGGACTGTATATATATATATATATATATATATATATATATATATATATATATATATATATATATATATATATATAATGTAATACTTGCGCGCACTTTTCTTTGTATTATTTTTAAATAATTGCGAAAAATCGCTGTCGGCCTTATCTCGAAAAGTGCTTATCAAAAAATTTTAAAAAAATTCTGTAATATTCTCCACGGGGTGTAGATTGAACGAAAATTATCACGAGTGCGTTACCTTTAATAATTTATCTGGTATATAAAAAAAACAAAAATTTCAAGGTCATCAGATTTTAGTAAAGATTGGAAACAAACTTTGTTGAAAACTCATTTGAGGTGTGTTTTGTGAAGTCAATGATCATTTTTTACCGCTGTAACAAAAATTTTTATTTTAAAAGCAATCAACGTACGGAACACTAATTGCGCAAGTTCAACTTGCACTTGACCGGTTTTTTTTTATGGGTCTAGCACACGTGCTATTTGACATGGAAATTTGTCACAAATATAGAAATGGATGGTTCAATCGCAGCCGTGTAGTTTTGAAAGTTAAATTTTGATTTAAGCGGTTAGTTTTGGCGGATGAAATTGGAAGTGAACATTTTTTGTCAAGATCATTGTGTAGAGTGTCAAATGAAACCTTGTGAAAATATGAGTTCAAAAATATTTGTAATGATGATATTCGCGCAAACTTTTTTTTATCTTATTTGAAAAAAAAACACCCAAAATCGTTGTCCCCCCACCCTATCTCTAAGAGTAGTAATCAAAAAATTTCAAAAAAATACTGGAATATTATCCACTGTGATTGAATGGAAATTATCACGGGTGAGAATTTATCTGGTATATAAAAGCAAAGATCGGATTTTTTTTTATTTTAAAAGCAATCTCGGTACGGAAAACTAATTGTACAATTCCGACTTGCACTTGGCAAGTTTTTTTTTATTTTCTTTCTTCTTTAGGTTTCTTCTCTCGTCATTGTTTTTCAAATACCCCCTTTCCAGAATATGCGCAGTCGTCCTCTTTTACATGTACTTCGTAAGTTCTATTTCTAATTTCTACATTTCATACCCTTCTATACTTGACGTACCAGTACTTCTGCGAAGATATTCGGTTAATGCATAAAATAAGTTCAAAATAGGTTTAATAGATCATTCTGGAGCATATGCATCTTCAGCTTGAATAACTGCCTTCTATTTGCTGGGTAGACCGTCAAAATTGCACAGATGAATTGCAAATCCTGCGAAGCAATCCACGCTTCAATATTGACCGCTGTATTGGCTCATCTAAATAAAAGTAATCAGGCTGGTGAGGGAGCAGGTCGCATTCCATATTAGGAATCGATTTGACTATGTGTCACTCGCAACGGGGACACGCGCTGTCATGATGCAAGACGATTTGGTTGTTTTTACGCATCTTTTGGCGTTGATGGCTTCATGAAGGGATCAAGCTGGGCCAGATAGACATCCCTGCTGATCCTAAATTACCTTTTGTCGCTTATTTTTTATCATTTACCTCTCCGTATGAGTAGGGATTTTACGCTTTTTTCATATCCTGAGGATATCGGCGGAGATGTAATACCCGTCAACGTTGTGCATGTGCGGAAACATACATTTTTGTAGTTCACGGCACCTTTTAGACAACGCGGTAGTGCTGCCACGGGCGTTATTGCAGTTCTCCCAACAATTGCTACGTGGCCAGGCCATATATACTTAAATAAAAGTACACCGACCTGCCGGGATTGCAACCCGAGACCTTCTGTACCGCAAGCAAATACTACTCACCATTATTAATAATGATCGATGTCATTCTACCAATAGTACTAGCCGTTAGATATGATCTTCCTGTGAATGATTTCGCTTTCTATCTCGCCAAACACACTACATTACCTTCTTGTAATGAATACCTTTTGGGATGCTTTTCGGTGTTTGATCCGTACAAATGCAAATCTTATTCCTTTTGACGTTCTTGAAAAGTAACGAAGTCTCATCTCCAGTGACTAGATACCTCAGAACCCGTCTTTTGTTTAGCTGCCACACACTATTGACAGAATGGCAGAAATGGACAACTCTTTTTTTCAATCCATTAATCTCATAACTGCTCAAGCCAGCTCGGCAAATGCCTCAAAAAACTAAAGCGTATTGATGCTGAAGCGAGAAAATTATTTTTAATTATGGTCATTTTATTATTCATGCTGGGAGGTAGCTACAAATTCATTTAAATAAATTAATAAGCCGATTGGAGACACGCTTTATTAAGTCAGTTTATTAATTTTATTATACTTGACTGATTCTAGGTGAGAATTTCAGGATTATATTAATTGACACAAAATGTCTGGCGAATGCGACAAAAAATATTATTTTCGGCTTCGTTAATTTCTGCTTAATTAGATTATCCTAAAAATAAGCCTCGCATTTAACTATTTCGTAAAATATCGTATGTTTACACGAACATAATAAAAGTGTAACACTAAATTTTTACACGAACATAGGGGATCACGGGGTATATGCCCCCTAGCCCCAATGTATGTAGAGAATACCATCCTTTTAGAAGAAGGATGTTTTTTTTATAAAAAATCATCTCCTGCTGATCGATTTTTGTGTTCCGTGTGGAACACTTATAAGATCACTTCGGTGACTGTTCGTCTTTCACACCCGATTTTCCCCGAAAAAATTTGACATCGAAAGTTGAAATTTGGCACAAATATAGGAATTGATGGCCCCATGAGAACCGTGTAGTTTTGAAAGTTTAAATTTTACTTAAGGGTTTAGTTTTGGGGGGTGAAATCGGAAGTGGAAAAAAAATTACCAGGTCATCGGGTGGGGTGTCAAATGAAAGTTTGTAAAAACAAAAAAATATATAATGTAATACTTGAACACACTTTTCTTTGTATATTATATATATATATATATATATATATATATATATATATATATATATATATATATATATATATATATATAATCGTATATCCCTTCTACCGTATGGTGTAGGGCAAGTGTATAGTCTATAATTGACGACTCTTGTTTTGTATGTTGAACCCTTGTGTACTTATGTATGTCTCTAGGTTGGTAAAATGTGTTTGTTATGATGAGATCATGTATTTGGCAATAGTCTCGCATCCTTTCTCCATTATTATTTCCAAGTTCTTCACCGTGTTGTCCTATTGATGTTATTTTTGTATTGTTTCTTCTGTCTACTCTAGCATTAAAGTCCCCGGCAATATACAGCCTTCCTCTAGCTTCTTCCGTTATTGCACTCAATTCTTTCCAAAATTTGTCCTTTTGTTCGGCCTTTTCATTTTCATCTGGCGCATATACCGCTATCACTGTGCCATTTTTCAGTTCTACGGTGAGTATTGTTTCGGATACTGCTTCCCAATCTATTATCTGTTTGTTTATTCTTCTGCGTATTATGCATCCGACCCCGCCCGCTGCTCTTTGGCTCTGTTGCACTCCACTGTATATCAATGTATGTTCATTATTTAAACTTATTCTTCCCTGTCCCCTTCTCTTTGTTTCGCTAATTGTCAATACTTCCAAGCCCGTCCCTTCAAACTCATCTATCAATTCCACCTCCTTCCCATTCAGTCCTCTTACGTTCCATGTGCCCAGTTTCCAAGTTTCTATTGTTCTTTCTCTCCTCTCTCCCATATTAAGTTCTTGTTCCTTTTCTCCTTCCTTTCCCATTCCCTTGTCCCTTTTCGTTGCGGTTTTCGTCATCATATTTTCTTGGTCTGTCCTCCTCATTTCTATTGGTTTTTTTGATTTTCTTTCTTTTTACATTTTTCAAGCTTGTCCCTCTCCATATTCCAGTCCCATGTCTCTCCATCTGTCATCATTCTTCCAAACCCAACCTTAACTCTCTTTCCATTTCTTTCCTCCTGTTTGGCTTGCATTCTAATTTTCTTCTATATTAGTCTTTGTTCTGGCGACATATCGTCATTGATGTAGATCTTCTATTCCGGTACTCCTTTCAGCTTATTTTTATTTTCCATCACTATTCGTTTATCTCTTTTCTTTGTGTTATTAAAAAATTGACAAAAATCGATGTCCCCCCCTTATCTCGAAAAGTATTGATCAAAAAATTTTGAAAAAATTCCGGTACATTCTCGACAAGGTGTAGATTGAACGAAAATTATCACGAGTGCATTACCTTTCATAATTTATCGTTGTTGAAAACTCATTTAGGGTAACAAAATTTTTTATTTTAAAAGCAATTACTGTACGGAACATTAATTGCGCAAGTCCGACTTGCACTTGGCCGGATTTTAAATAGAGTTTCATTTTTTAAAGTGCCACTGTAGGAAAGGGGTTCTTTTTCTTTGAAAAACGCCTGCTCGATCAGCGATTTTTAAGTTGCGTTGAAGATTTTAAAGCTTCATGAAAGTGTTCTTTTTAAGAAAAGACGGTTTCTTTTTTCATCAAGGGACTACACCCGCTGGATGTCGTTTTGGCACCTGTCCTGATAAGTCGCTCCGCCTTTTTTCTTTAAAGAAACACCTTTTGTAACTATTTGTTTTCCCACCCCTTAAGCCTGGGTACGCCCATTCTTAGAAGATTTTTTTGTTGTGATTTTTGTTTTGGAAGGTAATATGGTGGTGCTTGCTAGTAATATTAAATCCTTCTAGATAACTTATAAGATGCTGAGTAATAGTTTCGTCCTTAAGCTTCGATATTACTAGAAACAATGCATATTAATTTATAAGAACGTATATTAATTTATTAAAAATAAATATCAAGTTCATCCAACTAGTTACATGTCAATTCAAGGCTTTAACTAGAGGATAATAAAACAGACCCTAAATCGCTTAACTACGGGTCACTTGTTAGGACAAATTATGTAAATCAGAGTTAGTGGCAAAATATAATTTGGTATTTTATATGATTAGGTAACCTGAACAAAAACAATGGGCGTTCATGTATAAATAAACGTGTAAAATGCATATAAATTTTATTGTTTATTTTTCTGTAATTATGTCTGGTTTAGTTTTTATATATGAAATATGTAGAGTAGGAATTAGGATTAAATAGTTTATATATATATATATATATATATATATATATATATATATATATATATATATATATATATATATATATATAACTTTCCATACCTTTCTTGTAGAAGGATTTGTCTTTGCCTTCAAAATAGGCCTCAGTTTCGACGATAACTTCTTCACTGGAGCCAAATCTCTTTCCCGCGAGCATTTTTTGGAGGTCTACGAATAGATAATAGTCGCTGGAGGTTAAATCTGGAGAATACGGTGGATGAGGAAGCAATTCTAACTTCAATTCATGCAATTTTTCCTTCGTAACCATTGATTTGTGACACGGTGCATTGTCTTGATGAAAGACCACTTTTTTCTTGTTCATTTGGGGCAGTTTCTTTGCGATTTCTGCCTTCAAACGCACCAATAACTTTATATAGTATTCGCTATTGATGGTTTTTCCTTTCTCAGCATAGTCGAAATGAAAATTATTCCATGCGCATCCCAAAATACCGAGGCCAAAACCTTCCCAGTCGACTGTTGTGCTTTTGGTTGCTTCGGGCGGCTTTCACCGGCTACTGTTCAGTCAGCTGACTGCCGATTTGGTTCCGGCGTGTGGTGGTGGATCTATGTTTCATCCATTGTCACATATCGCATGAAAAAATCCTTTTTATTGTGCTTAAACAGGTCCAAACAGCGTTCAGAATCATCAACATGTTGTTGTTTTTGGGCCACTGTGAGCAAACGCGGTACCCATTTCGAACAGAGCTTTCTCATGCCCAAATGTTCATGCTAAATATGATATATTGATATTTTTAGGATATCGGTTATCTCGCTATTATATCGATATCATTATCTACGCTAAACTTGCCATCGTGAGAGGCAGACCAAACCTGGAAAACAATCACTTCTCTGATTTTAATTCTCACTTAAATTCCATTTACAATTCCCTTTCCAATTACAATGGGACCTTGAAAACCCCAACAATAAACTATGGCCCCTTAAATCAAATGCACTTCTTCCACTACATTTACTAAACTTAAAAAGAAAAGAAAATGTCATCATAAGGAGCTGTTGCTCACATTTTCGAGGCAAGTCACCTACAACCCTCCAGAAGCAGACACAACATTCCCTCGAACTTGCATTCTATTATTAAAAATCCTGCAGAACTCATTACTGATGTTATAAATTATCTCAGACAATTGAATTTCCAAGTCTAACACATTCAGTTGGGCGCTAAATAACCTTGCAGTTAATGCGCCCGGCCTCACAAACATCAATCAATCAATCAATGTGAGCAAACGCGGTACCCATTTCGAACAGAGCTTTCTCATGCCCAAATGTCCATGCAAAATATGACCAACACGTTCTTTTGATATCTTTAGGGTGTCAGCTATCTCACGAAATTTCACTTTACGGTCATCCAAAACAATTGTGTGATTTTTTTTTATGTTTTCCGGTGTAACCACCTTATTTGGACGTCCAGAGCGTTTAGTATCATCTGTATCTGTACGACCGCGTTTAAATTCAGCATACCAGTAAATGATAAGTGATTTTCTAGGGGCAGAGTCCCCGTAAACTTATCAAACGCTTTGCTTGAACTGTATTTTTTGCCATAAAAAAACACTGTTTAATCAACACAAGAAATTCGATTTTTTCCATTGCTTTGAAAATATCAAAGGTAGCGTCACTAAAACCACTGTAACTTGTAAATTAATCGTCGAACTGTCATGAAATTTTGACACGTATCGTTTGAAGATTGGTACTTCCTAAAAATCCAAAAACTTTTCAGCCTATATATATATATATATATATATATATATATATATACATATATATATATATATATATATATATATATATATATATATATATATATATATATATCATCCTTTGAAAAATATTTCAAAACAGTACTTACTTAAAAAATTCGCCTCGTACTACCAAGTTGTAGAGTAACAAAGCAATTCACGGTATGGGACATTTCTAAAAATATATTTATGTTCTTTTACGAGGTACTAATACTTTTAAAATAAAATTCTTAGAATATGCCTGTTAGATAAATGAGTTTCTATTTCGAAATACGTTTTGTGAATAAACTTGGAGATCTTTTAATAATGTATTGTTAATCTTATAATGCAGAAATACAAGTTTTCACTTAAGGGATTACATCTTCCTTACAGACAGGACGAATAGGCTCTTTTTGGGATTTCTTTTGCACTCTACTATACAAGCAACAGAAAATCTGTTTTGAAGTTTTAATATGTGCACATTAAAATGTACAAAATAATTTTTTATTTTATGGTATTGGACAAAATGGCGGCGCACTAACACGCAGAACAGAGGCATCTGTTTTTGAAAGTATTCCGCGGCCGGCAGTAGAACAATTTTATTTCTCCATCTAGAGCAAACAAACAATTTTTTTTATTATTTACATTAGTTTTGCTAGAGAAGTACACACACTATTATTGAAAAATATCAGTTTTTCAAAAAATTTGAAGTTTGAAAAAAAAAATCATTTTTGTCGGCTTTATTTGTTTATAAAAAGAAGTAATTGATTAATCCTAATAATCAAGTGTACTGCCCTAGAGAATCTAATTAAAAAGGTATATTTAAAAGCTCAAGTTAATCGGATGTAAATTGTTAGAGTTATGCTGCCGGGCAATTTAAAAAACGTAGTTTCTAGAAAAACGCGTTTAGAATTTCAAATTGTTTTCTCTATGAAATTTTAAAAATTTTGGGATGCCAATTTTTTTGCCTTTATGATACCAACTATAATTAATTTAAAAAAGTATGAGCCGTTAGTGATAGATTAAATGTACCGACTAAGCCAAATTATCTCAACACGCTGCGCGTAAATTAAACGCCTTGCCCTGAGCTGCGACTTCTGTCAGAAATTAAGGTAAAAAATTTTCAATCTAAAATAAGGCTATGATATGTTTTTTAGGACTATAATACGTCATTTACGCAAAAAAGTCGATTTTTTAAAAATTGCAATTAGATAAAACCCCTTAAAGTAGTTTCATTTGAATTATGTAAATAGTGCAAAAAGTAATTGTTAAATAAAAATAATAAATAAGTGGTCAAGTGCAAGTTGGACTTGCGCAATTAGTGTTCCGTACGTTGATTGCTTTTAAAATAAAAATTTTCGTTACGGAAGTAAAAAATGATCAGTAGCTTCACAGAACACATTCCATATGAGTTTTCAACAAAGTTTTTTTTCCGATTTTAGTGAAAACTGATAATCTTGAAATTTTTTTTTTTTTTTTATATGCCAGATAAATTATTAAAGGTAATGCACTCGTGATAATTTTCGTTCAATCTACACTCTGTAGAGAATATTCCAGAATTTTTTCAAAATTTTTTGATCAGTATTTTTCGAGATAAGGTTGGGGGACAGCGATTTTTCGCACTTTTTAAAAAATAATACAAAGATAATTGTGCGCAAGTTTTACATTATACATATTTTTGGACTCACCTTTTTACAAGCTTTCATTTGACATCCCACTCAATGACCTGGTAAAAATTTTTGGAGAAACATTGCAGCGAGAAAAAGAAGATGCAATATGAAACAGGAGCGCATAGATACCTATTTCACTGTTTTATAATGTATGTACCTATTTATATGTTAAAAACATCGGATTTTTTTTTACTTTCGATTTCACCCCCCAAAACTAACCCCTTAAGTCAAAATTTAACCTTCAAAACTACACGGCTTTGATGAGGCCATCAATTCCTATATTAGTGGCAAATTTCAACTTTCTATGTCAAATAGTTTCGGAGAAAATCGAGTGTGACAGACAGACAGACGGACACCGAAGTGATCTTATAAGTGTTCCGTACAGAATACTAAAATTTTTTTATTGTATACTAAGCCCTATAGCCCTTAGATTATCTTTTTCCAGATAATGTTATTTAAATATAATGTATTATGTTCCCGGCACTCTTCTAAGTGAGGTGTGAAATTGTTGATCAAGCACGTCGATTCGTTGTTATTTATTGCAGGTTTCCTCTTCATTACGAAATGCTTCATATTAACTAGCTTTTCATGGACGGAGGCTTTGCTCCCACTTTGCACCTACCAGTTGTGTTCGCGTAGAAAGACGGATTTCAACGGATTTATGAGACACTCATATTTTGTCTTTCATTATAGCATTTTAGCATCTCAGATAGGTGCCGATTGCCTTTTAGGCACGAGGGACAATATAGGGCTTATAGGGTTGAAAAATATATTACAGTAGAACCCCGATTAACGGAGTCGCGATTATCCGAGCTTCGGATTAACCGAGCCAATCTAAGAACCTGATTATCCAAGGTACGCCCATCTACGCTGCGTATTAACCGAGCGTCTAAAATATGTATGTACATATTTCCATGTAAAATCGTCGGGGTCTTCGGGGAATCCCCCTGGCCCGTGTGAGGGGTTCCCCTATTTATGTTTTTGGACTCTTTCAGCATGTAAATTTGCGTAAATGCAGTGCGTTATAGCGTTTACTACGGAGAAGTACGAGTATACTCACATAATTTATTTGGTTGGAGTTCTGGTAGTTAAGTGTAATTAATACGATCTGCTTTGTTTGAATTTTTGTTTGTCGTATTATAATGGAGCAAAACAAGCGTAAAAGAATCGTCCTATTGAAGAAAAATTAAAAGCCATCAGAGGAATTGAAGCAGAAGAGACAATTATTGTACGAGATTATGGAGTAGGTGAGGTAACAGTTGAAGATTGGAAAACAAACCGCACAAAAATAGAAGAGTGCTGTATAAATTAAGCCTCCTCGTCCTCAGGAAGAAAATAAATGAAAACCGGCGACTATGAAAAGGTTAACGAAGCTTTATTCATGTGATTTAACCAACAGAGATCAAAAGTTTTGTGCCTCTGTCAGGTCCATTTTTCCGCCAGTTCTGGATGGCTTGACCGCTGGAAAAAACGGTACGGTGTACGACAACTGACTGTATATGGTGAAAAACTTTCTGCTGATGTGTCATCAATTGAGAAGTTTAAGCAGAACTTTAAAAAGCAAATCGAAGATTGTGGATACACATGTGATCAAATTTACAACTTTGGCGAAACTAGTCTGAATTATAAAATGCTTCCATCAAAAACATTGGCATCTCGACAGGAAAAATTAGCTCCTGGGCACAAACGAAGTAAGGAAAGATTAACTATAATAGTATGTTCCAATGTATCTAGCAAGCACAAAATCCCACTGATGGTGATTGGCAAGTCTGCACGTCCAAGAGCTTTAAAAGACATCTCACCCAAAGTCCTACCAGTCTATTACAAAAGTCAGAAGAGCGTATGGATGGATGCGACCTTATTTACTAACTGGTTTGAAGAAGAGTTCGTGCCATCTGTGACTAAATTTTTGAACAGAAACCGTCTTCCTATTAAAGCAATTTTGTTAATGGATAATGCCCCCTCTCACCCTGGAGAAGGACTTCATGTGGGCGAAATTGTAAAATTTTTTCCTCCAAATATAACCAGCATAATGCAACCAATGGATCAAGGCATCCTCGAAAACATTAAAAAAAATTATAGGCGTTTATATCTTGAACATCTGTTAGAATACACAGAAAAGGAGGATATTATCAATGGGATGAGAAAGGTTACACTGAAAAACGTTATTTACTGGGTAAGTCAAGCTTGGGATTCTGTGCGTACTACCACTATTCAAAAATCTTGGTCAAAAGTTATTGATTTTGAGGACTATAATGACAGTGAAGATGATACCCCATTAAATGAATTAGCTTTGAAATTGAGAAGCCATGGATAAATGTCCTGTTCAAATTTTGACAGCGAGATAGAAGAATAAGAAAAAGGTGTATTTGAATTAATGCAAAAATTAAAAGGTTGCGAAAATGTGACAAGAGAAGATGTTGTTGAATGGATTACAGCAGATGATTTAGAAGAAGAAATGAGTATTGAAGAAATAACGAATCCCTTTCAGGAAACCGAAAAATCAGATGACGATGACAATGACGAAGCGGCGGTGGATGAACAGTCTCCCACTAAGATCTCTCATCAAGAAGGTTTTGCTTCTTTGGAAAAAGCTTTGAGGTATTCGAACAACAACCATAGGCAACCCCAGCGGATTTGCTTCTTCTTAATAGATGGAGAAACATTGCAGCGAGAAAAAGAAGATGCAATAATAAACAGAAGCGCATAGATACCTATTTCACTGTTTTATAATGTATGTACCTATTTATATGTTAAAAACGTTAATACATCGGTTTAAAGTATTGGTGTTTATTTTTTGAATGAATAAAAAACAAATCCGGATTATCCGAGTTTTCAGTTATCCGAGGAGGGTACCCCCCACGTTACCTCGGATAACCGGGGTTCTACTGTAATACAAATTTTCATATGTACGGATTATTGCGGATGCATAGGCTAAGTTCAAGTAATAAGTATGAGAATTATATTTAAAAAAAAATCCTAATATTTCCATTGTGTTTTAGAACAATGCACTTTTACAGCAAGCAAGCAGTCTACAAATCTGCAAATAAACGCCATAAAGCTTACTTTGATAACGTGATTGGATATTATATGTCATCAGCAGACCTTTATTATAAGTTATTAATAGTGTAGTGTCTGGGTTCATAACAATAGGAATTTTATATGCATATGTTTACCATATGTATGAGATTTTTGTTATATTAACAACTATTTAATCTATTTTATACTTATATCAGCTGATTCCTTTGTTCTGACTGACGGTTAAGTAAACATATTATGGGGTGATTATTTAAATTTGTTTTTTTTTTTAACTACAGATAAAACAACAATGAAACATGAAGAAAAGCGAAAATGTCGCAGGGAGATTTTGTAACCAATGTAATACTTCCCTTCTGCAAGAGAAGTAACAAAGAATTTTTTTTTTTATATCGGCTGAAGATGTCATTCGAAAGAAGGTTTTGAGTATATATATATATATATATATATATATATATATATATATATATATATATATATATATATATATATATATATATATATATATATATATATATATATATATATATAAATATATATATATAATATATATATATATATATATATATATATATATATATATATATATATATATATATATATATATAAATATATATATATATATAAATATAAATATATATATATATATATATAATATATATATATATATATATATATATATATATATATATATATATATATATATATATATATATATATATATATATATATATATATATATATATATATATATATATATATATATAAATATAAAATATATATATATATATATATATATATATATATATATATATATATATATATATAAATATAAATATATATATATATATATATATATATATATATAAATATAAATATATATATATATATATATATATATATATATATATATATATATATATATATATATATATATATATATATACAGTCCCTGGCCAAATTATTAGACGCACTGCAAGATTTCATGTAAAATATTAATTACCGAGTGATATTGTACCGTTTTTTTATTATTTAAATTGATTTGTTTTTTTATTTTTATATTATCCAATCAATTACCTATTTATTTGACATAAATAAAACAGCATTAATTTAGAAAAGCATAAGTTTATTAAGTTTTAAAGAAAAGTGAAATTAATGTTAGTAAAAGTCAATATTTAGTTGAGCCACCTTTAGTCGCTATCAAAGCTTTAATTCTGCGCGGCATGCTATCAATGCAAGATTGTACTGTCTCCTGCATTTGAGGATATTTTTTTTCTGCCAAAAAAGCTTTAACAGACCGAGCAGTGTGGCAGGGAGGTCCATCTTGCATGAAAGTGAATGGTTCCCCATTTGGAAACCATTCTCTGAGCTGCGGAATCAACCGATTTTGTAATACTTCTTTGTACTGATCTTGCCTCATTATTCCTTTGATGACGTACAGACGTCCAGTGCCCTTGCCGCTGATGACTGACCAAATCATCACTTTGGTGGGATGTTTAACCGTTGGGACGACACAATCAGGATGAAACTTTTCTCCATGACGACGACGCACATACTGAGCTTTTCGAATATGCTTTCGTCACTGAAGCAGACCTGTCAAAAATAGGAAAAATATATAAACTTCCATGTTTATTTGCTTTATTTAACTGAAAATGATAATAATGTATCAATTATTGATTAAATTGCTGTATCTTACCGATCTCCAGAAGTCCACATCTTTGTCTTGCCATTGTTTGGCCCACTTCAGGCGCTTTGCTTTCATTGCAGCTGTTAACTTGAGCTTCCTGGCGGGGGCGACAGGCCTTAAAATCTAATTCTTTCAATTTTCTTCGAACAGTGCGCTCAGAAGCATTTACGCTAGCATCCTGGAGTTGTGATTTTATTACCTTTGTGGTAGCAAATCTGTTTTCTACACAAATTTTCTTCAAACATCTCTCTGACCGTGGAGTGAAAATTGGTTTTCTACCGCATCTTTTCTTTCTTTTCGGGCTTAATTCCTTCCCTGACTCAATTTTCTTTTTTATGCGTCGTACACTAGCTTCAGAAACCTCCAATCTTCGTGATATTTCTCGGTTTGTAAATGTTTTCGCAATCACAAGGGCCTTCACTTCAGCTTTTTTACGTGGTGAAAGATCACCTTTTCTACCCATAATGAAAATAGTCCAATTACTTTTTTAAAACACTGCATACAAAATAAACTAATAACTGAGTAGTATAAAACTGTTAAACAAACAATCACAGTCCATAAAGCCACAGAAACACGTCCGTACCTGACTCGATTCCGATCGCGACTGATACAGGTTTGTACTTATTTACGTTCATGTATCACTTTGTCAACACAGTGTTGCCATATGTTAAAAATAAATACAAATATGTAGTCTACAACAATTCTTTTAAATAAAAATCAATAATATTGTAGTTTAAATATACCATTATTGCATAAAAACTCTTAAGAAACATAAACTTACTAAAAAAAATACAGTGCGTCTAATGATTTGGCCAGGGACTGTATATATATATATATATATATATATATATATATATATATATATATATATATATATATATATACAGTGAAGTCCATTTATAACGAACTCAAAAAAATCACTAAAAATGGTTCGCTTTATCCGAAGTTCATTACAAACAGTAAACAAAATCTAATATCATTTTTCACTTCTTTTTTTATTTAGATTAGGCGCTAATGCTTAGAAAAATGAATAATAATAATTATTATATTAAAAGAAAACCTTCAGAGGCAACTAAAACAAGTCACGCTAAAATTATTATTATGTATGTTGGTACATATACGAGTATAAACGAAAACATTAAAATACGTAGTTTATACAATAAAATCAGTAATTTTCATTTGTACAGTTTTACTTGAAAAAGAAATGGTGTTTATATAATTGTCAAAATCACAAAAACTACTCCATATATGTTCAGAAACTTCACGAGATTTCAAAAAATTGCTAGTTTCAGTCATTTTCTTAGTCATTTCTGAAATGGATGGAACATAAATATTGTCTCCTTCTCCAAGCTCGTCTTCGTCGTCATTATCGCTTAAAATCTTTCCAGAAGTCACTGTTGTCACAATTTGATCATCAGTTAATATTTCTCTCATCATTAATTCATTATCAGCACATACATATTCTTCAAGATTAAAGTGAATAAACATCTTTTTAATCTCAGTTTCCACTGTACTTTGTTGAATGTCAGCATCATAAACAAATTCTGGACAATCAGTAGGATCTTCTCGATGTTTTTCAATCCACTGTGTCAACGGTAGCTCTTCATCTGAGTCATATCTACATTCCTTCGTTAAAAACTCCGCCATGCTTAAAATAGTTTGCAATGGTTTCTCTACTGACACTTTTCCAAGCCATATGGCGTCCAAGAGAGTTACAGAAAAAGTGTTACCCTAACATTCTCATAAGTAAAATCTTTTTATAATGACAGTTTAAAGATTGTATCACACCTTGATCCATAGACTGGAGCTTCGCATTTGTGTTTGGAGGCATAAAAACCCATTTTATTTGCTGTAGATCAACTTCAGGGTGCGCTGGACAGTTGTCAATCAGAAGTAATATTTTTCTGTTTGTGAATTTTAATTCTTTGTCCCATCCGATCAGTCCGTTTTTAAAAATTTCTGATGTCATTCACGCTTTACTGTTTGATTTCTACTTTACTGGTAAATGTTTGTTTTTAAAATACCTGGGATTGACGGACTTTCCTATCACCAGCAATTTTCTTTTCTCTGTTCCAGACATATTTGCAGTTATCAACACAGTAATCCTTACTTTTATTAATTTTCCACCAGCACAATTCTCTCCGAGAAACGTTAATGGCCTATCAGGCGGTGTAAAACAAACCTGTTTCATCCGCATTAAAAATGTCCACATATTCATAACTTTCTAGGATTTCCGGCTATACATTGGCCAACCACTGATCAACAACAGTCATATCCACTCCTGCAGTTTCTCCTGCTATCTTACCCTCACTAATATTATGTCACTTTTTAAATCGTTCAATCCAACTTCTAGAACAGTTAAACTCGGTGTTCTCTATTTTCCTTCCCAATTCACTAGGTTTCTCTTGTAAAGTATAGCCGGTAATAGGAAGATGTTCATGTCGTTTTTGACTAAACCATTTAAGGAGTATTTTATCGACTTGATCATGTGTAGATTTTCTTACTTTTTTACAACTAAAGTTTCTTTTATCATAGATTGATAAGATTTTATACCTCTTCTTCCATATGGTAGAAACCGTAGATTTAATTGAATCATTTCACAACATTTCACAGCAAATGGAGTTAAACAAAGTGATGTTTGCAAACATCACTTTGTTTAACTCCATTTGCTATTTTCCTTATAATATCGTGTTTGTCTTTTAAAGTAAACGCTTTACCTTTTTGTGTACTCATTTTAAAATAAAAACTTTGCTACTTTGATCAGATATGTATGAGAACCGCATAACACAAGTGAATTGAAAATAATACTGCTCGAATTAGCGACGCGGTGGAAACAAGTAAAATAGGGGTTCCCAGCGAGTTTCGGTGAATTTCGTAGATCAAGTCGCGCGACATCGAGCACAGGGAGTGGCAAGTTCTTTATAAACGGACACAAAACATCCAAATTTGGTTCGCTTTATCCGGGAGTTCGTTATAACCGGGTTCGTTATGACCGATAAAAATTTGCATTTTTTCGTGCATTATATTATAAGCAGACTTCACTGTATATATATATATATATATATATATATATATATATATATATATATATATATATATATATATATATATATATATGTATTAGACTAACCACAAAAAAAAATTGTATTTGGCGTGCTACCAGCTAAAAACCTTCTATTAGGTATAAATAGAGATCTCTGAAATTTTAGTCCAAAAATATTAAGTAACATCAGTGTATTTTCTAGTTTACAAGTTAAAAACATAATTGTACGTTGAAAACATTAGTTTTTTTGAGGTTTCAATTAGTTTCAAACTTCGGATCCATATATTGAGTAACTAATTTCACTTTAGTATGAGCTCGTCCCTGGAAGTGCTACAAACGTAGTACATGATCCGGCATCAGTCCTTCGTCAAAATAGTCCAGAGAACTAAGAATGATGTTATTGGGTGTGTAAATTAATTTTGAGGGATTTTTCGGTAAAAATATTACTGTATTGTAAAAAAATGGTTACAAATTGATTATTCAAACTATTATCCATCGCTAGCCACTACTTTCTCCCATCATTGTGGAAGCATATGAATACCGTGTTGAAAGAACGACTCATCTTTTGAGGCTATCCACGAAGCGCTGTTCAAACAGGCTGTGCCTCATCGAACAGAACAAGTGATAATCAGAAGGAGCAATGTCTGGTGAGTAGGGCGGGTGAGGTAGGACATTCTATCCAAGCGTTTCTGTCGTTTCATTGACGGGTTTTGCAATATGTTGCCGAGCGTTTTCATGTTGAAAAATCATTTGAAATTGTCATGTCTTTTGGCATATTGCGGTCGTTTTTCTTTCAACGTCCTGCTTAATTGCCTCAATTGTTGTCGGTAATTCACTACCCCCAGCTAATCCCGCCAGATACACAGCATAAGCTTGGAGCCATGAATATTCGGCTTTGGCAAGAATCCGGGCTTCACCTGTGATTTTTTGAGCTTTGGATCATCCTAGGTATCCATTTTTTATCACCAGTTACTTAACGATGCAAAAAACCTTTCCGATTGTACCGTTGAAGCAGCTGTTCACAGGTGAAAAATCGCCTTTCAACGTCTCACGTTTTCAATTCGTAAGCCACCGAATTTTCTTGCTTTTGAATCATTTCCAGTGCATGTAAGCGTTTGAAAATGGTTGTGCGATCAACTCCTAATGATGCTGCAAGTTCTTTTTCCATTTGGCCCGGGTCTTCATCGAGTAATGCCTCCAATTCTTCATTTTTAAACTTTTTCGACTGACCTGGACGTTCTTTGTGTTCCGTGTGGAAATCACCACTTTTAAAGCGTCGAAACCAGTACTGACATGTTTTTTTCGAAGGAATGTAATTTCCGTTGGGTTCTGACAATAATCGATAACTTCCAGCAATGCTATTTTTTGAAATAAACAAGAAAAGTGACTCTTCCGTCAAATGGTGTTTTGTTGGCACGTAATTTGACATATTCAATGTTCAAAAAAAATATGTTGTTTACACTTCGGCAAAATAATTTATATTAAAAATTAAAGTCTAATAATGGTGCTTTAGTATGAATATAGCTACAGTATGCCCCGATGCGATATAATACGCCCTCTCTTTTAGAAATCCGTCAAAATTAATTCATACTCATTATGCTTAGAATAACGTAAAAGCTCTATATTGTTATATAATGTACGGTATAATACTATATACATAATACAAAGACATTCAACTAAAACAACATGTCAACATTTTGGGAATGATCTTTGACTCTATACTAAACTGGGTAGAACACATTAAAAACATAAAAAAAAAAAGGACGGCAAATTACCTAAACATGATAAGAATGTTGGCCAGTAATCAGTGGGGAAGTTCATTTTCCGCTTTAATAAAAATCTATAATAGTCTCATCCTTCCTAAAATAAAGTACGGTGATTTCATCTACGACTCCACGCCTGAATCATATAAAAGACCCTTAAACACGATACAAAAGCAGGGTCTGAAACTGGCCACGGGTGCCTATAGGACATCACCTATCGCAAGCCTGCAATGTATTGCCTCGACTCCCCCATTATATCTAACAAGACAAAAATAGTTAATGCTCTTCTATGCAACAGTAATGTTCAAGCAGCACATTAAGCTACCCTTATACCTAAACCGTCTAAGCAACATCCAACCAAAAAAATACTATTCAATACAGAATAAAATCATTCCTAAACCTACATAATATTGCACTAAAAACCATAGACTCATCAAGCTTCCCTATATTTCCACCATGGATGGCATCGACTCCAAATCTTGATTTATCCCTATTGGAGTTATATAACAAAATCACTCCAAACGAACTAAAAAAACTAACTTTTAGAAATCTAATATCTCAAAAATATAGTGCTCACTATCAAATGTACACAGATGGCTCAGCTGGATATGAGCAGCATTACATTCACAAAAAGATTTAAACTGCCAATGCACACCTCAGTATACTCAGCAGAACTATTGGCGATTAGAGAAGCCCCTAAGATCGCCATAACAACCAAGATATCCACTAAATATTTAATAGTCACTGATTCACTAAGTTCAATCAAATCAATAAAAACAAAAAACTTTAAAAACAGGTACGTCCTTGACATCTTTGACTTAATACAAATTGGTTTCCAAAGGAAAATAAGTATAACAATCATGTGGGTCCCTAGCCACTCCAGCATCCAAGGAAACGAGAGAGCAGATCTGGCCGCCAAAGAAGCCATCAACTTAGGAACTTTAATCCCCACTCCCAGTACCTCCAAGATTTCATAACACACATAAAAAACACTATTCAGAACATTTTTCAACTAGAATGGGACCTACTGGAAGGACCAAACAAATTGAGCGAGGTCAAACAAACTGTCTTTCCCCCACTGGAATCTGATACCCTCACCAGAAGAGAGAACGTCGTATTGAGGAGAATTGCGATAGGACACACACACACTTAACCCCCTCTTACCTACTCAAGAACGAATCACCACCAACGTGTCATGCCTGCAATCTACCTTTAACAGTGAAACATATACTCACAGCAAGACACTACCAGCCGATAAGACAAAAATATGGTATAGACAAACCACTGCAATACATTCAAGCTCAGGATCAAGAACGCATAAAATCCTTATTTAAATACCTAAAAGATATAAATATAATACACAACATATAACATGTTCACAGCACTACCTAGAAATACGGCGCTAAATGACCACAGACGTCGACGAGCCTCTTCCTAATATCCATCCATCCATCCATTAATTCATACCCCTACAACAACAACCTGACAATACTCGACGCTTAGTCCAATTGGAAATGGCATTAATGGGAATCATATTAATGGTGCCGGTACGTCTTTCGACTAGTTGAAAAGGGTGATGTGTTCCTCATTACTACTCATCGCGCAAGAGGAAGCATGTTCGTTATCTCCATTTTTTGGTTTAATAGCTGTAGCAACGTATTGTTTTTAAAGTATTTTTCTAGTACCCACTGTTTCTATGTGCCATTTTTGACGAAACAGGTTAACATTTTGGTATGCAAAGGTAAAAAACTGCACCAACTGATTAATTACCTCGAATTACTTTAATGTCCGAAAGACTTTAATTAGATTTTGTAATAAAAATGAAAATTTAAAATTTAGTTAACATAATCTGGTATAACACGATTAACCTCTTTCGAAATTTAACTAACTTTCTTTTATAACAGCTAATTAAAAAAAAGTTAATTTACACTAGTGACAGCTAAAATGGAACAAATATTGAATTTTTTTATAAATTTAAAATTGTGGTGTCTATTTATAGAAGTCAATTTTGATTTAAAATTATTTTAAATAAATTGGCATGTAATTACGCCTGACCTTATTACAAATAATTTGAAGTACAATTGGTATTTTTGTGTCTCTAAACTGATTTATAATCTTCTATATATCTAATTAGCTGTATATATACAGTCTGTCAAGTAAGAACGTGTCCGCGATAATTTATTTTTGGTAGATGCGATTCTAGCGACTCAATTAAAAATCAATAGAGGGAACCTTTGTCTACGACGCATTTTAGTAAAAGTATCAGTCGATTCCGTCGAAATCACGTAACATCCAAAATGGGTCACTTGTTTGCGCGTCGGTTCGAAGCAGTCTTTCTTTGTTCCCATCCAAGGGGGCTTAAAATGACACATTCTGAGGCTGCTAAATGTGGGTAAATTGTTTTAACGAGACGAAAAATGTCGACGACTACGAAAGTCGAAAAACGTGTCTTTATTTTCGCGGGACCCGAAATTAACGCTGGGTCAATATATATATATATATATATATATATATATATATATATATATATGTATATGTATATATATATATGTATATATATATATATATATATATATATATATATATATATATATATATATGTATATATATATGTATATATATATATGTATATATATATATATATATATATATATATATATATATATATATATATATGTATATATATATATGTATATATATATATATATATATATATATATATATATATATATATATATATATATATATATATATATATAAGATTTGGTGATATGTTATCGACCGTGCATCAATCTGATATATATATATGATTATCGGGAATCGGTCTGGACTGTAAATAAAACTCTTTTCTTCTTTAAAACTCAATATTTCGTTATCGTTTGATAACTTCTTCAGGAGTAACTACAAAATTAATACACCTATATTAACACACTATTCTCTTTCGTCAAGGCATTAAAATATTGAAATATAAAACAAACAATTATGAAACAAACGAACAATCAATTAAAACACGTACGAAAATGCGAGTTTGTCCTGGAAACCAACATTCAACATCTCGATTTACTACAACAAACTGAGAGTAAATAGCCTCGGTACATATGCACTGCCGTGAATTCCAAACGAAACGGAAAAACAGCAACAGAAAAACGTCTTTAATTTACTTTATACTAAGAGGTGGCAAATATTTATATGTTATTATTGCTGTAATTGTAAATGATTAAAACCTATTAATTATGTTGCTATATATAATACTAAGTTGATTAGTGTCTGATTTATAGTTAATTGACTTTGGGTCCCTGTTGATATGGTACATTTCTTTAAAAAGTCTCCCTTTATAGTTTCTGTCATGAGCTAAGATTTTAACGTTGTTATAGTCAAAATTATGACCCGTTTTCAAATTATGTTGCACCACAGCACACGTATTCTTTCCCAATCGGGAGTCACTCCTGTGCTGTGTGAGTCTCTGTTTCAACCACTGACCTGTCTGCCCAATATAACAGGCTTCACATTGTAAACAAGATAATCTATAAACTACAGAGTTATTATATAAAATAGGTGTTCTATCCTTTATTTTTGAAAACAGGTCAGAACCTCGTATGCTGTTATATTTCGCAATTTTTATATTTGGAAAATCTCTGAATAAGGCGACAATTGAGTTTGTGATTGGATTTGGAAAGCCAATCACAAACTCAATTGTCGCCTTATTCAGAGATTTTCCAAATATAAAAATTGCGAAATATAACAGCATACGAGGTTCTGACCTGTTTTCAAAAATAAGGATAGAACACCTATTTTATATAATAACTCTGTAGTTTATAGATTATCTTGTTTACAATGTGAAGCCTGTTATATTGGGCAGACAGGTCAGTGGTTGAAACAGAGACTCACACAGCACAGGAGTGACTCCCGATTGGGAAAGAATACGTGTGCTGTGGGTGCAACATAATTTGAAAACGGGTCATAATTTTGACTATAACAACGTTAAAATCTTAGCTCATGACAGAAACTATAAAGGGAGACTTTTTAAAGAAATGTACCATATCAACAGGGACCCAAAGTCAATTAACTATAAATCAGACACTAATCAACTTAGTATTATATATAGCAACATAATTAATAGGTTTTAATCATTTACAATTACAGCAATAATAACATATAAATATTTGCCACCTCTTAGTATAAAAGTAAATTAAAGACGTTTTTCTGTTGCTGTTTTTCCGTTTCGTTTGGAATTCACGGCAGTGCATATGTACCGAGGCTATTTACTCTCAGTTTGTTGTAGTAAATCGAGATGTTGAATGTTGGTTTCCAGGACAAACTCGCATTTTCGTACGTGTTTTAATTGATTGTTCCTTTGTTTCATAATTGTTTGTTTTATATTTCAATATTTTAATGCATTGACGAAAGAGAATAGTGTGTTAATATAGGTGTATTAATTTTGTAGTTACTCCTGAAGAAGTTATCAAACGATAACGAAATATTGAGTTTTAAAGAAGAAAAGAGTTTTATTTACAGTCCAGACCGATTCCCGATAATCATATATATATATATATATATATATATATATATATATATATATATATATATATATATATATATATATATATATATATATATATATATATATATATATATATATATATATATATATATATATATATATGTATATATATATGTATATATATATATATATATATATATATATATATATATATATACATATATATATATATATATATATATATATATATATATACATACATACATACATATATACAGTGGCGAACAAAAGTATGGAAACATTTAAATTCCCTTCTCTAGTCTTAACATTTAAATGGTTTACAATTACGATATTTATTTATTAATCGCGTACATGCTAACAAACATGTTGAAGACTAAAACAGTTATTGTTTATTAGAAATGTGTTTAGTTTTTAACGTAACAAAATTATGCACAAACAAGTATGGAAACATTTTTGTTATAAAATAAAAATTCAACTAAGACGACTAAGATGTCGAAAATATTTAATATTTAGTGGGATATCCTTTTGCGTCAATCACTGCTCGACATGTTCTGCCCATAGAGTCAATAAGCCTAGCACAAAAATCGGGTGGTCTTTTTTCCCATTCTTGTTTTAATGCGATCCAAAGTTCTACCCGGTTTTTTATATTTCTTTTCCTAATTTGTTTATCCAGAGAGTGCCAAAGATTCTCTATCGGGTTCAAATCAGGTGATTGTGAAGGCTAGCGCGTCACCCGAATCCTTTGTTCAGAAAACTAATTCTTGGCCAAGTGAGATGTATGTTTTGGGTCATTGTCTTGTTTACAAATCGATGACAGTGGCAAATCTTTTTCATAAGGAATCAAATTATTTTTCAATATCTCAAGATACATTTGAACATCCATTCTGCCATTTATCTTTGCGAATGGCCCCGTACCTAACCGTCGAAAACAACCCCATACCCTGATATTCCCACTGCCACGTTTGACAGTAGGTACAAGGTCCTTTGGGTGATATCTTAGACCAACTGGCCTTCTTACATAACCAGTAGAATCACTTCCAAAGAGATTGAACCTACTTGCGTCACTAAAGATTACTAGAGACCACTGATTTTGAGTCCAGTCTTTATGTTCGTTAGCAAATTTTAATCTCTCTTTTCTGTGACGCTTTGTAAGGAGTGGCTTTTTAACAGCACGCCTACCATGAAGATTTTCAGATAACAGACGACGCTAAATAGTCATGTCTGACACCAATACACACAACACACAATTTTGTCTATTCTCTTACTTGTTTTTCGAGGCCTACCACTTTTAAATGCCGGATCAGCAGTGCCCTTTCTCGAGGACTTCTTAACAATTTTGCTGACAGTGCCCCTATGCATGTTTAAATATTTCGCTATTTCAATTTGCTTCTTTCCACTGTAATATTTGCACTTTGGCATTTTGGCATAAGCCGAACTCTTAAACAATGCTACTAAATTACTTCGTATCAACAAT
>CM032449.1:187564694-187633249 GCA_019049505.1 Pachyrhynchus sulphureomaculatus
AATTTTGACCTAAAAGGTTAATTTTGGGGGGTGAAATCGGAAATTAAATAAAAAAAATACCAGGTCATCGAATGGGGTGTCAAATGAAAGCTTGTGAAAATACGGGTTCAAGAATATATATAATGTAATACTTGTGTACACTTTTCTTTGTATTATTTTTAAATAAAAAAACTTTGTTGAAAACTCATTTGGGGTGTGTTTTGTGAAATCATTGATAATGTTATACCTTCGTAACAATTTTTTTTATTTTAAAAGTAGTCAACGTACGAAACACTAACTGCGCAAGTCCGACTTGACTTAGCCGGTTTTTGATTATTTAAGCAAGATAAGTTTCTAATTTGGTATAGATTGCATAACGTATTACACACGGCTGCTTTGAAGAAAATTTAGACAAGATAAAATGGTGACAAATAAAGAGCGAGTACAAGTCTTTTGTAGCCTTTCTAGAAGAAAAATTCACGTGAATTAAAATCGTACCTGCTCCTCTTTACGATAAAACGATAAAAGATTTAAAAGCAAGCTAGTAGAGAGATTTACAACGCTTAACATGTAGGCAGAAAAGTTTTTGGTCTGACACATAGATGTCGCCCTTTTCAAAAAATCTATATGATTTCTAGGAAATACCAACCTTCAAACGATACGTGTCAAAATTTCATGACATTTCGACATAGTTTATAAGTTACAGTGGTTTTAGTGACGCTACTTTTAATATTTGCAAAACAATGGAAAACAACGAATTTCTTGTGTTGATTAAACACTGTCTTTTCATGGAAAAAAAAACCGTTCAAGCAAAGCAATGGCTTTATAAGTGTTACGGGGACTCTGCCCCTGAAAAATCACTCATGACACAAATGATGTTGAACGCTCTGAACCCTCAAATAAGGTGTTTACACCGGAAAACATAAAAAAATCCACTAAATTGTTTTGGATGATCGTAAAGTGAAATTGCGTGAGATAGCTGACACCCTAAAGATATCAAAACAACGTGTTGGTCATATTTTGCATGAACATTTGAGCATGAGAAAGCTCTGTTCGAAATGGGTACCGCGTTTGCTCACAGTGGACCAAAAACAACGTTGATGATTCTGAGCGCTATTTGAACCTGCTTAAGCGCAATAAAAATGATTTTTTCGTGCGATATGTGACAATGGGTGCAACATGGATTCACCACTACACACCGGAATCAAATTAGCAGTCAGCTGAGTGGACAGCAGCCGATGAAAGCCTCCCGAAGCTATCAAAGACACTACAGTCGGCTGGGAAGGTTTTGGCCTCTGTATTTTGGGATGCGCATGGAATAATTTTCATCGACTATGATGAAAAGGGAAAAAAACCATCAATAGCGAATATTATATAAAGTTATTGATGCGTTTGAAGGCAGAAATCGCAAAGAAACCGCCCCAAATGAACAAGAAAAAAGTGCTCCTTCATCAAAACAATGGACTGTGTCACAAGACAATAGTTACGGTGACAAAATTGCATGAATTGAAGTTCGATTTGCTTCCTCACCCACCGTATTCTCCAGATTTGGCTCCCAGCGACTATTATCTATTTGCAGACCTCAAAAAAATGCTCGCGGGAAAGAGATTTGGCTCCCATGAAGAAGTTATCGCCGAAACTGAGGTCTATTTTGAAGGCAAAAACAAATCTTTCTACAAGAAAGGTATAGAAATGTTAGAGAACCGTTGGACTGATTGTATCGCTCTTGAAGGAGACTGTATTGATAAATAAAGTCGAATTTTGCAAAAAAAGTGTTTTAAGTATCTAGCTGTTATTGTTATTTGAAGCATGCGCGCACCGTTTAGAGCTTGCACAGTATTCAGACAAAATAAGAGAAACCTTTACTAAGGATAACGATTTCCTTTATTTAGAGAGGTTATTTGAAGTTTATATATTTTTAATAACATGGAGTGTTCACTTGTTGACGATGGAGCTCTAAGTACTTTAGCATATTTAGCATTTAAGCACCTATTTGTACGTGCAAACTAGAATTACGACTATCCGGTACTCTCTACCGATACAATAATACAGAATTATAATTTGATAAAGTCCAAATGCACGGTATCATAAGTCCTTTCCTATTGACCTGCATATAGCGTTATTGTGTAGATAAATACGATAAATAAGTTATTAAACAACCTCTAACGTGACTTGGAACAGGCATGTCAGTATGTTTTCAAGTGGATAAGTGGTCATTAAAATGTGTATATCTTTCGTAAGAAAATCGTATCTTAAAAAGTTATTTTTGTGTTTATGGAGGTTGCGATGAGATAAAAATATGTAGAAAGTTTTTCTGAGATTAGAAGTCTGTTATTGTTTCAAAATATTATTATTTTTGTGTTTTTTTTTATTATTTCATAATAGTAATTTTAAAATTACGAATCATCTTATAATCAGAAAAACCGGCCAAGTGCAAGTCGGACTTGCGCAATTAGTGTTCCGTACCGTGATTGCTTTTAAAATAAAAATTTTTGATACAGAGGTATAAAATGATCAGTGACTTCATAAAACACACCTCAAATGAATTTTTAAAAATCAATATCTAGGATTCAATTTTCTTTGTGATAGTTAAAAAAAAACTTTCTACAACGTGAACTTCTATATCATTAGGAAAATTGCAAAATACATTTTCTATTAGGGTTCTGTATCTAGTAGACCTAGTATCTTTTATCATTTGTATAAGCCCAATGCTGTTCAAATAGGTGGATAGACTATTACACTGGTCAGCACTGAAATTTTTTCCTGAAATTTTATATGTATTATAGTGTGCTGAGGCACTGATTACGGAAAAAAACATCAAAAAATTCTGGTTTAATGCTATCAGCTCTCCTTTTTTATTTATATGAAATTACAATTCTCTTCAAAAATAGAACAAAAATACATTTTTTCTATGTTTGATATAATTACACACTATGAAACGTTCTTTTATACGATTTTCTTAAATGTACGGCTTGAGAATCATCTCTTTGCAAACTCCAACAGTAATCGGCCATCATATGGATGTCCCACCTTGCTTGATAACGCTCTTCCATTGTGCGTATGTCTTGATGAAATCTTTCACCGTGCTCTTCACTGAAATCGCCAAGATTTTCTGGGAATCGATCTAAATGAGAATGTAAGTAATGAATCTTGATACTCATGTTGCAGCCCAGGTCTTTCAAATTGGATAACATGCACTCAAATAACTCAGAATAGGACTTATTGTTTCCGAGAAAATTTTTAATCACCACAACAAACGATTTCCAATCTTTAGACTCGACATCATTTATTGAATTCACAAAGTTCGGGTCTTTCACAAGTTGTCTGATTTGTGGCTCATCAAAAATACCCGCTTGCAATTTTTCTGTGCTTAATCCTGGAAACTTGCGTGAAAGAAAACCAAAACATTCGCCGTTTTGGTCAAGGGCTCTTACAAACTGTTTCATAATGCCCAGTTTGATATAAAGTGGTGGCAGTATAATGCGATTATGATTTACTAAGGGCAAATTAATAACATTTTTGGTACCAACCATCAGTTCCTCTCATACTGGCCATTTTTTTCGAGACCAGTGACGTTGTTTGTCGCGGCTATCCCACAGACTCATAAAACATGGGTATTTCGTGTATCCACCCTGTGGTCCGAGAATAAGTTAACCATCTTTACGTCTACATAAATGAGCCAGTTGTGGTCTCGATACTCAATTTTTTCCATTGCTGAAGAAATAGTTGTATACTCTTCTTTCATAGTAGTAGAGTGTGCAATAGGTATAGAACCATACTTGTTGCCATTATGAAGTAGCACACACTTTAAGCTTCTCTTGCTACTGTCTATAAAAAGACGCCAATCATTTGGTTGGTATCGTGGTGAACTCATCTCCTCTAAAATACCTCTGAGATCATTAGAAAAATATGGTAAAAAATTCTTTTCTTAGGTCCGATATAAAGTAATTCTGGTTCCTTGTGCAAGTAATTTTTTTTTTTACAAATTTAGATCCCTTACTAAGTCATTCAATTCCTTTTGATTAAAAGGTTGAGGATCTGATGACTGACTACATGTAAAATCCAAATCAGTATTGCCCATTGTGTTGTCTTCAATTTCCATAAGATTTGGTTCTTCAGAGCATTTAGATAATGCTCCTTGTATCTCATCAGAGTATAGAAGAGGTCGTTGAGCGGAGGGTAAGTTAGAATATGACCATTTATTTCGATTTCCAGAATTTAAGCCGTTAATATTTACGACGCAAAAATAGCAGTCGTCACGGTGATTTTGAGGTTCCTGCCAAATCATCGGTGTTTTAAATTTGATATCACTTCTTTTTCCATTTGACCATTGCCGCAGACACACAATACAGTTCTGCCACACAATATGAGGTACCCATTGCTTGTCTTGATTGCACAATGTTATTTGAAAGTGGTTAAAATACGTAGTTTTAACGAAACCCGAGATTGGTTTTCGATATTTTTCAAAGATGTATTCGCCACAAATATAGCAAAAACAATCTGGATTGTGTAAACAACGTCTACGTGTCGAAGCTGTATCTGAAATTAAAAAATAATTATTCTGAGTCGGGTAGATCTTAAAAAACTGCGGGTGTCGTCTAAGTTAGGGTAGACCGAAAGTATGAGCTGTCAGAGAAAAACTAATATCGGATTCAAAATCAGGACACTACAATAAGCCCAAAACTGAAAAAAAATTAGAGGAAAAAATCAAAAAAAAAAATTATTTGTTGACCAGTGTTCTTAAAGGTAATTTGTGATAATTTTTCATTCACTCTACACCTTATGGGGAATATTTCACAATTTTTTCGAAATTTTTTGATTAGTACTCTTAGAAATAGGGTTGGGGACAGCAATTTTTAAAAAAATAATATAAAGAAAAATTTGCTCGAGTATTACGTCATATATATTTTTGAACTCGTGTTTCCACACACTTTCATTTGACACCCCACTCGATGACCTTTCCGCAAAACTAACCGCTTAAGTCAAAATGTAACTTTCAAAACTACACGGTTGTGTTTGGGCCATCATTTGTGACAAATTCCAACTTTCTGTGTCAAATAATTTCGGAGAAAATCAGCTGTGACAAACAGACACCGAAGTGGCGACTTCAGTCTTTTTTCATGGAAAGTGTTCGATGGATGTAGCCAACTTAATTCCTCCCAGGACGGCGCACGCTAGTAGTTCACATCCGTATGAGATTCAGCTTGCCACTCTTTGTACAACCCTTTTCAGTTAATCTTTTATATGAAGAACATCATTCCTTTATGTTAAAATGATTTGCCCAGGACTGTTTCCCACTGAGTACAATTTACAGCGATTCAGGGTCAACATTACTTGCTTTTTCCGCACACGTGCGCTCCTGTAGCACATGTGTCCATACAATAAAAAAGTTGAAATTCAGTTGAAGAATTTGAATATCCTGTATATTGTTAACAATTAAAAATAAATATCAAGGGTTATATATTTTTGTAAATGCACTTAAAACTGTTATTTAAAGGTAAGCTCATATGTATAGAGTACCATTTAAAAAAATCCTAGTTGGCTTTGTTATCTGTTAAATTCGACAAGTGACACATTTTTAGTGTTCCGTACGGAACACTTATAAGATCACTTCGGTCTGTTCGTCTGTCTGTCCGTCTGTCACACCCGATTTTCTCCGAAACTACTTGTCATAGAAAGTTGAAATTTGGTAGCAATATAGGAATTGATGGCCTCATCAGAGCCATGTAGTTTTGAAAATTAAATTTTGACTTAAGGGGTTAGTTTTGGGGGGTGAAATCGGAAATGAAAAAAAAAAAAATTTACTAGGTAATCGAGTGTGGTGTCAAATGAAAGCTTGTGAAAACACGAGTAAAAAATATATATATAATGTAATACTTGCGCTCACTTTTCTTTATATTATTTTTAAAAAATCGCGAAAAATCGCTGTCCACCCGCCTTATCTCGGAAAGTACTTATCAAAAAATTTTGAAAAAATTCTGGAATATTCTCCACGGGGTGTAGATTGAACGAAAATTATCACGAGTGCATTACCTGTAATAATTTATCTGTTATATAAAAAAAACAGAAATTTCAAGGTCATCAATTTTTAGTAAAGATTGGAATAAACTTTGTTGAAAACTTATTTGGGGTGTGTTTTGTGAAGTCACTGATCATTTTATATCACCGTAACATAAATTTTGACTTAAGGGATTCGTTTGGAGGGGTGAAATCGGAAGTGAAAAAAAAATTTTTTTTACTAGGTCATCGAGTGTGGTGTCAAATGAAAGCTTGTGAAAACACGAGTAAAAAATATATATATAATGTAATACTTGCGCACACTTTTCTTCGTATTACTTTTAAAAAATCGTGAAAAATCGCTGTCCCTACCTTATCTCGAAAAGTACTGATCAAAAAATTTTGAAAAAACCCTGGAATATTCTCCACGGGGTATAGATTGAACGAAAATTATCATTACCTTTAATAATTTATCTGGTATAAAAAAAAAACAATATTTCAAGGTCACCAGTTTTCAGTGAAGATTGGAAACAAACTTTGTTGAAAACTCATTTGGGGTGTGTTTTGTGAAGTCACTAATCATTTTATACCACCCTAACAAAACTTTTTATTTCAAAAACAATCAACGTACGGAACACTAATTGTGCAAGTTCAACTTGCACTTGACCGGTTTTTTAATATCATGTTTAGCCTCCTCATAAAAAAACTAAGATTAGTACTGAAAGGCCATTCTTAGTATGTAGAACAGGAAAATAGTGAATTAGATGAGATACAATAAAAAATGTCCCTATACATAGCAACGTTTTTGATTTGTAGTTTTTAGAAAATAACACAGAGGATATTAAAAATAAAAATAACCGGCCAAGTGCAAGTCGAACTTGCGCAATTAGTGTTCCGTACGTTGATTGCTTTTACGATAAAAATTTTTATTAGGGTGTAAAATGATCAATGACTTCACAAAACACACCCCAAATGAGTTTTCAACAATACTTATTTCCGATCTTTTTTGAAAACTGACGACCTTGCAATTTCTGTTGTTTTTTTTTTTTATATATACCAGATAAATTAGTAAAGTAATGTACTCGTGATAATTCGCGTTCAATCTACATCCTGTGGAGAATATTCCAGAATTTTATTAAAATTTTTCTTATGAGTACTTTTCGAGATAAGGGGGAGACAGCGATTTTTCGCAATTTTTTAAAAATAATGCATTATATACATTTTTGAACTTCTATTTTTCAAGCTTTTATTTATATATTAAATATATTAAATATAAAATTTTTCTTTTACACATATACATAGTAGTTTTATGGATAATTTGAAGCAATAACGAATAAAAAAAAAATTAAAAAATTACGGAGCTATGAGCCATCAGGTAGGACCCCCTTTTGAAAATCCTTGCTGATGGTATTCTTATTTTCTCTGTCAGGCATCGGCTGAAAAATAAAAAAAAAAATTTTTCTTATTTAGAAAGGTAATAGCATAGGAAACTTTTTTTAAAATTTTTTTGTAGAAAATAGCTGTTTGAAAAAAAAACTGATTTTTATCGAAATTTTGAGTTTAAAAAATTTATAACTTATGAATGGCACTCAATCAAAAAATCCTATGCTACATCTTAGATAATAATATAACCAATATGTGTTGTAAATTTTAATAAAATCGGTTAAGTAGATCTTAAGATATCTTCTACACCAGTTTGAAACAAGTAGTTTCGAAAAAAATGCAGAAGAAAAAACAGTATGGCGTCAGCGTCTTAAAACTAAATATTTTTTTAACTTACGTTCAATCTACGATTCCTGAACCGTACATGAGGTTTTCCATTGTTGCCGCGATGGCCTCCGACTCCTTTTGAGCAGCTCTTTTCAATTTCCTGGCCTCTTTAGTCTCCTGTTGGGCTCTCATGTTGGCTATATGTAGATATTCGTTGAGAATCCAAGTTCTCGGTAAATCGCAGCGCACTTAGGCCAATTACAAGGTTTAATAATTGCATCATTTGTAATGCACTAGTATATCCATCATTAAATATACTAGCTGCAATATAAGATGCAATCTTAACAATTTTTGTGCCACTGTAATGCACTTTTGGAGCCATGCGCCAAATGACAGCGTTTAGACTTTCGTTGTTATTCTGAGTGTATCCTTCTAAACAGCGTTCTTATAAAGGACTGACTAAAAGAACAGGACCCTTTGTCAAGGCTTTGACCGCTCGTGCCGGTCCGATCGTTACCTGAGTTTCGGGCCGACTCTCTGCCGCGCTCACTTCTAATTGCTATAAGAAAATAATTTGAATTTTGAAATGGTTAAACGTTTAAAATATTCTTAAAAGTATAAACAGTTTATATAGCCAAAAAAAAATTGGATTTTTTAAAAATGGTGAGCCCATCAATTCCTATATTAGTACCAAATTTCAACTTTCTATGTCAAATAGTTTCGGAGAAAATCGAGTGTGACAGACAGACAGACACCAAAATGATCTTATAAATGTTCCGTACGGAACACTAATAAGTTTAGTACTGTAAGAATATTCTTGGTATGTATCGGGCGCATAAGTAACGCTATGATTTATTTAATGAATAACTTTTTTTTTTCTGATTTTATTTAACGTTGGCGTTTATTAAAATTTAGAATATAGTTTGGAAATATGTTCACATTATGTTTTGAAGATAATATCTTTCAAATGGTGCCCATTGTTTGCTTCGACCTGACGTGCTCTTTCCAAAGCATTTCCCATAACTTTTCTTAGAATTTCAGGTCCCAGTGCCCTCACTTCTTCTCGGATATTCGTCTTAAGCTGTTGGATGGTTCTTGGCTTATTGGCATATACCTTACTCTTTAGGTAACCCTAAAGAAAAAAAATCGGGAGCCGTTAAATCGGGCGAACGCGGTGGCCAGTTAAAATCAGAAAAAACGCGATATTATTCGATCGGCAAAAATTTCGCGCAGGAGAGCCATAGTTGGACGAGCTGTGTGAGCGGCTTGTTGGAACCACAATTCTGGATTGTTCTCTAGCTCGGTCCTTAAAAAAATTTTAATCATTGCCCGGTATTGAATGCCATTCACATTAACCGCAACTTGTTCATCGTTTTCGAAAAAATATGGTCCAATCTTTTCTGAAGTTATTCCACACCATACTGTGCATTTAAGTGGGTGCATTTGATGTTCAACCATTATTCTTGGATTTTGGGTGCCCCATATTCTGCAATTTTGTTTATTCACGTGACCATTGAGGTAGAAATGGGCCTCATCGCTCATTATGAGTTTGTGAATAAACTCGTTGTTTTCTAGGCACAATTCTTGCAAACGGCGACTATATTGAATGCGTCTTTGTGCATCATTTGGTTTTAACTCATGAACCAATTAAATCTTATATGGGAAAAGATGTAAAAATTCTTTGCAAAGACCGCCTAGACATCACCAACTGCTGAGAACGTCGCCTGGTGGAAGTTTCGGGGTTTTCCTCAATACTTGCTTGCACCCGAGCAATGTTCACATCATTTCGAACTGCACGAGGTCTTCCAGCACACGGAAGATCACAGACAGCCCTTTGTTGCCGTAAACGCTGAACCAATCGGTAAATTGTTGGAACGCTAGGTGCATTTCGAACATGAAAGAAATTTCGATATGATCTTTGTGTCTGAATAATCGAATGCTGACTTTCATAATAAAATTGAACAACTTTGGTTCTTTGTTCTGTGCTGAGTCTTTCCATCATAAATTTCCCAAGATTTTCAAGGTTAATTCTGAAAAAAAAAAGACGTTAACAAAAAATTTATTTACTTATTAAATCATAACGTTACTTATGCGCCACCCTATAGAACATATAAAAAATATCCCTGTACATCTCAGCGTTTTTGATTTGTAGTTTTTAGAAAATAACACAGAGGATATTAAAAATAAGTCCCATCTCATTTAAAATATTTCTTCACTTATTTTAGTAACAAAATAACAATGCGGTACGGTAGTCGGCAGTGTTGGATTGAATTTAAATGTTATTCGCGTTCTTTTGTTTTAACATTCATTACGGCAAAATGTCAAACAAAACTAATTTTTCAATTCTGACATTTCTTCACGTTTCGCATGTGTTAGGTCAGTTTAAACTATTAAATAAATATAAATTATATAATAGCATTTATTACTTGTTTTATTTCGAAGCACAACGTGGAATAATCTCCAAGTGGTTGCAAAAATAAACGAAAACTTGAACAGAGTGTCCCAAATAAAATTAACAATATGCGTATATCAGAAGGAACTCAAAGATACCCAGAACGTTAAGACATGTTCCATACGTTGCAATCACCGCGTTGATTGCTCTTAAAATTAAAATTTTTGTTACGGAGGTATAAAATGATCAGTGGCAACAAAGTTTGTTTCCGATTTTTGTTGAAAACTGATGACCTTGAATTTAATTTACACCCTTTGTAGAATTATCTAGATTTTTTCAAAATTTTTTAAACAGTAAATTTCGAAATATGGGGGCTGCGATTTTTGGCAATTTTTAAAAATAATACAGAGAAAAGGGTGCGAAAGTATTATATCCATTGCGTTCCGCCAAAAAGACCAATCTGGTTTTCGGAACTGAGTGTTTAAGATTTAGGTCGTTCAATAGTAAAGAAATTTTGCAAAAATTTACTATACCATCGTTGAGTGGGTAACTTGAGTTATGCAGCCTTGACCAAAAGTATTACCTACAATTTACTTCATTTCTTGTGTTGCAGGGTAAAAAATTATGAAATAAATTAATAGTTGGTGTGTCCGCCCTTAGCTTTAATTACAGCAGCAATTCTTTGGGGCATGCTGCGTACAAGCCTAGTACACTCAGTTGTACTTATGGCATCCCATTCATCCATCAAAGCGCTTTTTAGCGCTGCTTTTGATGTTATGCTATGCTCCCGTATCTTGCGCTTTAGAATACCTCAAAGATGCTCGATAGGGTTTAGATCTGGAGACTGCGCCGGCCAACCCAACAAGACAATGTTATTGTCTCTAAACCAGCGCCTCGTAGCCGCTGATTTACGACATCCATCTTGCTGGAATCTGATGTCGTCAAAAATGCGTGATAGCGAAGGCATCAATACAGTTTCTAGTACATTTAGGTACTTTTGGCTGTTTATGCGGCCTTCACAAACATTTCGCCGACACCTTTAGCAGCCAAGCAGGATCATAATGCTGCCTCCTCCGTGTTTTACAGTAGGTACCACGCAATCTGAATGGTATTCCTCGTCGACACGCCGCCTCACGAATGTCACACCTGACGTTCCGAATAGCTGTAAGAATAGAAAAAATACTCAATTAAAAAATTAGTTATTATTTTGACTAAAACGGATTGAATCAAGAGTAATTGTATGTAGTTATTTGTTAAAATGAATCATATAAAAACTTACCTCAAAGTTGGATTCGTCGGACCATACAACATTAGACCAATCCTCTTCGCTGAAATGTTGGTGCTTCAGAGCCCACTCTAAGCGTTTCTTCTTATTGGTTTCTGAAAGCCAAGGCTTCTTTCTAGCTTTACACCCTCTTAATCCAGCTTCTGTCAGTCTTTTCCTTGTCGTTCGAGAACTAATCGGCATTCCAATCTCTTCCGACAGAGTTGCAGCGAGCTCAGATGATATTTTTTTTCGATTTTTAATAGACTCGCGGATGAGTTTTCTGTTCTGTTGCTCATTAGTCTTACGTTTTCTGCCCGTTCTCATTTTGTTGGCGTGGGAGCCCGTCTCCACAAACCTTTTAATAGGACATTGCATTGTGCACCGGGAACATTTCACTAACTTGGCTATTTCTACTTGGGACTTGCCTTGTTCATGTAGGGTTTGAATTTTAATTCGTTTTTCGATACCAAGCTCACTTTTCTTAGGCATTTCTCAAATATAAGAATGTCCAGTTCACAAATAAAACACGCACGGAAGGTTCTTGACACTAAAAGTAGTAAAAAGAGACTGATAAAACATATTTTTCAAAAAAACCTCATTATCGCAGTTTTGTGGGCCAGGTGTTTTAAGGACCTGTAAAAGAGATTGTCTATTGTTTAAGTTAGCTTTTGACAGCGCCGCCTATAGTATTGTTAAAACAATTAGTTTTTTTTTTAATATTTTATGAGTTTCACGTGTTTATTAGGGGTGCCTAATTCTTTTGGCCAAGGCTGTATATTACGGTTTAAAATAATAAATGTCAAAAAAATTTTAAGGATTATTTATAATCATGACTGAGAAAATATAAAAATGCAAATTGGCCGTTTTAGACTTAGCACTCGAGTAGCGATCTTGTGATCAAAAGAGCCAATGTGGTATATTGGCCTTTTTTGCATCTTGAATTTTCATCGGATAATAATTTGACGAATAACAAAATTACATAAATAATTAATATTTTCTCGAAGTTGATATTTTTTTTTCAACACACAGGATGTAATATCAAGTTACTGAGACTTTATTTTCTGTTAATTTTCATCTTTAAAAAATTTTTTAATAATTATTATTGAATTGCTTATTTTAACGTTGTATTACAAAATACAATAAAAAAAATTAAAATAATAGACGTTAATTAAAATTACAACTTTAAATTTTTCACTTTGCTTTTAAGCGTCTTCCTCATCGGTCTCAATCAGGACATCTGCCACTGCTTCCGAATTAGGAAGTGCAAAGGACTCTTTATGATAGCGTTCAGGAATAGGTGCAGGGATTTATTAAGTTATTATACTTTTGCTTTGCCAGAGGCAAATCTTGCAGGTAGGCTAACGGGGCCTCGAGTTAAGTCCCAGTACAATTGTTTTGCTCCCTTCTTTTTCTTTCCTTTTTAATTCTTTCCCTTCTGTTTCTTCCCTTCTTTATTCTTTGTACATCTCCGTCTCTGTATTTCCTGCAGAAAATATAACGTTGGGGTCTCATCTAAAGCTTATCGAAACACCTCCATTGTTTCATTGTGTACAACGGCCTTTTTGGACCAATATTGCACTGTTGAAATTTTTAAGTTCTCACCGTCCTCAGCCTCAATGTTAAACTTCTCTGAAAAGATCTTCCAGTCCCTAAACTCATTTCTTTTAAGAGAGGGAAGGGCATTGGTTACTATAGTGGGCTTCTCACTCGGAGCATATACGGTTTTTTTCTTCACCGTTGCTTCTATAACTCCATGTACTGAGTCAAGAGTCATCATTGAGTAGCCTACACTGAAAAAATCTAGTAAAGTTTTTTAAGAGCTATAGTACAAAATAAATTGACATTGTTTTAATAATTTAAATAAAATATTGGTCTGTGCTTTATAAACTCTATCAGCAGTACAATCAGAGCTGAGTTTTTCTGCTGGCCTGCACAATTATCACAATACAGCGCGACTTCCTTTATGTCCCGATTATCTAAGAGCATTACGTATTTCCACGTGATCGTACGAATTTTACTGCTTCCTCTATGTTTATCAGGCTCACCCCATATGTAACAGTAAGTCAACTTAGTGCCACTTTCATAAAACGAAAGATTATACATAACGTATTTTCTTGCATAGAAAAAGCGCATACTTTTCCCGTGGGGAGTATTCAGTACCTTTTGTAAGTCGAACGACGTGGTTATAAAATTTTGATCTTTTTTGCACCTTTCTTGATCCTCTGCATATCTGCACATTGACCGTATTGACTTAGTAAGATACAAATAGATTGGCACAAACTAAAAAAACTGCAGATTGGTCTTTCCGATTTCATCCCCCATAATCTAACCCTTTAAGTGAAAATTTAACTTTCAAAACTACACGACCATCAATTCCTATATTAGTGCCAAATTTCAACTTTCTACGTCAAATAGCTTCGGAGAAAACCTAGTGTGACAGACGAACATTCAGACAGATGGATAGACACCGAAGTGATTTTATAAGTGTTCCGTACGGAACACTATAAAGTGACTTCTTCTTCTTCTTCCGACTTATAGCTAGGTACTATTGCCTGTTTTCTTTGTTCCCTACTCTATAGATCGTCGCTCCATCTCTTTCTTGGATGTCTTGGATGTCCTATTGATCTTCTTCTATTCGGTGACTTGTGTGTGTGTGTTCTTCCTATGTGTTGATCCCATTCCTCTTTTCTTCCTCTTATCCACTGATTGATATTTTCTATATTACATGTCCGTCTTATGTCTTCACACCTTTCTCTATCCCTCAGTGTCTTGTTTGTACATCTCCTAAGTATTCTTATTTCAGTTGATTCCAGCATGGTCTGTGTTATACTATTATCAGGTCCTGTTTCAGATGTGTAAGTCATTACTGGTCATATTACGCTCTTGTATATTCTTGTTTTGGTCTCGGAGAGTAATTTATTTTTAAATATCTATATTCTTGGTATCATTGAGACATCCCGCTTTCCTATTAGCATTGTTGACTCGATGTTTTACTTCTTCCTCGATTTTTCCGATACTAGATATTTTGATGCCTAGGTAATCGACCTCCATCACCTATTCTATTGGTTTATCTTCCACCACCAGCTCTCTGTTACCCTTCTATATCCCCTCTTTCGTGTGACATTCTTTATAATTTCATCCATGACAATATTAAATAGAAGAGGACTTAAAAGAGCCTTCCTGCCTGATTCCAGATTCATAGTTGATGTCAGTTCCTTCTGCTAATCTTACGACTACTTTAATGCCTTTATATATATTCTCGATAGTTTTAATTAGGTCTAATGGGATGTTCCTGTTATATAATAGATGAATAACGGCTTCTATTTGCACATTGTCGAAAGCTTTTTGTAATTCTATCAGGCACAAGTATGCTGGAATGTAGTCCGCCTGCAGATCGCTAGCTAGATTGAGTAGCTTAGTGGCCTGTTGTCGGTTCCAAGTCCGGGTAAAGGAGGGGGTTCTCAGATCAGACTAGCAACTTACCTGGAATAAAAAACCAAGAACGCTCACAGAATGAGAGCCCTGCCTCGGAATAGGGCGGAAAAAGTGACTTAAAGAGTAACATTTTTTTTATTCAAAATAATAAATGCGGTCCAGAAATATTTGTGTACGTGCCCCATAGGCAGAATTCTAGATACGCCCCCGCTGAAGCTTAAGGTCTAAATATATATGTTTACCTTTAAATTGCGTCACAAGTACTAAACCAAATGTTTAATTTTAATTACTTAAATTATATGTCATTTATCACACAGGTGTTACTATTTAAAAATAATTTTTTTGGCACTAAATACACACACGTTTAGCGTACTTAGTAAACGTAAATCAACAATTAATAATGAAGTAGAACAAATTTTAAAGGTCGATGAACCTCTGACAAACATTCTCTCTCTGTGAAAAATATATTCTTATGCCAAATTTAAAAAACATAAATAGCGCGCGCGTGTGTTGCTTATTATTGTAACTGCTCATTATATTTTCAACTTTTAGTTTATAGTATGTACAAATCATTAATTATACATACTTATGTAAGTGTAAACATTAAATATACTTCGTATAAATTGAATTTATGCCGGTAGACATCGGGATGCACGGCAGTGGATCAGTCAAGCTCCCTGGTGAAGACTACTTACAAATCAATTTCATGATTTTACAGTCTGTCAAGTAAGAACGTATCCGCGATAATACATTTTTGACAGATGCGATTCTAGCGATTCAACAAAAAAAAACGGTAGAGGGAACCTTTTTCTACGACGCGTTTTAGTAAAAGTACCCGAACTTTCGTCGAAATCACGTATAGCCTGTCCCAAAATACAAGATCTTATTTTTGCCGTTTTAAGTGGGCAATATAAAAATTCTGACCTTTTGTTTATGATAGGTAGCAGAGATGGACTTTTATGGATGGATGGAATTTTATTCATTAATGCAAATAAATAAAATTATAGGTGTTTTTGGAGAGGTTTATTTATAGATGCATGGAAAAACAAATGGATAAGAAATACAGTATAATACAATTTGAATGAATGGGGTTTACAACAGAGGACATATTGTATAAATAAAAATATATTTTAACTTAAGCCTAATTCGGTTTCACTATCACTGTCATCAGCAGTGGTTTTATATTATTTACATAAATATATGAATCTTCAACTTTAACAACGTGCTGAATGGAATTCTTCCAGCTTTCACAAGGTAACTTTTTTTACTAATTCGACCACTGACACGCTTAAAGTAGGAGAAACATTTTGTGCCCTTATTTTTGATTTAACTTGATGCCAAATATGTTCAATTGCATTAAACAAACAATAATACGGAGGAAGCCGCAAAACAGTGTGTCCCATTTTCTCAGCCATACTATCACAAACTTATTTCTTTTTCAATTTATAGTCTTTCAAAACTTCCAAAAGATCACTTTTTTTACTACTAAAGTCAAAATAAATGTCATTTTCTAACATATATTCCTGTATTTCCGATTTGGTGTTGGCTGCATTCGGAACCTTATTTAGTAGGCGACTATGGTAACTTGCATGGTCCATAACTATAACACTCTGTTCGGGAACATTTGGCAAAAGGGAATTTTGAAACCAATTTTCAAAAAGTTGTGCGGTCGTATCTTAGTGATAGTCCAAACTAGAATCTTTTATGTTTTTTGCAGATAATAGTAGACAATTTGAAACCCAGCCCTTTTCAGATCCAGCATGCAAAATGGTTATTCATTTACCTTTATTTGAAGGTGCGTTAGTCTGACATTTTGTACTGCTGTCAACCCACCCTTTTTGCACAGTGTCATGGGTATCGAACCATGTTTCGTCGAGGTAAATTATTGGCCAATTCTCTGATCGATACTTTTAATTTCTTGTAAATAAGTATGTCGCAAGATTCGTAATCTTGTGACTCCATCACTACTTGCCTTTTGTTGATTTTTCGGAACGTGAATTCCATTCTTAAGAGAATTCTGTGAAGAGTTGATCGGCCACAATGTATATTGGTCCCATCCTGCACCAGTCTTAATTTTATTTGGTCTAGTGTCGGCACCAACTGCTCTTCATACATAGAATATATTTTTCTCCAGATGACGTCTTATTCACAATCGTCTACATGTTGCATTTGCAAATCTTTCCGTTTTTTTCCTGTTCCTGAGTGATGGTTTTCCTACAATACCCTTAATCGTAGAAATTGGGGTTTTTGTTAGTTCACTGGTTTCTTGCAAAGCACTTTGTTTATTCAAATTTCTTTTTACCAAATTGTCGTGAACATTTTTCACTATTTGTTTAGCGTCAAGTGAAAAATGTTTTCTCTTGCGATAGCCACTATCGCAATTTTCCCACGGATGCCACATAATTAAAATATAACCGTTACGTTGTAAGTTATAAGTAAAACTCAAAATAAAAGTGATAAAAAGTATCTTTCGAATCCTAATGAGGACCTGTGGTCTTTAGGCCTATATTATCAAATACCGAGTTGCTATAGGTAAAATAGATCCAATATGATTGCAGGTGCAAGTGAGGGCGGTATACAAAGCAGGTAAAATAAAAATACGTTTATCGTAATACCTGGCAACTATGCACAAAATCTTAATAGGGTCGTTTATTGCCCATTGAAAAAGCAAAAAAAGCAGGATGTTATATCTTGAGATTTACTTTAAAATCCACTTGTTTGCGCGTCGGTTTGGGGCAGTCTTTCTTTGTTCCCATCCAAATGGGCCTATAATGACCCATTCCGCATCCGCTAAATATATTGAAAAGTCGGTGTCGTTTGTGAAGAAGTGGGTAAATAATTTTAACGGGAAAAAAATGTCGCAAAAAGTGGCAAAATTAAGAGAATTCTGTTTGAATGTGTCCCATGAGACCATTCGAATTTCGAAGCACGTTGAAGAAACCGTTGCTGGGCGAAAATCACGACGCGAAGTGTTTCGCTTGGGCCCATGATAAGATACTAGAGTGACATTTAGTCTCTCAGCATCACTTCAGTGGTAATCCGTGGATTATTATTCACTAAGTCACGGATAAAGTCTTTATCAATGTCGGGAGATCGCCCAGAGCCAAGTTTATTGTTAAAATTGAAGTCACCGTTTCGAAATCGACCAAACTACTTTTTATTTGTCCCGAGAGCTGGAGCACGATCCAAATAAACGTCTTGAATATTTTTTGTTGCAGTTCCAACACTCGCTCCCTTTTTAAATTCGTATAACATAACATGACGAAAATGTAACTTTTCATTTGCCATTTTGAATATTACACCCAAATTAATTTAAATAAACTTTCTTTTTAAGGTTATGTTAACTCGCGGCGCATTTAGATAACGGTCAATAAATAATTTATTTATTTATTTATTTACTGTTACAAGCCCAACAAAAGAATTAATTAATAGGGCCAATTATACAATCATTAAACAAGACTAATACATATCACAAAATGTTTAATTATAGAAACAATAAAATGTTTAATTATACAAACAATAAACAAATTACAATTTCACATATGCTTACAGCTATTAAAATAAGTTTAGACAGATACAGAAGAATTTCCTCTGAGACATGGACAGATCACATGCTCTAGATACCTTATTATAAGCACCGCATATCTTATAAACGGGTGAAGTATACAATACATTTGTGTGAGCAGTAGGAAAATAGAAGAAGATTCCAGTCCGGTGAGCTAGTCTGGGCACAACAAAATTCAATTCCTCCAGCAACAGTGGACATTGAATCACACCATTTACAAGTTTATACAGAAACATCACCATACCCATATTTCTACGTTTCTCTAAGGTCATATAAGTATCATTCTCTGTACCTACCGGTGGATACACCCCATCAACTTTCCTAGCCAAAAACTTTAAAAACTTCCTCTGAACCCTTTCCAAAGCCACAACCCACCTATTATATAATGGTGCCCAGATAACAGACCCATACTCAAGCCTACTTCTGACCAATGTATTGTATAATGTTGAAAAGGTTTCAATATTTTAAAAGACCATTTCTAATTATGAACCCCATCATTTTCATCGCTTCTGAAACTACCTTGCCAATGTGCTGATTGAAGGTCAACCTAGAGTTCAGAACAATGCCCAGGTCTTTGGCTGTCTCCACTCTCTGCAATTCTGTATTACCTATACTGTAATTATAGTTTACTGGAGATACTTTACGGCTCACTGTCATTACAGAACATTTGTTTGCATTTAGCAATATCCCATTGTTCTCACACCACGCCCGCACTGCCTCAACACTACTCTGCAGTCATTCACAGTCGCCACCAGACTCAACGGACACATACAATTTCAGGTCATCCGCAAACATCTGGTATTCCACATCAAGCGACCAAAGACACAACAGTGGGCTGGGAAGGTTTTGGGATGCGCATGGAATAATTTTCATCTACCATGCCGAGAAGGAAAAAAACCATGAATATCATTTATGAACATAAGGAACAATAGCGGTCCCAAGTTTGACCCTTGTGGAACACCGGATTCCGCACGAAAATAATATGATTATAAAAGAAACATCAGCACAGTCAAAATTGCATGCTTCTGCCATCTATGAAAATCGGGCAAGACCTTTGTAAGCACCCAATAATTTAACACTAAGACCACGCGAAACCGACAGTTGCTTATATACGAATATAAAGTACCGAGAGAGTTCGAAAAACTATTAAAATAATGGAGAAACTTAATTATTTAAGAGCGCGATTTGGTAACCATTTGTAGAGGTTCGATAAATCGTTATGTCTGAGTAAGTTACGAATTAGTTAAATGTAAGCATCGTCAGATTTCTAAACTTTAAAATATACAATGATTCACCAGCTTTCACTATATAATTAAAAGTCGAATCTAATGAAGTAAAATTATCGTGAATAGTTTTAGGTAATAGAAAAGAAAGTAAATAACATTAAATTTAACTAGGAACGAAAATTTAAACAACTGTTTAAGATCACCACATACATATGTGTATTGTATTAGAGCGGACAATTGTTTCGACACACTGTGTCGTTTTCCGGAGCAAGATTGTAAACTAACTACAAAGTATTCATCAGTATAGTCTCCTACAAAAGCAATACAATCAGTCCAATCTATACCTCTCTTGTAGAAGAATTTGTCTTTGCCTTAAAATAGGGCTCAGTTTCGGCGATAACTTCTTCATTGGAGCCAAATCTCTTTCCCTCGAGCATTTTTTTGTGATGCGCGAATAGATAATAGTTGCTGGGGCTAAATCTGGAGAATACGGTGGATGGGGAAGGAATTCGAACTTCAATTCATGCAATTGTGCCATCGTAATCATTGACTTGTGACACGGTGCATTGTCCTAATGAAAAAGCACTTTTTTCATTTCGGGCTGTTTTTTTTTACGATTTCTGGCTTCAAACGCATCAATAACTTTATATAATATTCGCTATTGATGGTTTTTCCCTTTTCATCATAGTCGATGAAAATTATTCCGAGCGCATCCCAAAATACACAGGCCAAAACCTTCCCAGCCGACTGTTGTGTCTTTGATCGCTTCGGGCGGCTTTTACCAGCTGCTGTCCACTCAGCTGACTGCTAATTTGATTCCGGTGTGTAGTGGTGGATCCATGATTCATCCATTGTCACATATCGCATAAAAAATCCTTTTTGTTGCGCTTAAGCAGGTTCAAACAGCGCTCAGAATCATCAACACGTTGTTTTTGATCCACTGTGAGCAAACGCGGTACCCATTTCAAACAAAGCTCTCTCGTGCTCAAATGCTCATGCAAAATATGACCAACACGTTCTTTTGATATCTTTAAGGTGTCAGCTATCTCAGGCAATTTCATTTTACGGTCATCCAAAACAATTTTGTGGATTTTTTTATGTTTTCCGGTGTAACCACCTCATTTGGGCGTCCACAGCGTTCAGCATTATTTGTGTGTACGACCGCGTTTAAATTCAGCATACCAGTAAATGATGAGTGTTTTTCCAGGGGCAGAGTCCCCGTAACACTTATCAAGCCATTGCTTTGCTTGAACGGTATTTTTTCCCATCAAAAAACAGTGTTTAATCAACACAAGAAATTCGTTCTTTTCCATAGCGTCACTAAAACCACTGTAACTTATAAACTATGACGAAATGTCATGAAATTTTGAGACGTGTCGTTTGAAGGTTGGTATTTCCCAAAAATCATATAGATTTTTTGAAAAGGGCGACATCTAACTTTTCAGCCTACATGTTAAGCGTTGTAAATCTCTCTACTGGCTTGCTTTTAAATCTTTTATCGCTTTATCGTAAAGAGGAGCAGGTACGATTTTAATTCACATGAATTTTTCTTCTAGAAAGGCTACAAAAGACTTTTGTCACCATTTTATCTTGTCTAAATTTTCTTTAAAGCAACCGTGTGTAATACGTTATGCAATCTATACCAAATTAGAAACTTATCTTACTTAAATAATCAAAAACCGGCCAAGTGCAAGTCGGACTTGCACAATTAATGTTCCGTACGTTGATTGATTTTAAAATAAAAAATTTTGTTATGGAGGTATAAAATGATCCATGACTTCACAAAACACACACCCAAATGAATTTCCAACAAAGTTTTTTTCTTTAAATATATATATATATATATATATATATATATATATATATATATATATATATATATATATATATATACTAGCCGGGCCCGCGGCTCCGCTCGCGTGGACTTGATTCACTACTATCGTCACTGCTTATTCCTTATGTTACCCAACGTAATAAAATATCTCCCATTATTTCTCCTTATCTCCCAATATTTCTCCTTATTTCCCATTATCTCTACATAATTTCTATTATCTAGGCTTATCTCTGCTCATCTCCCATTATTTCTCCTTATCTCCCATTATTTCTCCTTATCTCCCATTATTTCTCCTTATCTCCCATTATCTCACCTTATTTCCCATTATCTAGGCTTATCTCGACTTATCTCCCATTATTTCTCCTTATCTCCCATTATTTCTCCTTATCTCCCATTATTTCTCCTTATCTCCCATTATCTCACCATAACTCCCATTATTTAGACTTATCTCTGTTTATCTCCCATTATCTCTCCTTATCTCCCATTATTTATACTTATCTCCCATTATCTCACCTTATCTCCCATTATCGAGTCTTATCTCGACTTATCTCCCATTATTTCTCCTTATCTCCAATTATCTCACCTTAACTCCCATTATCTAGGCTTATATCGAATTATATAGAACATATGTATAAATTTATAAAAACACGTAAATCGGATAAAGTGGTTCTCGAGTGATAAGCGCACTAACGGACAGACAGACAGGCAGAGAGACGTTGCATTTTATATATATTGTATTCTTTGCTACATGATATTGTTCCATATTTAATGCTTTAGGGAGTGTATTGCAAGAGAACGCGCTAGCGGCAAACTTTTCTCCGACTTAATTCACTATTATCGTCACTGCTTATTCCTTATGTCACCTAATAAAATGTAGCCTATAACCTGGCCAGAGAACATACGTATAGTTAAAAAAAAGCACGTAAATCGGATAAGTAGTTCTGCAGTGATAAGCACACTAACGGACGGACAGACAGACAGACAGACGGACAGAGAGACATTGCATTTTATATATATTATAGATATTCTCTGCTACACAATATTGTTCCATATTTAATGGTTTGGACTGTGTATTGCAAGAGAAACACGCTAGCGGCAAACTTTGTCCGACTTCATTTACTATTATTGTCACTGCTCATTCCTTATGCTACCTATCGTAATAAAATATAGCCTATAACCTGGCCGGAGAAGATATGTATGTTTAAAAAAAAAAAAAGTACGAAAATCGGATAAGTGATTCTCCAGTGATAAGCGCACTAACGGACAGACAGACAGACAGAATACGTTGCATTTTATATATATTATAGATGTAATAAAATATATACCTATAACCTGGTCAGAGAACATATGTATGAATTTAAAAAATCACGTAAATCGGATAAGTGGTTCTCGAGGGATAAGCGGATTAACGGACAGACAGACAAACATTGCATTTTATATATATTATAGATATAGATTATTTTTATTATTATATAACCTGGCCAAAGAATATATGCATGAATTTAAAAAAAGACAGGTAAATCTGATAAGTGGTTCCTGCGTGATAAACGCACTAATGGACAGACAGACAGACAGAGAGACATTGCATTTTACATATATTATAGATTATACATATACCGATACATAATATTGTTCCATATTTAATGGTTTAGGCTGTGTATTGCAAAGGCACGCGCTAACGGCAAACTTATTTGCGACATCATTCACTATTTTACGTCACTGCTCATTCTTTATGCTACCTATCGTAATAAAATATAGCCTATAACCTGGCCAGAGAACATATGTATGTTTAAAAAAAAAAAGTACGTAAATCGGATAAGTGGTTTTTCAGTGATAGGCGCACTAACGGACAGACAAAGAGACGTTGCATTTTATATATATTATAGATGTAATAAAATACATATCTAAAACCTGGTCAGAGAACATATATACGAATTTAAACAATCACGTAAATCGGATAAGTGGTTCTCGAGGGATAAACGCACTAACGGACAGACAGAGAGAGGTTGCAATTTGTTTATATTTATAGGTATAGATTATTATTATTATATATAACCTGGCCAAAGAAGATATGTATGAATTTAAAAAAAGACGTAAATCGGATAAGTGGTTCTCGCGTGATAAACGCACCAGTGGACAAACAGACAGTCAGAGAGACATTACATTTTATATATATTATAGATTCTAGATATTCTCTACTACATAATATTGTTCCATATTTAATGGTTTAGACTGTGTATTGCAAGGGAACGCGCTAGCGATAAACTTTTTTCCGACTTCATTCACTATTATCGTCACTGCTCATTCCTTATGCTACCTATCGTAATAAAATATAGCCTATAACCTGGCCAGAGAACATATGTATGTTTTAAAAAAAAAGTACGTAAATCGGATAAGTGGTTCTCCAGTGATAAGGTCACTAACGGACAGACAGACAGAGAGACGTTGCATTTTATATATATTATATATATATATATATATATATATATATATATATATATATATATATATATATATATATATATATATATATATATATATATATATATATATATATATATATATATATATATATTATATATATATATATATATATATATATTTATATATATATATATATATATATATATATATATATATATATATATATATATATATATATTATATATATATATATATATATATATATATATATATATATATATATATTTATTTTATATATATATATATATATATATATATATATATATATATATATATATATATATATATATATATATATATATATATGTATTCTTACACTCATATTTTCACAAGCTTTCATTTGACACCCGATTCGTTGACCCGGTAATTTTTTTTTTTTAATTTTCGATTTCACCCTCCAAAACTAACGCTTTAGGTCAAAATTTAACTTTCAAAACTACACGGCTCTGATGGGACCATCAATTTCTATATTAGTGCAAAATTTCAGCTTTTTATGTCAAATAGTTTAGGAGAAAATCGGGTGTGACAGTCAGACACCGAAGTGATCTTGTAAGTATTCCGTACGGAATGCTAAAAAATACGGTATGTTGAAATATACCTCTCAATGTGTAAATAAAAAAATAATTTTTTTTGTGATATATGGCTAGATTATTATTTTTTGCGATATTTAATATTATTTACTCTGAAATCAGAAGTTAAAAAAAAATTGTTTTTCGTCATCTAATAACTCTAAAACCTGAAAAAAAAATAATAGCTTACGTGTTGTACCATAAGTGCGTTTCGCCAACTTAACCGTTTATATTTCTAAAACTTGTTCTAAATTCAACTCAATACTCTGCCTGCAAACGCACCAATATCTTTATATAATATTCGCTATTGATGGTTTTTTCCTTCTCAGCATAGTAGATGAAAATTATTTCATGCGCATCCCAAAACCTACCCAGCCCACTGTTGTGTCTTTGGTCGCTTCAGGCGGCTTTCACCGGCGGCTGTCCACTCAACTGACTACCGATTTGATTCCGAAGTGTAATGGTGGATCCATGTTTCATCTATTTTTACATATCGCATGAAAAAATCCTTTTGATTGCGCTTAAACAGGCCCAGACAGTGCTCAGAATCATCAACACGTTATTGTTTTTGGTTCATTATTAGCAAACGCGGTAACCATTTCAAACAGAGCTTTCTCATGCCCCAATGGTCATGCAAAATATGACCAACACGTTCTTTTGATATCTTTAGGGTGTCAGCTATCTCACGCAATTTCACTATACGGCCATCTAAAACAATTTTGTGGATTTTTTTGATATTTTCCAGTGTAACCACCTCATTTGGGCGTCCAGAGCATTCAGCATCATTTGTGTCGATACGACCGCGTTTAAATTCAGCATACCAGTAAATGATGAGTGATTTTCCAGTGGCAGAGTCCCCGTAATACTTATCAAGCGGCTGCTTTTATAGATGTAATAAAATACATATCTAAAACCTGGTCAGAGAACATATATACGAATTTAAACAATCACGTAAATCGGATAAGTGGTTCTCGAGGGATAAACGCACTAACGGACAGACAGACAGACAGAGAGAGGTTGCAATTTGTTTATATTATAGGTATAGATTATTATTATTATATATAACCTGGCCAAAGAATATATGTATGAATTTAAAAAAAGACGTAAATCGGATAAGTGGTTCTCGCGTGATAAACGCACCAGTAGACAGAGAGACATTACATTTTATATATATTATAGATTCTAGATATTCTCTACTACATAATATTGTTCCATATTTAATGGTTTAGACTGTGTATTGCAAGGGAACGCGCTAGCGATAAACTTTTTTCCGACTTCATTCACTATTATCGTCACTGCTCATTCCTTATGCTACCTATCGTAATAAAATATAGCCTATAACCTGGCCAGAGAACATATGTATGTTTAAAAAAAAAAAGTACGTAAATCGGATAAGTGGTTCTCCAGTGATAAGGTCACTAACGGACAGACAGACAGAGAGACGTTGCATTTTATATATATTATATATATATATATATATATATATATATATATATATATATATATATATATATATATATATATATATATATTTTTATATATTATATATATATATATATATATATATATATTTATATATTTTATATATATATATATATATATTTATATATATTATATATATATATATATATATATATATATATATATATATATATATATATTTATATATATATATATATATATATATATATATATATATATATATATATATATATATATATATATATATATATATATATATATATATATATATATATATATATATATATATATATATATATATATATATATATATATATATATATATATATATGTATTCTTACACTCATATTTTCACAAGCTTTCATTTGACACCCGATTCGTTGACCCGGTAATTTTTTTTTTTTTTAATTTTCGATTTCACCCTCCAAAACTAACGCTTTAGGTCAAAATTTAACTTTCAAAACTACACGGCTCTGATGGGACCATCAATTTCTATATTAGTGCAAAATTTCAGCTTTTTATGTCAAATAGTTTAGGAGAAAATCGGTGTGACAGTCAGACACCGAAGTGATCTTGTAAGTATTCCGTACGGAATGCTAAAAAATACAGGTATGTTGAAATATACCTCTCAATGTGTAAATAAAAATAATTTTTTTGTGATATATGGCTAGATTATTATTTTTTGCGATATTTAATATTATTTACTCTGAAATCAGAAGTTAAAAAAAATTGTTTTTCGTCATCTAATAACTCTAAAACCTGAAAAAAAATAATAGCTTACGTGTTGTACCATAAGTGCGTTTCGCCAACTTAACCGTTTATATTTCTAAAACTTGTTCTAAATTCAACTCAATACTCTGCCTGCAAACGCATCATCTTTATATAATATTCGCTATTGATGGTTTTTTCCTTCTCAGCATAGTATATGAAAATTATTTCATGCGCATCCCAAAACCTACCCAGCCCACTGTTGTGTCTTTGGTCGCTTCAGGCGGCTTTCACCGGCTGCTGTCCACTCAACTAACTACCGATTTGATTCCGAAGTGTAATGGTGGATCCATGTTTCATCTATTTTTACATATCGCATGAAAAAATCCTTTTGATTGCGCTTAAACAGGCCCAGACAGCGCTCAGAATCATCAACACGTTATTGTTTTTGGTTCATTATTAGCAAACGCGGTAACCATTTCAAACAGAGCTTTCTCATGCCCAAATGTTCATGCAAAATATGACCAACACGTTCTTTTGATATCTTTAGGGTGTCCGCTATCTCACGCAATTTCACTATACGGCCATCTAAAACAATTTTGTGGATTTTTTTGATGTTTTCCAGTGTAACCACTTCATTTGGGCGTCCAGAGCATTCAGCATCATTTGTGTCTATACGACCGCGTTTAAATTCAGCGTACCAGTAAACGATGAGTGATTTTCCAGTGGCAGAGTCCCCGTAATACTTATCAAGCGGCTGCTTTGCTTGAACGGTATTTTTTCCCACCAAAAAGCAGTGTTTAATCAACAGATGAAATTCGATTTTTTCCATCGTTTTGAAAATATCGAAAGTATCAAAACCCCTGTAACTTGTAAACTAATCGTCGAAATGGCATGAAATTTTGAAACGTATCATTTGAAGGTTGGTACTTCCTAAAAATGATATGGATTTTTTGAAAAGGGTTACATCTATGTGTCAGACCAAAAAACTTTTCAGCCTACGTGTTACTTGATGTAGATCCATAATAACTAGGAACGAAAATTTATACAATCGTTTAAGATCACCACATATGTGTATTGTATTAGAGCTGACAATTGTTTCGAAAGAGGACACGGTTTCTTTCAGAGCAAGATTGTAAACTAACTACAAAGTATATACATACTTTGTAGTTAGTTACAATCTTGCTCCGGAAGACGACACAATGGGTCGAAACAATTGTCAGCTCTAATACAATACACATATGTGGTGATCTTAAACCATCCAAGGCTTCTATCTGATGATCCACGCTAGTTGATTAACCACCATCTGAAGCCCAAACACAGAAGGCTGTTATCTAGTCTGCCTGTCGTAATTTAGAGAACAGGTGGGACGGGTAATACCGAAGTATTTACACCTATTTTACCGAAGACCTTTGGTTTAGTCCCAAAAGTGCCATAACTTGTTACATTTCATCAACCTTTTACTTTAATTGGGGTAAATAATTGTAAGGGTTGATTTAGTGTAGTGTGTCTCTTTGCGTTCGTAAATATATTTTGCCTTGTTTTAACTTAGTGTTTCGCTGAGTTCCCGTTCTATTTTACAGAACATTTAAGTTGTACCTCGTTTAATTACCTATCTGCAACTAAATATATCTCCGGTATTTTTTCATTTTTTTAGCTTAAATCAAATTCTCTTTTACTGTAAAATGAATAGTGCCGATAACGGTACAACTAAATTTTGAACAGCTGTAGAGATCATCTTCAAAAGGCGCACAAAAATTACCTCTCCCCACATCTCTACCAGTATAACGTGCTAGCATATATTCTATATTTGTTCCCTATACAAACTCAATATTAATATCCATTCAATTTAATTCAAAAATAAGAATATACACAAGGGGCATAATGGGTGGTCTCATATAAAATAAATAATTTATTTAAAAGAAAATCTTGTTTAAATTGTCGTTCCTAGTTATTATGGATCTTCATCAAGTAACGGCTAAATCAGTGCAACATTAAATTTATAAGAAACAGCTGACTATTGCCTAAATTCGTACTTTAATAAGTTATATATAACCACATATAACCTGCTATTAAAATGAAGACCCGTACATATCCACAGCCGATTTTACTAGCAGAACACGTGAGTTCATTCCTGTTTTTAGCTGCGCTGCACGGATGCTGGACGCGGTAATTTTTCTCATAACACAGGGTTGGAAATCTGTCCAGTGTTTTCTGATTTAACGGGAAACGATGTTATGAATGACATACTCCGTCTATCCCTTCTTATGTGGTCACGATGATCATATTGAATTGAAGATTGATATAAAATTATGAAAATATTTTACGATTTCGTGGCACCCCTGTGAGAAAGTCGTGGATTCCTAGGCCGCCGCGGCGTACACCTTGTGAACCACTATCAAAGTATATAGGATATTCCCTCCGACACGTTACTCTTTTTGATGAATTGTGAGAGTGTGTTGCACACAGTGGGCACATAGTTTTTTCATGTGCAAATATTTATCTAAAATATGCCTCTATACGCATTCTGTTGATATTTTCGCGATTACAGCTGTCTGTCTCACTTATATTTTGCGGTCATTCAGAACAATATGATGGAATTTTTTGTGTTTTTTTTTAGAATGAGTGCCTCATTTAGACGTTTAGAATGCGGTGCTTCATCGATGCTTGTAGAACCGCATTTAAGTTCATTAAACCATCGACATATAGTTGTTTTTGACAGAGCAGACGTGCCCTAACACTTCTCTAGCCATTCTTGGGTTTTGGCTTTATTTTTTTTCCCAACAAAAAACAATTTTCAAAACGCACGAAATTCTTTTTGTTTCGTCGTTTTGCAAAAATCAAACGTAGCGTCACTCAAACTAATAGACAAAATGTCATATAGAGACCGGATTATATGTAACATAAAAATCTTGAAATATGCATGCAAATATGCATGAAAAATGCTTAAAATATGCATGACAAAGGTCAAAATATGCAATATTAAATAATAATAAAAGTAGTAATTTTTGGTTTTTTATTTCAAAATCAGCATAAAATTAACAAGTTATCGACGATGTTTAAATTTAATTAACAATTATTTAACATTTTTTAAAATTACTTAACATTTGTATTCTTGTACACGTAAACAATAAGGTATTGTTCCAAATGTTGGGTAGTAAGATTGTGTCTTCGATCACTTAAAATATTTTTATAAGTGGAAAAAAGACCGTTCCAAATCCACTGAGGTAACTGGGCAGTATTTGAATTTGGGTGCTATGTTAGCACTTATTGTTTCTGGCAAAAGTTCACCCGTCCCATTAATAAAAACTATCAATTTGACACAAAGGTTCAAAGCCTGGGTTATTGCACAAAATGTTTTCAAACTTTTCTTTAACTCTACGCGGGAATACATCTGGCAATGTGGAGTTTATTTGACGGATTTTATTCATTAACTGAATTGATTCGGTCAACGCCGAACCTCGAGTTTCAAGCTTTTTAATACCCGCAGGTATGTGGGAAAAGTGAGTGCTAATCAAAGCTATGTTTTTTTTTTTTGACATCAGAATCATTAAATGCTTCCTTGGCCTGACGAACTGCCATAGCCTCTGCACTATTGAAGTCATTTACTACATCTTTGATGGCCTTGAAATGTTCATTGTAAAATAGTACAGCTTCAATCCATGTTCCCCATCGAGTTACCACTGGTTCGGGAGGTAAAGGCACATTTGGCAGTTTTTCTTTATAGGCGTTATTGCGAGCAGGTGCTTAAGAAACACTTTCTTTGCTGATGAAATCAGTTTATATCATTTCCATACGTGGATCGTACTTCTTCAGCTTTGTCGATGGGACACTCTTTCATCTGCAGAAGATTTAGGAAATATTTTTTTTAATACCCTCATTCACAAATCTGGCGATCGTAGAATGATTTGTCTTGTCAAGTTCTTTGCAGGCCACCAAATAGGAAGAAGAAGGCTCCAATCTTAATGCACCCACAATTAAATTCGCAATATAGCGACCACAACTGTCGGTAGTTTAATCAGCTGAAATCCAATTAATGTCATCCTTAAGTTCATTACGTATTTCTTCCAGAACCTGTTGGTATGTAATTTTTACGCAGTGTTGATTCGTCTGATATTTTTTGATTCAAGCAATATTTTCGCAGAAAATCTTTGAATGTAGGATTTGTAAGTTTGTGGAGAGGAATATTACTTGCAAGCAATGCTTCACATAAATCCATGCTGAAGTGGTTTTTTTTGTTTGCCTATAGAAGTGGAATCACTGCTACTTGCTGCTGTTATAAGTTGTTGTCGTGGGCTTTTTTTTCATTCCTGCGATATAAAGACTTGTGTTGACATGCTGGTGAATTTGAAACTTTTTTGTGCACGAAACATTTTTCTCGCAAACTCGACAATATAAAACATTTCCGTCGTATGTAAATGTTCCAGGATAATCAGCTACTCACGCACTTTTTTTGCGGGTGGTGTGGTACACGTTAAACTTTAACACAACACGTTAAAAATTGCAAAAAGACTACACTGATGCAAGCACGTCTAAAATAATGTTAAAACTGATATCTTGTTTTAAAATAAAAATTCGTCTTCGAGAAAATTGTTTATTTGATCCACGCTCAAACAAATATTCTTAGAAACTAACTACTTATCACTTAATATCCCGACCAAGAAACAAAGGAATAAAATACCGTCGTAATTTTGGGTATTCCCTTGGTACTATAACCTAATATGTTTAGACTATTGCAGGTAATGTTCCGGCGATAAGATCGGTTCCAGACGGCGACATTAACAATACCCTGAGCAATTCAATTGCCTAGTAATACCGAGAAATATTGTAAATATAGGGAAAAGATGCATCATTACTAGATTTTGGGTAAAATATGCAATAATCGGTGAGAATGGTCTAAATATGCAAATGCATATGAAAATATGCAAATGCATATAATCCGGTCTTTAGTCATAAAGATTGTATACGAATCTTCTGAGAGTTAACACTAACTGAAAATTTTTTGTTTATGTTACCATATCTTAAAAAGTCTCGGAACTTTTCACCCCATGTAGTGGTCTAGCTGAAAGTTGAATACACAAATCTTCTAATCAAGAATCGCTATTAATTTTTGAATTACATATTTGCAAGGAAAGTACTGAGTAAATCACTTTACCGATTTTTTAAACTCAATTTTAGACGAAATCACCACGAAAGATTTATTGAAACCTTAAATTTCCTATATCCTTGACAACAAAATCAATTCTATATTCCAGAATAAAAGATACTTATAAAATCATTTCACCTAATGGTATAAAACACATTTTAAAAGGCTTCTCATTTCCGTCAAGCCTATTAGAAAACCACGGCGCAGCTCAGTGGAAAACTGTAATGGATTTCCATCAGGGATAATTTGAATGTAATCGTATTCTCACTAATGAAGGAAAAGGGGAAGAGTCCCGGTGGAAAAGTAATGGAGAGGGTTTAGTTGCAGGAATACTTTTATGTTTACGAGACATTTTTTAGCTTTTTGAGCATGTTTTGAAGACTGAGTAAAGTTTAAAAGTACATAGTAAACTAGAATCATTAAATTTTATCGGGACATACAGACTTGTATTGCCAATTTATGTATGTGTTTTTCCGTTACTATAAGCGTTTTTCTCAGTTGTTTCAGACAGAATGTGTAGCGTCTCTCCCGCAGACACGGGCTGTTCCATGGAAAGTCCCGCACCGGACCCTCATGACCCCCACTCTTCAGAAGAAGAGCTAGAAGTGATAAATAGTAACCCCAAATGTGAAAGGACTACCCCACGACCTTTAAGGGCGGCATCAGTATGCTTGCCTGAAAAAAGGAAATGGTCACAAGTTGGAGATCATCACAGGTAAAAGAAAATATTACAGTAAAAACTTAGATACTACGAACATAGGGATTAATAAGACGAATTAACTGATGTGTATTATTGAAAATACACCAGAGTCGGACCGTCACTATAGTAATATAACATATGCACTTGCTTCAGAATTAATTTTAGTTTTAGCAATTATGTGACTGCATTTATTTTTCGGTTTCCCTTGAGAACGGAAGTGTAAAATAATATTAACTAATATACATAATAGGTCAATTGAAATAATATCCCGAAACACTTTACAACTGTGTGTGTTAAATTATTAACGCAACGGTCCGACTCTTCCTTGTCTTCAAAATAGCAGGGGTGGTTTAAAATGAAATCATTTGAAAACCATAATAATACCAGGAGATTCTCTTTTTTTATCCAGATTTAGGCCTGAAAACGAAGAAAACATGTCCCACTACAGTAACCTGAGCCCGCCATCTTCCTGTTCGCCATATTTGAAAAGTTACGGAGAGGATGGCCACGTGATAGAACATTCCGGATCTTCTGATGACGAGGTACGATACCATTATAACTAATTTGCCTAATAGCAGTCGTTTAACTCGCTGGGAGCTGAACTAAGGTCCTCATGTTCCCTTGACATAGTAACATGAATTTTACATATATATATATATATATATATATATATATATATATATATATATATATATATATATATATATATATATATATATATATATATATATATACAGATATATATATATATATATATATATATATATATATATATATATATATATATATATATACATATATATATATATATATATATATATATATATATATATATATATATATATATATATATATATATATAGGGTGTTATGGAAATCACTTAATATATTGAAACTGGCTTATATCTGTAGCAAAAATAATTGTAGAAAAATAGTAATAAATAGCATATATATATATATATATATATATATATATATATATATATATATATATATATATATATATATATATATATATATATATATATATGTATATACATATATATATATATATATATATATATATATATATATATATATATATATATATATATATATATATATATAGGGTGTTATGGAAATCACTTAATATATTGAAACTGGCTTATACCTGCAGCAAAAATAATTGTAGAAAAATAGTAATAAATAGCACCTCTCGATAATAACACGTAAAATTAACTTAAAGAAGTCTCGAACTCCCGATCTAAAATCAACACTGTCTGAAAAATTACATGTAGAAATAATGTATGAATTACGTACCATAATAAGTAAAGCTAGGTTTCATTCATTCATTAAACGCATTAGATATAAGTTATAAATACACAACAGTCTTCTTCTTCTTCATTAGTCTTCATCGATTCATTTTTGGATTTAGGTCTGTCCCATAATCCTCCATCTACTCCTGTCCTGAGCTATCTGCTACTATTTCCTTCCAGCCGTTCTTTTTAGGTCATCTGACCACCTTTTTGGGGTTTTTCCACACTTCTTTTTGTGGTACTTGGCCGCCAATGAATAATGTTCATCTGTTGTGTTCTTGTCTCGCTACATGTCTTGCCCATCTCCATTTAATTCCTTTAAATTGCTCTGGCGATATGTGTGACTTTGATCTGTAGTCTTATGTCTTCGTTCCTAATCCTATTCCTTAAATTCACTCAGAGCAGTGCACGGTCCTTTGCTCTTTTTTGGTATTACCAATTTGCAACATTTACGAAAAAAATATTTGTTTTCGTAATACTGTTAGCTATATAAACAATACTTTTGTCGCCAAAGAGATTTGAAGGTTACGCTCTTTTTCAGCCATGACCATCTTACCTGTAAAAAAGGCGGAGCAACGATTCTTTAATTTACGTAGTCCAGTGATTTTGTAAATTTTCAGTTATGTTCAAATTTATTAAAAATAAGTATTGAATGTGGCTCCATTTGATATTTCATTAATATATTAAACGATTTTCATAACACCCTATATATATATATATATATATATATATATATATATATATATATATATATATATATATATATATATATATATATATATATATGGAATAATCATTCTACAGCATTTATTAATCAGTGTATCAAAAAAATGTTTAAATAGGGTGTTAATCGGCGTACATGCTGACGTTGACAATTAAATATTTTGAACTGTCAGTTCGAAGAAATTACCCCATCTTAAATTTTTTAAATAGAAAGCCCTGTACATCATTTTATTTTTGAGTCCTGCTAAAAATTCTAGATATTATTTGTCTAACATACCATATGTCTAAATTGAACCGTTTTGAAATTATTGATATTTGAAATTAAGGATATCAAATTAAAAATAACCGGTCAAGTGCAAGTTGAACTTACGCAATTAGTGTTCCGTACGTTGATTGCTTTTGAAATAAAAAATGTTGTAACGGAAGTATAAAATGATCAGTGACTTCACAAAACACACCCCAAATGAGTTTTCAACAAAGTTTATTTTCAATCTTTACTGAAAATTGATGACCTTAAAATTTTTGTTTTTTTATATACCAGATAAATTATTACAGGTAATGCACTCGTGATAATTTTCGTTCAATCTACACCCCGTGGAGAATATTCCAGACTTTTTTCAAAATATTTTGATAAGTACTTTTCGAGATAAGGCGGGTGGACAGCGATTTTTCGCGATTTTTTAAAAATAATACAAAGAAAAGTGAGAGCAAATATTACATTATATATTATATATATTATATATATTATTATATTATTATATTATTATATTATTATATTATTATATTATTATTATATATATATATATATATATATATATATATATATATTATATATATATTATATATATATATATATATATATATATATATATATATATATATATATATATATATATATATATATATATATATATATATATATATATATATATATATATTACTCGTGTTTTCACAAGCTTTCATTTGACACCACACTCGATTACCTAGTAAAAAAAATTTTTTTCACTTCCGATTTCACCCCCCAAAACTAACCCCTCAAGTCAAAATTTAACTTTCAACACTACATGGATCTGATGAAGCCATCAATTCCTATATTATTACCAAATTTCAACTTTCTATGACAAATAGTTTCGGAGAAAATCGGGTGTGACAGACGGACAGACAGACACCGAAGTGATCTTATAAGTGTTCCGTACGGAAAACTAAAAAATATTTTAAGCTGGCTTATGTCAAACATTTACTGTCAGGTAACTACTTAACGCATCAAAAAATGTTTTATTGACGAAAATGTTTATTGCTGCATTTTGTGAAACTGCAATTTGAGCGTAATATCATAATGGTACATTTAACAGAAACTGAAAGATTCACTTTGTTAATGGTTGGTCACAGAAACTGTAGGAGAACACCATAGGAGCTGTGTGATCCTATTACCAAATCTGTAGGTAGCAAAACATTTAAAGGATATAAAAGTTAGATGTTTTATTGGAAATTACAGAAAATCCCCATACAGCCACTCGTCAGCTTTGCCTAGACCACAACATAAGTAAAGGTACCTTAAGTTGTATACTGAATGAAGAAAAATTTCGTCCATACAAACCAATTCTATTGCAAGAATTATCTGAAGATGACTACGATAGACGCGACGCGTTGAATTTTGCGAGGTCATGATGGAACGAATCAATAATGATCCTAACCTAACTCATAATATTGCTTTTTCTGGCAAGGCCACATTTTGTCTTAATGGAAGTGTTAACAGGCGTAACTGCCGGTACTGGTCTACTGAGAATCCCCGCTGGATAATCGACAGTCATTCTCAAAGACCACAAAATATAAACGTGTGAGCAGGGTTTGGTGGACGCTATATCATTGGTCCCTTTTTTATCGATGGAAATCTTACAGGACAGCGGTATTTACAGTTACTCCAAGACCAAGTTACTCCAACTTGTGCAGGTCTTTTTCCCGATGAAAATAATTTGGATATGCCTAACAGGAATCTGTGGTATCAACAGGACGGAGCACCTCCTCACTATAAAATCAATGTTCGTAGATATTTGGGTGCGATTTTTCCTAACAATGGATAGGCAGGTGCTGTAGAATGGCCTGCAAGGAGTCCCGACCTTACGCCAGTCGATTTTTCTTTATGGGGTCATTTGAAAACCAAAGTTTACCGAAGTCGACCTGAAACTGTAGAAGATTTACAACAAAGAAATCAGTATGAAGTAGTACAGATCAAACCGGATTCTCTGCAAAACTCTGTTATGACTCTGCTTATGACATATTGGGTCATTACCTCACTGTTAACAATAGACATTTTGAGCAATTGTTATCATCTTGAAAATAAACCTAGAGTATTTATTAATAGTTTTTTGTCTTTTTTTATTTTCAATTTCAAATGACAATATTTCCAAAACGGTTCAATTTAGACCTATGATATGTTAGACAAATAATATCTGGAATTTTTAGTAGGACTCAAAAATAAATTAATATACAGGGCTTTCCATTTAAAAAAAATCAAGATGGCGTAATTTCTTCGAACTGACAGTTCAAAACATTTTATTGTCAACGTCAGCATGTGCGCCGTATAACGCCTTATAACTTTTATTTAAACATCTTTGTGAAACACTGATTAATAAATGCTATGGAATCAATATTCCATACATATAAGACACCCTGTATATACATATATGTATATTTACTTTTAGGTCCACAACCTTTTAGCTAGTAGAACAACCCCAGTGCGATTCAGAACCTCACCTCCTTTGGAGGCAGTTAAGCCGGGAAGAAGGACTTTGGTAAACAAAGGAAGGTCTATCAGTCCTCCTCCGAAACTATTACATTATGAAGTCTCGCCAAGGAAAAGATCTAAACGACATGTGCACTTGCAAAGGCCATACTTGGATTTTGAAAAGATGCAGCAGGTGAGAAAGACGAATCTGTATGATTTCTATGAAAGTTCTTTCATAATAGATGTCAATAGTTGCAAATGACATAGCGGCGATGTTTGTTTTTGGTTCCTGCGCGCTGTCTGATATTTGTCGTCAGTAGCAACGCGAAATAATAAAAAATACTGTGTAGGATTGTAATCCAATTCAATTACAGAGACTTAATTAATGCATATTTGTTTGCAAATTTGCAAAATCTCGATCGTTTCGAGACATGGACTCGCAGTTACATTATTTTCTATGAGGATATATACAGTCTGTTATCTACAGCAACAAACAATTAACTGTTGAAGCAATGTACACAAACATCGTTATTGGTATTGTCGACATATTTATTTGAGAAAGTCATTCAAACTGGTTGTTAGAATTTTCCATGTTAAACAAACTCTAGACTTTAATTGGTCATCTTGAACAAAATGTTCTACCATTTTCCGTATAAGATATGTCACAATTTATTGTTTAAATCATTTATACATGGTTTTTGTACGCTATTATATGTATATTCCGACACTTCCATTCTGCCAGGAAACCTTCTGTTAAAATTAACAAAGAAAAGTAAAGTAAAAGTAAAAAAAATAAGCAGCGCTTGAAGATGACTGGTATTTGTTTTATGATGGAAAGATAAATATTCTCCTTTTTCACGTACTACACATCTAATAAAACCCTGAAATTAAAAAAGCATGATGCAAAGGACGATGCATACAAATGCCGAAAAAGTAAAAAGGGTATTTCTCTGTGACTGGACAATTTTTAGTTGTAAATTAAAGAATAAGTTTTACTCTTCGTTACATGCATATCTCTTAGGATCGGTCGGCGATAACTGTCAATTTTTGAACTTGGTCTTCTTGAAGTGAAAAGATGCTGGAGGGATATTAATAAACAGCATATGAAAGTCACTCAAAAAATGCTCAAATTTCAAATTATTGCCGCCAATGACTGATCGATAGTGAAGTGACTGAACTTGCAAGCACCTATTTTACTGCAATTAGCTGCAATATTGGTATGCTTTTCAATAAATAACAAAGACGGTGTTTATCCTCAGCAATTAAAAATTTGATAATAAGAAATACTTTAAAAATACAATCAGATACAGGTTAAAAATTAGATAGGACACAGTTAACGTAAAAATACCACTACTCTTGTTTAATTAAGTAAACTTTAATAAAAATTAAACGTCACTCAACTTCGGCACCACTTTTTGGATTATTAATTTGCAAAATTTTACGAAAATGCATTTATTTTTGTTGCTGCGCGACGTACACCAAACGTATTATCTTAGACAGTTAACTGTGTTCCATCTGCCTTCAACTTGCCTGAAAAACTCTTTCTCTATCTCTAATTCATGTATAGCAGAGTTGTTCTCAGGTGACGGTAATGGTAGTCCAATACTTTTTTAAATCTGATTTCGTAAATTTTCGGCTATTCTGAAATTTATTAAAAAAAAGTATTAGGAGTGTCTCCAATGGAATCGAGAAGTCATCTGTTTCAATATATAAATTATTTTTATTATACCTTGTATATTATATGTATGTATATATATATATATATATATATATATATATATATATATATATATATATATATATATATATATATATAATATATATATATATATATATATATATATATATATATATATATATATATATATATATATATATATATATATATTTATATGTATATATATATATATATATATATATATATATATATATATATATATATATATATATATATATATATATATATATATATATATATATATATATATATATATATATATATATATATATATATATATATATATATATATATATATATATATATATATATATATATATATATATATATATATATATATATATATATATATATATATATATATATGTATATATATATATATATATATATATATATATATATATATATATGTATATATATATATATATATATATATATATATATATATATATATATATATATATATGTATATATATATATATATATATATATATATATATATATATATATATATATATATATATATATATATATATATATATATATATATATATATAGATATACGTATACGTATATACAGGGTTACAGGGAAAGTCGTCCTAGATAATTAAGGACGTTATAGTTTAGGTCGTTTCTGACCGATTTGACTCTATGACATGATGTCCTAAACTTAACCGTTTTCGAGATATTGAAGTTTAAAGATTTTCTAAAAAAAAACATGTTTTTTTTTTTTTTTATATCGATTTTTTTTTATTAAAGGTTCTCGAGTGCGATTTTTTGGTTATTTTTAGTTAGTCTGTATGTCAAGTATCAAAAATCATCAAAAAAATTTGAACTAGTTACTAACAGTTTCAAATGGCGGCTTGTTAATGTTTCTAAATTACGAATTTTTACCAAGTGTTTCCTACTTTAAATCAATAAAGAGAAAAAAAAATGTATGGAGGTTATTCTGCAAATTATTTTAAAAACTTTTACGTCTTTTTAGCTATCAAAAAAGGTATAATACTAGGAGTTTAATAGGAAAACTGTACACAGAATGACACCTAAAGCGGGCTCGGGTAGCAAAAGGTAAATTTTTAGTTCTAGGTGAAAATACGAAAAATACACAAATAAAACAAAAAAACTTGCAATTTAATATTTTTTATTAATTATAATTCATGTTCTATATGGTCCCCCTATTTTTAACACAAATTCTCATTCTTTTTCTTAAATTACTTTTCACAACGCTGGTTGTGAGGTGCCGCCTCATTTCGTCAGCCGCATCAATTATTTTTTGTCTTAGGACATCCACGTTTTCGATAGGAGTCATCTGGTCGTATACGAGACTTTTCATGTGACCCCACACATAAAAATCCATCGGTGTTAGGTCTGGGCTTCTCGCCGGCCAAGGTATGGGTCCGCCTTTTTCAATCCATTTGTTGGGATAATTGTCATTGAGCCATGCACGAACACTTCCTCTGTAGTGAGCTGGGCAGCCATCGTGTTGAAAGTACATGTTTTGTCTCAAACCAATAGGTAGGTCTTCCATCAAATTAGGTAAATCGTTCCGCAAAAAATTGGCGTATTCCTCGCCATTCAAATTATCTGGCAGGAGGAATGGCCCAACCAAATAATTATACCCATCCACACATTTAAGCTGAATCTTGTTTGTGATCCTTTCGTTCTTCTTTTGTTTGGGTTGCCTTCCTCTTTAGAAGCCCAATAGTGGGCATTGTGGTAGTTTGTAAGACCGTCTTTGTCGAATTTCGACTCGTCAGTCCATAGTATTTTCTTAAAAAAAGATGCATCTTCGACATCGGTATTGAGCATAAATCTGCAGAATTCTAATCGTCGCAACGGATCCCCTTCTTCAATGACTTGCACGGGCGTATAGTGGGTAAGGGTGTTGCCCAACAGTATGCATTACAAACTATACCTTCCACTGCGAAATACCAAGCTGTTGTGCGACAACATTTGTAGATGTGGTTGGGTCCACCTCAAAGAGACGTCGTATTTCGTTTTCTTCGTCTTCGTCAAAGATACGTGGTCGTCCCATGTCAGTCCGCCGTCTTTGTACGGAACCAGTTTCTCGTAGTCTTCGATAAGTTCCATCAAATACGCTAACATCAGGTATACGACGAGTAGGATATCGCAGTATGTATTCATCACGTGCACGCGACGACACTCCTTCGCAAAATCCGTAACACATTAGGATGTCAGCATATTCCTCGTTGGTATACGTTGCCATATTCACAAGCGCCGCCATTTGAAACTGTTAGTCAAATTTTTTTGATGATTTTTGATACTTGACATACAGACTAACTAACAATAACCAAAAAATAGCACTCGAGAATCTCTAATAAAAAAAAAATCGATATAAAAGCAAAAAAAAATGTTTTTTTAGAAAATTTGTAAACTTCAATATCTCGAAAACGGTTAAGTTTAGGACATCATGTCATAGAGTCAAATCGGTCAGAAACGACCTAAACTATAACGTCTTTAATTATCTAGGACGACTTTCCCTGTAACCCTGTATATATATATATATATATATATATATATATATATATATATATATATATATATATATATATATATATATATATACATACATACATACAGTTTTGAAAGCGGAAATGAAACAAGATGAATTAAGAAGTCGAAATACATTTATTCTTCAGTATAATCTTCCTCTCTGAAGTGGTTTTCCAGAAGACCTTCAAAATATCCATCTCTGGATGCTACCACCTCATCATTTGTTGAAAAACGCTTCCCACGTAGAAATCTTTTGAGGTTTGGGAACAGACGGAAGTCAGACGGAACCAGATCTGGCGAATAAGGTGGATGTTCAAACAATTCGTACTTTAATCCGACCAGTTTTGTCGTTGCCAGAGTACCTCGTAAGCAGATGCATTATCGTGATGAAAGATGGACGCTTGTACGACCACGTTTAAACTCTAGAGTCCATCTACGAACAGTTGGAAATGAAGGAACAGGCTCCTTTAACAATTTCGCTAACTTTGCATGGATTTCAGGTGCCGATAAACTTTCCAAAACAAAAAATTTTGTCACTGCATGATATTCGATTTTTTCCATTTTTAAAAAATACTCAAACACGTCTACTTTAACTAGCTAATAAACAATGAATCACTTGACAGATCGACTTGAAATTTAGGGTGTGTTCATATGACAGTTGAAGCCTGAAAATGGTGTTTAATATTTGGTTCAAGTGATGCTCCATAGGTGTTGCTTTCAAAACTGATTCACTGATCGTATATGTTATATTCATACAATTATAATGAAACAATTGGACTGATAATAATTTCTAGCACAAAATAGACGTTAAACTGTCAAATCACAGAGAAATACCCAAACATAAAAAGAATACTAAAACACCCTCCGGGTTTTGGGAAAAAAAGGTCATTTCAGCGTGAAGTCATATCGCGATTTTCGAGTGCTCGAAAAATATTTGAAGTAGTCACAACGCGTTTTTCAGCACTTTTCACCGGATAATGACAAAAAAGATACAAAACAACCCGGCGCTTGGAGTAAAGCTGCACCCTTTCTTAGTATTTTTATTTTTTTTCCAGTTTTTCCGGTTAAATATGGACCGTACTAAGAGTTAATTAGAATAAATAATAATTGATTGTTAATATATTTTTATTTCAAAAGAGTTGGTATGAATTCGTCTGCATGTCGGTAGCATAGACAAAAAATTCATCGGATTTTGTTATTTTTGAGATGTGTTTAATAACGAGTTATCCAAAAAGGCATCTTGATGTTTTTTTTGTTTTTTTTATAAAACACAAAATAATTCGATTCTTTCGGATTTCTTTTATTGGTTTGTAAGATGGATGGCAGTTACACAGTCTGTCAAGTAAGAACGTGACCGTTCGTTTTCTTGAAAAATGTGTTTCGAGAACATTTTTTGCCATCAATGTATTTTTTAGTGTGGGAACTACGGTGCAGTTACTTTAGGAATGCTGTTGACGAGATTTTCTGCAATGATCTCCAAATTTTTCGAATCTCGCGAGACAATTGAGTCAAAGTCCTCAGAGTCTTTCCTCTGAGCTTTCTCTTTACAAGGAGACCAAACGTTTCCAATAAAGTTGGCGTCCAGCGATTGTGAGGGCCACTCTAGTATCTTATCGTTGGCCCAGGCGAGCAGCTTCGCGACGTGATTTTCACCCAGCAAAGGTTTCTTCGTCGTGCTTCGGAATTTGACATCATGAGCACGAAGATGTTGTCGAATGGTCTCATGAGACACAGTCGAACCCGGTTTTCTTAATTTTGCCGCTCCTTAACGCAGTGTCAATTTTGGATCCCGTGAAAACAAAGACACGATTCGTTTTTCGACTTTCGGAGTGACTACCGAGCCACGTTTTGGCAAGACGTCGACATTTTTCGTCGCGTTAAAATAATTTACCTATTTCTTCACAAACGATACCGACTTATACATTTAGCGGCCGCAGAATATCATTTTAGGCCCCTGTAGATGGGAACAAAGAAAGACTGCCTCGAACCGACGCGCAAACAAGTGACTCATTTTGGATTTTAGGTGATTTTGACGAAACTTTGGAATTGACTGATACTTTAACTAAAATGCGTCGTAGACAAAGTTTCCCTCTACCGATTTTTTTTGTTGAATCGCATGTATCAAAAATGAATTATCGCGGACACGTTGACGCCTTGACAGGCTGTACATGAAATACAATATCGTCTCAATGACCACCCCGGCTACGTTTACAAGCACCCATTCTAGAATTGTAATTTTTAATAACATTCATATTCGGATGTTGTTTTTTAATTCAAGTGTTTTTAGTTTATTGACGTGGCTCGGTATACTAATTTATTAATTTATCTAAGTATATTTGCCCTGGCCACGTACACAGGTAGTAGTTGTTTGTAGAAATGCAAATAACGTCCGTGGCAGTACTACCGCGTTGTTTAAAAGGTGCCGTGAAATACAATAAAAATAACCGATCAAGTGCATGTTGAACTTGCACAATTAGTGTTCCGTACGTTCGTTAATTGCTTTTAGAATAAAAAATTTTGTTACGGTGGTATAAAATGACCAGTGACTTCACAAAACACACCCCAAATGAGTTTTCAACAAAGTTTGTTTCCAATCTGAAAACTGATGACCTTGAAATTTTTGTTTTTTTTTATATACCAGATAATTTATTAAAGGTAATGCACTCGTGATAATTTTTGTTCAATCTATACCCCGTGGAGAATATTCCAGAAATTTTTCAAAATTTCTTGATAAGTACTTTTCGAGATTAGGTAGGGGGACAGCGATTTTTTAAAAATAATACAAAGAAAAGTATGTGCAAGTATTACATTATATATGTTTTGAACTCGTCTTTTTACAAGTTTTCATTTGACACCCCACTCGATGACCTGGTAAAAAAAAATTTTGTCACTTCCAATTTCACCCTCCCCAAAACTAACCCCTTTTTCACTTCCGATTTCACCCCTTAAGTCAAAATTTAACTTTCAAAAGCACACGGCTCTGATGCGGCCATCAATTCCGATATTAGTACCAAATTTCAACTTTCTATGTCAAATAGTTTCGGAGAAAATCGGGTGTGACAGACAGACAGACACCGGAGTGATCTTATAAGTGTTCCGTACAGAACACTAAAAATGTACGTTACGGCACTTGGAGAACATTGACGGGTATTACAACATCCTCGCCGATATCCTTGGGAGCGATTAAAAAAAAATAATAAATAAACCTTATTTTTAAGATAGCACCACAGAAAAAATGTCTAGCGGTGTCACATCATGTATTCTCAGTGCCCCAGTAACATTACCCCTTCTGGAAATTAAGTGTTGACTAAATACAGATCAATATTATTACGTATTGTGTATTCTGTTTTACCGTCCTGTTGCAAACAAATATTAAAAATATGGATAGTCTCAATTTCATAAAAGAAAAATTTATTTGTCGTCTCTGTATAACGTGCAGCGTGGGTTGTAACAGTTTTCTTTGAAAAAAATAAAGACCAATTATTCTTCGAGATCAAAATGCACATTAAACATTAAATTTTTTAGGTCTAATGATTTTTAGTGTTCCGTACGTACTTCGGTATCCGTCTGTCTGTCTGTCACACCTGATCTTCTCCGAAACTATTTGGCATAGAAAGTGAAATTTGGCATTAATATAGGAATGGATGGCCTCATCAGTGCCGTATAGTTTTGAAAATTAAATTTGGACTTAAGGGGTTAATTCTGGGGGGTGAAATCAGAAGTGAAAAAAAAAAATTACCAAATCATCGAGTGGAGTGTTGTGAAAGCACGGGTTCAAAAATATATATGTTGTAATACTTGCACACACTTTTCTTTGTACTATTTTTAAAGAATTGCGAAAAATCGCTATCCCCCCTTGTCTCGAAAAGTTCCGATCAAAAAATTTTGAAAAAATTCTGGAATATTCTCCACAGGGTGTAGATTGAACGAAAATTATCACCTTTAATAATTTTTCTGGAATATAAAAAAACAAAAATGTCAAGGTCTTCAGTTTTCAGTAAAGATCTCTGTTGAAAACTCATTTAGAGGGTGTTTTGTGTAGTCATTGTTCATTTTATACCTCCGTAACAAAAATTTTTATTTTAAAAGCAATCAACGTATGGAACACTAATTGCGCAAGTCTCAATTGTACTTAGCCGGTTTTTTCTTGAATTACTCTTTGATTTTCATCAGCCCAAATTCGACGTTTTCGTTTATTGACGTGGTTGGTCATTTGTTTTTTGTTAAAGGTATCCAATTAGAAAAGTTTTAAAGTTGCAAATGATCTGCTAGTTTCAAATTTTGCGTCAATTGAATGTTGTGTGCATGCAACTACAAACCTTTATTCAAAATTCGCCACATGCTGCCGGAAGAAATGCCTAATTGCTGAGAACGACGTGGAATCGACGTTGACGGTTCATTAACAACATTTTTACTAACACCAGCAATGTTTTTATTTGAACGAGCACTTCTTGGTCTAACTGAGTTTGGTATATTACGAATATTACAAGTTTTTTCAAATTTATCTACCAATTTGCGATGATTTTTTTTTATAGAACGCCTATTTTCATAGTAAATTTTAGTTTTTTACGTTAACGCGTTGGTCTTGAGCATATGATTCCATGATTAAATTTGCAAACATTCAACTAGACCAGGGGTCGGCAAACCGCGGCTCGCGAGCCTCATGCGGCTCTTTCAAGAAACAATTGCGGCTCTTCACGTTTCCCTAAAAAAAATAAAATCTAAAGCGGAAAGACACGCAGCCCGCACATGCACATAAAACAAAGGATCTCGCTGTACAGCCGCGATTACGCGCACATGTCAGGCATCCCCCACCCACTTCCGGCTGCTACTACGGGATGGAAACAGTGTTTCTATTGACACCAGTTACTTCACAAGAACGATCAAAGCAATGAAGGATGGCTTTGCTGAACGATTTGATCAGTTCAAAATAAATAAGCCTACCTTAGCTTTCGTTGAGAACCCTCTCAAGACAAACAGCAAAGAACTAAATTTTGCCCCGTTTGACATTAACGCTGGTTCCTTTCAAATTCAATTACTAGATTTAAAAAGCACAGATTTGTGGAGTTCGAAGTTTACGAATCTTAGTAGTAGCTTAAAAGGCTAGAAAGGAATAAATGTAGTTTAGTATCGCAGCATAAGTGGACAGCTTTAAAAGAAATGTCCAAGACTGAGGCAATAATTTTCGATACCGGGAATGCTAGGACCAAATAAAAAAAATGGCTTTTGGTGTGCCCACGATCTTTGGGTCAACATATTTATGCGAGCAAGTTTTCTCTTCCATGAATTTAATAAAGAACAAGCTAAGAAGCCAAATAACAAATCAAAATCTAGAGTCAAGTCTTAAACTACTAGTTATGTGACGGACTTACGAAAATTTTCTAGAGAAATACCAGGGCATCGTTCGCATTGATTTTTGAATAGAATTTAATTGTTACTTTTCTCTAGCATACCATATTTTATTACGAATAAATAATAATAAGTCGTCTTTTAATTAATTACCGTTTCTTTATCCGATTTATTTGCCGATGACATAGTCCTGTTAACAGATCGCGCAGATCATCCGAATGTCATACTTAATACCCTAAAAGGACAGTCCCATAAAATTGGCGTAAAGGTAAATTTTTTGAAGACCCAGTTTATGACAAATCTAGTTTTTACCGAGCCACTATTAGTAAACGGGGTAAACATCGAGCAAGACATGACATAGATAGTGGGGCTGCATTTGGCAAACTACGAGAAACGCCAAAATCAGGCACACCTATTTGCGTTAAACGAAAAATCTTTAACCAATGTGTGTTACCTGTGCTTACTTATGAAGCAGAAACTCTTTGACAAAGAAGACAATAAATAAGATAAAGGTAACTCAAGCGGCAATGAAATGGCCAATGTTGGGTTTGTCTCTCCGAGATAAAGTCCCAAATAAAGAAATTAGGAACCAAACGAGAGCAATAGATGCAGTTGAGAAAGGTCTATCGTTGAAATGGAATTGGGCGGGTCATCTAGCCAGAATACAAGATAACAGGTGGACTAGAAAGGTGTTGGAATGGCGACCTAGACAAGAGGCGTGTAGGAATAGAGGAAGTCCTCCCACCAGATGGACAGATGATCTGAGAAGTGTAACTGGAAACTGGATCTAAAAAGCCTAAGACCTGTTTAATTGTAGAAGATTAAGGGAGGCCTGTGTCCAGCAGTGGACGCAGAAACCAAAATTCGTGGCTCTTTGAAATTCATGAAATCGATATTTTTATTGTGGCTGCCTCTTCCGGCTTAAAAGTTTGCCGACCCCTGAACTAGAAAAATGTCAAATTAGAAATAAAAAAGGAGCATCAAACATGAATTATTGGGTGGGGTCATTTAGGCGTCTGTATTAGATAACCCTGTATATTAAGTAAGAAAAGCTTCAAAGCTTTTTTTTTTAAATTTTGGCATATCTAAAATTTTGTTAAAATACATTCTGTACGCTTGCTATTTAGTTTACAAAAATGTTGCCAAATGTTCATTTCCAGTAACATGAGCTTTGGGTAAAAAGTATTTTCTTAAAATAACCCGATTTACAAATTAAAAACACAAAAAACTATTGTTAACATAAAATATTAATCGTTAACGATACAGTTAATAGTAATGTACTACTATTTTAATAACCATGAAGTAACCAATAAATAAATTACATTTTATTACCTTTTATCTTTTTAATAATACTGTCTTCACAATACTTTTAAACAGCTGATATAATAAGAGAGATTTTGCAACGCTTATTTTGGTAGGCCACTGCCTTTATCTTTATTTGAAGCATGCGCTCACCATTTGGAGCTTGCGCAGTATTGAAACACAATAAAAGAATCCTTTATTAAGGATAACGATTTCCTTTATTTAGGAACTTAAGAGAGGTTATTTGAGGTTTGTTATTCTTATCGCTATTATGGTAGGGCCTGTTTTTTTTGGCATTGGTATAACAACTAAAGACGAATCGAAAAGAAATGCATTTTCAGAAGTCACCAAAAGTGTTCTTCGTATTTGCTGAACCATCCCAAGTCACGTTTCGCCGTATCACTGCTCCTCAGTTGGGCTAGGTTCAGCAAATACCAGAACACCATTTTTAGTCCTTATCCAGGTACCAATGGAAAACTATGACAAATAGATGCTTATACTGCACTCTGTCGGTGACTTACAAAGTCTTTTCAAGCAGAGCGGCACAGCACTTATTGCAGGAATGCACCTTTCTCGAGCTTACCGCTCTCTTTTGGTGACTTCTGAAAATGCGAATCTTTTCGATTCGTCTTTAGTTGTTATACCAATGTCATCTATGCCTTCGAGCGGTAAACTCGAGAAAGGTGCGTTTCTGCAATAAGTGCCAGCCGTGCTGTGCCGCTCTGCTTGAAAAGACTTTGTAAGTCACCTACAGAGTGCAGTATAAGCATCTATTTGTCTTAGTTTTCCGTTAGTACCTGGATAAGGACTAAAAATGGTGTTCTCGTATTTGCTGAACCTAGTCCAACTGAGGAGCCGTGATACGACGAAACGCGTCTTGGGATGGTTCAGCAAATACGAAGAACACTTTTGGTGACTTTTGAAAATGCGAATCCTTTCGATTCGTCTTTAGTTGTTATACCAATGCCATCTATGCCTTCGAGCGGTAAGCTCGAGAAAGGTGCGTTTCTGTAATAAGTGCCAGCCATGCTGTGCCGCCCTGCTTGAAAATACTTTGTAAGTCACCGACAGAGTGCAGTATAATCATCTATTTGTCACCTGTTTTTTTTTCCTACTTAGGTATACAAACCACTAAGAAAATACAGTAAAATTGAAATGATAATCTATTATTGCAAATAACACTGACAACAGTTAATTAATGTTCACATTATGGAGCCTTTGTCACAATGGCATTACAGTATGTGTAGTGTTAATTTCAAATGAAATTTTATTTATCGCACTTTCATATTACCTTGGAAATATTGAAGGCAGTGCTAGAAATCTGTTAAGGCCCTTTTACACGGTCATATCAGTCCTCTGTTCAGTGTATATATGAATTGCAATTGTTGTATCCAAGAACGATCACGAGTTTGTTGTAGAGTTCATTGAAATTTATAAACTGTCTTCGCGTTTGTGGAACAAAACGGACCCGAACTATCACAATGTAAACATTAGGGAGGCTGTCTACATTCTCTTATTGGATAAATATCAAGAATGCGACGAAAAGGCAACAAAGGCGATGGTAAAATCCAAAATTAACAGCCTACACTCAACTTATAACAAAGTTAAATATAGTGAAAGAAGTGGAGTAGGAAATGGGGAAATATACAAACCATCACTGTGGTATTATGACCTCCTTTCGGTCGTCAGCGACCAACAGCCGATTCTAAGAAATGTCAGTCCTATGGGGAGTAAAAGCCTCCTTCATGTTGGGACCCTGCTTTTGTATAATAGGTGTCACAAGGCATAATAACAGGAGATATACATCCTCACTCAACCGTAAATAGTTCAATCAATCATATGGTTTTAAGTGAAGTTCTTTCATTAAATTTACATGCGACAATGAATTTCACGGTACCAAGCTTCACCATCGGCCTCTTTTCTTCCGCCGTTTCCTCAGCGCCACAGCTAAGGCTACTGCAATAAGACAGTCTTCATCCATGAGTTATTTTACACATGCACACTTTTGAACAGTATGATAACACGTGTTTGAACGCAAAACACACACTTTGAAAGCGTAACTAGGACCGAGAACTGAACGGGCAGTGTAAAAAACAAACCCCCTTGCGGACTGAAATGAAACGAAAACTGAAACGAAACTGAAATGACTTGTGTTGACCCATCTAATACTAATAACCGGTATACTTAACTATGAAATGTATAAAAAAATCCCCTAAGTTTAGAGAAAATGAATACTAACCTAATCTTGCAATTCCTTCACGTTAATACTGCGCATGCTTGAGATAACGATAGTGACAAAGGCACGTGAAAAATCAGCGTTGCAAAATCTCTCTAATACCGTTTACCTTGCAGCAATAAATATTGTACGGTAAAATTGATGGATGCAATAATTCCACTCACCACTCTATTCTTTGGTCCGATAGATGGCAACAAGGATATTTTCGTAAAATGGCTAAGGAATCCAGTCTATACCCCTATAATTATCTATGGTGTACGACGCCAATTTTATTTAGAAATTTAAACATACTACTTAAATTGTTACAAGTTTCATCATTTTGTAAGTATAGCCTGTCCCAAAATATAAGATCTTGATTTTTGCCGTTTTAAGTGGGCAATATAAAAATTCTGACCTTTTGTTTATGATAGGTTGCTGAGATGGATTTAAGAATTTTATTCATTAATACAAATAAATAAAATTATAAGTGTTTTTGGAGAGGTTTATTTATAGATGCATGTAAAAACAAATGGATAAGAAATACACAAAGAGACACATTTTGTACCCTTATTTTTGATTTAACTTGACGCCAAATATGTTTAGTTGGGTTAAAGACACAATAATACGGAGGAAACCGCAAAACAGTGTGTCCCATTTTCTCAGGCATATTAACACAAACATATTTCTTTTTCAATTTATAGTCTTTCAAAACTTCCAAAAGATCACTTTTTTTATAAAGTGTCATGGGTATCGAACAATGTTTCGTCAAGGTAAATTATTGGCCAATTCTCTGATTGATACTTTTTAATTTCTTTAAATAAGTATGTCGCAAGATTGGTAATCTTTGTGACTCCATCACTACTTGCCTTTTGTTGATTTTTCGGAACATGAATCCCATTCTTAAGAGAATTCTGTGAGGGGTTCATCGGCCACAATGTATATTGGTCCCGTCCGGCACCAATCTTAGTTTTATTTTGTCTAGTGTCGGCACCAACTGCTCTTCATACATAGAATATATTTTTCTCCTGATGACGTCTTTTTCACAATCGTCTATATGATTGCATTTGAAAATCTTTCCGTTTCTTTCTGTTCCTGAGTGATGGTTTTCCTACAATACCCTTAATCGTGGAAATTGGAGTTTTATTAGTTCACTGGTTTTTTGCAAAGCACTTTGTTTATTCAAATTTCTTTTTACCAAACTGTCGTGGAAATTGGAGTTTTTATTAGTTCACTGGTTTTTTGCAAAGCACTTTGTTTATTCAAATTTCTTTTTGCCAAACTATCGTAAACATTTTTCACTAATTGTTGAGCGTTAAGTGAAAAATGTTTTCTCTTGCGATAGCCTCTATTGCAATTTTCCCACGGACTCCATATAATTAAAATAGAACCGTTACGTTGTAAGTTGTGTAAAACTAAAAATAAAAATAATAAAAAGTAACTTTCGAATCTAATGGGGACCTGTGGTCATTAGGCCTATATTATCAAATACTTAAAGGGCTCCAAACCGGGTTGCCAGGTAATAAATATATATGTAAAAATAGATCCAATATATTTGCAAGTGTAAGTGCGGGCGGTATACGAAGCAGGTAAAATAAAAATACGTTTATCCTAATACCTGGCAACTGTGGACAAAACCTTAATAGGGTCGTTTATTGCCCCATTGAAAAAGCAAAAAGGCAGAATCTTATATCTTGGGATTTACTTTAAACGTTTTAATACTTATTTCATATGGATTGTGTTTTTACTCTCTGTATATACAACAAAATTTGAAAAAATCATCTTCAGTCATTATTTTATTAATTAATTGAAGTGTTCTTTACTGTACCGGGTGATCATGTTTAGACGCCCGGCTCCGATTTATGGAAAATTATTGGATATTTATATTTTTAATGTAGAATGGTATAATGTATGTTAAGGAGTATAATGACGTATTTGGTACTGAAAACGACGCTGGGCTCCGCGACGCCAAAAAACTTTTTTTTCCATCGACATACTTTTTGTAAAACGGCATTGGAAAGCTCTAATTTTTTTCAACATTTTTTGCCTTTTCTAATTTGTTTTGCAAAAAAGTTATGCAGCAAAAACCCTCTAAAATATTATTTTTTTTTGTCATTGCGGTTGCCATGGATCGTATGCCACGGTGCAGCGGTTTACAAACAATTTATCTAGTAGGCGGCTGTTATATATTTTAATCTGACAGCTCTTGTTTTTGCATCTATTCAATTCAGTAGAGTTAAACTAAGTAAACGGTGTATTAATAGCTTCTGGTTGAAGTGGTTTCCCACGCTGAAAAAGTAGATATGATTCTTATTTATGGAGAAACAAGAAGAAATTCTCGGAAAGCCGTTAGACTGTATCGAGAACATTACCCCGACAGGTATATCCCGGATCACACTATGTTTTGTGATTAGAATGAAATTTGAGGAGCAATATGGATTCATTTTCTGGACAGAAAGGGATTTCTAAACCAAAAACTGTTTTAACAAATGAAAAAGTAGCCGAAATTATGCAATATTTTCAAAACCATCTATATAATTCGATCAGACAAACAAGCAGGCAATTAAATGTATATTACGGGGCTATTTCGAAATCTCTTAAAGTTAACAAATACCATGACCATAAAATGCATAATCTTCAGTTATTAACAAATTCGGAACGATGACTGAGTTTTGTAGCAGAAATGATGATTAAATATGATGAAGAACGTTATTTTCTGAATTATATATTATGGACAGATGAAAGTCATTTTGTCAGCAACGGCAAACCTGACAAAAAAAAGTTATCATTACTGGGCTGACGAGAATCCATACAACTGTAATCAAATTCAGAATCAGGGCCATTATGGCGTTAATATATGGTTGGGGTAATTGGAAGACATTTGGTTGAACCATACTTTTTGAGGGCACACTAACTGGAAATAGATACCTTAATTTCTTGGTTAATATTCTAACAGTTTTATTAGAAAATATTCCTCTTATTTTAAGAAGGCATATATGGTATCAACACGTCGGAGCACAATCTCATAGAACTGCTGTTGTTAGAGAGTATTTGAAAGAACGGTTTCAACGACGGTGGATAGGGCTTCATAGTCCAATTATTCAATGGGCACCTAAGTCACCAGACCTCACGTCTTTCGATTTTTTCTTGTTGGGGGCCTCTTAAAGGTATTGTATACAAAACTGCGACAAATGATATGGAGCACTTAAAGGCAAGACCACTCATCAAGCGTTAATGAAACGCATGGAAAAATGTTTGATAGAAAAAGAAAAACATATAGAAAAATTTTTTTTTACTTTTTTTATAAGTTTCAAACATTTAATTCTATAAATATGCAATGAGTTACGTAATGTTAAAAGTTATATCGTTTTTTTTTGTGGTTTTAATAAAAATAATGTGTTCTTGTTTTTTATTGTTCAAATATATTTTATTAAAGGAAAAACCTCAACAGCATAGTAACTAATATTATTATAGTTACTGTCAGATTGAAGTATGACAGCCGCCTACTAGATAACTTGTTGGAAAACCGTCAAACGTGTGGCATACGCTCCATGGCAACCACGATGACCAAAAAATAGTATTTTAGAGAGTTTTTGCTGCATAACTTTTTTGCAAAACAAATTTAAAAAAAAAAACAGTTTAAGGAAAAACTGAAAAAAATTAGGGCTTTTCAATGCTGTTTTATAAAAGGTTGTCGATGGGAAAAAAAGTCGTTTTCACTACCAAATGTCTAATACGTCAGTGTACTCCTTGACATGGACTATACCATTCTACAATTAAAATAACCGGTCAAGTGCAAGTTGAACTTGCACAATTAGTGTTCCGTACGTTGATTGCTTTTAAAATAAAAAATGTTGTTACGGTGGTATAAAATGATCAGTGACTTCACAGTACACACCCCAAATGAGTTTTCAACAAAGTTTGTTTCCAATCTTTACTGAAAACTGATCACCTTGAAATTTTTGTTTTTTTTTATATACCAGATAAATTATTAAAGGTAATGCACTCGTGATAATTTTTGTTCAATCTACACCCCGTGGAGAATATTCCAGAATTTTTTCAAAATTTATTGATCAATGCTTTTCGAGATAAGGTAGGGAGACAGCGATTTTTTGCGATTTTTTAAAGATAATACAAAGAAAAGTGTGCGCAAGTATTACATTATATATATTTTTTACTCGTGTTTTCACAAGCTTTCATTTGACATCACACTTGATGACCTAGTAAAAAAATTTTTTTTTTCACTTCCGATTTCACCCCCCAAAACTAACCCCTTAAGTCAAAATTTAACTTTCAAAACTACACGTCTTTGATGAGGCCATCAATTCCTATATTATTACCAAATTTCAACTTTCTATAACAAATAATTTCAGAGAAAATCGGGTGTGACAGACGGACAGACAGACAGACACCGAAGTCATCTTATAAGTGTTCCGTACGGAACACTAAAAATAATAAATATCCAACAACTTTCCATAAATCGGGGCCGAGTGTCTAAAAATGATTACCAGGTACATTATAAATAAATAAAAGAACTTATTTACTTCGTTAAACAAATCACTATATTAAATTAAAAAGTTCTGTTACGTGATCACGGATTTGTAAATGATTCTACATCTACGTCAGAACGTTTGATAATGTAGAATCATCTACGGTCACGTAACATAAGTTTTTAATTTAATACAGTCATTTGTTTAACAAAGTAAATAAGTTCTTTCATTTATTTAGTATTTTATTATACGTAAAATGAATCCGTTCCGTCCCTGATCGCTTCATTAGTAGAGACATTCCCTTTCGTAGTTTTTTTTTTTAGTTTGTGCCCATTTTGCAAAATCTCCATTTAAAATATTAAAACAATATGAACGAAATTTTAAAGTCAGGCCACGGGCGTAATATTCGCGAGTTTTACATTTTCTAATTCGTCGAAAAACTCTTTCAAGCAAGATAAAAGGTTTGTAAAGTGTTTGCATTAAAAAGCATGCCTGCAAGAACTTTGAGGGCAGAGAATAGGGGTAAAATGTAAGTAAGAAGTCGGTTTTAAATCTAATCTATGTTTGTAGTAAGTCTGTAAAATGTGTAGTTCTAGTAGAAGATAACTTCGAAGAACTAGCTAAATTTACAAAAAATGTAGATGTTTATATATACTAGGTGTACAAGTTTGAAATGCGGATTTTTTTTTCTTGTTAATTTCGGAAGAACGATAAAAAGTGCTTTATTCAAAGTATGCTCCATCGCTTGTTATACATTTTTCCCTTCTTTCGGGCAATTTGTGAATACCACGCCAGTAAAAATCTTCCCCTTTTGCTGCGAACCATTCATCGAGCCATTTTTTCACATCTTCGTATGAACCAAAGCGCTGCTCAGTAAGTGCGAGACCCATCGATGCAAACAAATGGTAATCGGAAGGAGCCAAGTCTGGTGAGTAAGCCGCATGGGGTAGAACTTCCCAGCTGAGTGCTTCCAACGTGTCGCGAGCTGGTTTTGCCGTATGTGATGGAGCATTGTCATAAAGAAAAATGACTTTGTGTTGCCTCTTTCAGTATTCTGGCCTTTTTTCAAGCAGCAAACGGTTCAAATCGGTCAATTGTTGTTGGTAACGTTTAGTATTAACCGTTTCCCCAGGTTTTAACAGCTCATAATAGACCACGCCCCTCTATGTGATGGAGCATTGTCATGAAGAAAAATGACTTTGTGTTGCCTCTTTCGGTATTCTGGTCTTTTTTCAAGCAGCAAACGGTTCACATCGGTCAATTGTTGTTGGTAACGTTTAGTATTAACCGTTTCCCCAGGTTTTAACAGCTCATAATAGACCACGCCCCTCTGGTCCCACCAAACACAGAGCATCGTCTTTCAGCCAAAGCGATTCGGTCTTGCGGTCGATGTGGATGGTGCGCCTAGGTCTACCCATGATTTTTTGCGTTTGGGATTCTCAAAACAAATCCACTTTTCATCCCCTGTAACTATACGATGCAAAAACGACTTCCTTTTGTACCGAGCGAGCAAACTGTCACACGTGTTTTTGCGCTTTTCCATTTGCCTGTCGTTCAACTCATGTGGTACCCATCTACCGGTCTTCTGAATCTTTCCCATCTCTCGTAGCCGATTGGAAACAGCTTGTTGACTAACGCCCAATTGCTCGGCGAGTTGTTTTTTGTGTTTGCGAATCATCTTCGTTCAACAATGCTAGCAATTCCACATCTTCGTATTTTTTTGGCGATTTTCCACGTTCCTTCTCTGCAACATCGAAGTCACCACTTTTGAAACGCCGAAACCATCGTTCACACGTATCTTGCGATGGAGCATGTTCACCATAAGCTTCTCGAAGTAATAGGTATGATTCAACAGCAGTTTTCTTCAAATGAAAACAAAAAATTAATGCTGTCCGCGAATGCTCTTTGTAATTGTATAGTGTTATAAAAAATCAAGTAAAGAACCTTTTCTCAATTCGGGCGTTTTTAGTAAAAATCCCATTTACCGGCCGTTTTTTTTTAAGGGGTAAGTTCACTCTAGGTCCCAGGAAAACATTAGTTTCGCGAGAATAACAAAAGCAGTCGAAAATGTCTTTCAAGTACTTTATTAAATAAATACACAACCACACGCAAAAAAAATCGTTACCACGAACCAAAATACATGGATCTATTTTTCGACGCTGTCTTCGAATCCGTAGTTAAAAAAAAAAAAAATTATTGTGTCATTTTTTTGGCCTAAAACATCCCTTGAAATGAGGTAAAACTATAGTAGTAGTGTACTCTGAATGAAGTGTGGAAAATGATAGATATTTTATAGGCTAGAGAAGAGAATATGCCTTCAAACCACAGCAAGCTATTTCTATTAATTAATTCTCTAAGGGTAGTTTATAGTCGTGTATCGGTGGTTCAAGCGAATTTACGTCATATTTATTCACCCTGGCTAAAACTATAAAGGCCTGACCTTTTTTCGTCGTTATTAAACTTATAAGGTACCTCCGTAGGTAGAGGTGGTTTTTACACCCTATAGGGTTGAGTCTCAACCCTTTAAGAGTAATGTCTGCTTGTTACACCAGATTCAGATATTTTGTACTAGGAGGTACAAGAATTTGTCCTTTGTACATGTTATTTAAACTCATGTGCGTTATTTGAGTTTTAGGAAACGTTTCACCCCCTATAAAGGTGGATTTTGGTTTATTTAATAGAAATGTCGCTTGCTGTGGTTTGAATGCATATTTTCTTCTCTAGACTATAAAATATCTACTATTTTTCACACTTCATTAGGAGTCATTACATTGTTACTATAGTTTTAACCCATTTCAAGGGATGTTTTTGGCAGAAAAAAATGACACGGCGCCAAAAAATACACTAGATCCATGTATTTTGGTTCGTGGTGATGAACTTTCTTTTTATGCGGCTGTGATATTTAAATGTACAAAAACAGTTTTTTTTATCTTTTTAATTCAAAATGGCCGCTTCAGAATCCAAGACGACGAGGTACCTTTTATGGGAGGCCTGAAACGGGTGAAACGATTTCTCCCGTAGATGTTAACCCAGAACAAAAGACAAAAAAAAATCACTATGTTTCAAAAATTAGTGGATAACGTACGGAAATTTGAAAATATTGTTTTTTCGAAAAATAATGCACGTTTACGCTTTTGCTTAGACAATGTATCTAAAAAGTTATTCTCAAAATTTCAAGCGACTCGATAAGTTTTGAGAAAAACGCATTTGAAAATTTCTATAGTAGAAAATCTCGTTATACCTTTAATCGACGGTACCTGAACATTGTGACTAAATATATTTTCTTATAAGTCTTGAGGGAAAAACTTTGTACAAAATCTTTGTTTTGTTCATTTTGGCATTTGTCTTAATTGAAATTGTGTTAACCAATACGTCAAGAAATTGTATACGGGCAATAATCGGCAACGTGTAGGATATCACGCAGAGCGTCGCGTAGTCTGTTGTGGAATGTACATGACTTGACGCGCACAAATTATAAGGAAAATGTGTAAAAGTAATACCAGAATGTATTATTTATTAAAAGGGCCATTTTGTATTGTTATTCAATACGCAATATTTAATGATTATTGGTGTGTGTGAAAAATGTTAGCTTTAGATATTTAGTGTATTTTATTTTCCATGAAACTGATCTCGGACTAGTAGGTTAAAGCACTTCGGTGCTGTGGTTTAGTTGATGAAATGCAGGAGCGTATACTATGAGATCATGAATTTGATCCCCGTCGAACACAAGAGAAACTTTTTTAAAATTTAAGTCTCTTGTGTTTGTATCTTTATCTTTAAATATTTTCATATATATATATATATATATATATATATATATATATATATATATATATATATATATATATATATATATATATATCCCGCAATGTTGCCAGCTCTAAAAAACTTTTTTTTTGTATAATTATTTTCTAATTTTGAGGCAAAATTATCTTCTATTAAAATAACACAACATTACAGTTAGTTTAACACTCCTATTTTTTTATTATTTAAACTTATCTTTTTTCAGTTAAAAGCAAGATCTGTCACAGCTTGGCGCCCAGGAGGCGAGCACACAGGAGAACTGTCCGTCTTCTGCTGGTGAAACGGGCTCAAGGGGCTAAAGCCAGCAGAGCCCCTGGATCCCAAGCTAGCTCCGAGGCCTCTTAGCCTTCCATCGCAATGGCCGAACGAAGCCGATCGCTCAATTCCACCTGAATACGAACCGAGCGTAGCCGAATTACATGCATGCAGTAGCCAGAGTTGCACGATTACGTCCGAAGAGCAAACGGACCTAGTCAAAAAAGGCATAACGTTACAAGAAGGCATAGCGGAACAGTCCGAAAACTTTAAAATATTTGACAAAGGACCCGAAAACTTATTTTTTATCGGACGAAGCACAACACTGCCGGAAATCCATACGGAAATGGTCGATTGCGAGCTGATAAAGGACGAGCAGTCTCGTTTAGAGTCAGAAATGAAGGAATAGCAGACAAAACTCAGATTGTGGCCTCTTAACGTGAAAAATCTTCTGCTGGCGTGATGGAAAGCACTATGTGTCTTTCAAATACATATATATATATTTTTATCTTTTGTTTTTTTGTGATATAGGTACATTTAAACCTAAAAATGGTGTGCGTAGTATTTTTCTAGATGCTTTTATTATTAATACTGTATTTAACTCACAGTGGCGTACTTCAAGAAATAGATATTTAAATCAATGGGTACATTTTTACTTTAGTTTCTTCTTGCTGGCTATAAAAATGTGCTTGGTTGATCCATGTTAAAAAAGTAAATATTTGCAAGGATACTTGTCAATTATACTGATTTTTCAAAGCTCAAAATCATATCAATTTAAAAAAAAAAAAACACCAAATAGATACGATTAATACAAGAAAATGAAAGGTACGCCTTTGCTGTGTATAATAAAGTACAAAAATTAATAAAATTAATATGCTTGAAAATAAAAATTGTATAATTTTTTCTACAGGGTGTTCTATGTAAAGTGTAATATAAAATTTGTCGTTTTAAGTTTTTTTTTATTATGGTTATTTTTTAAAAGATATTTTGTAATGTGGAATCGCTTTTAGATTCGTCTTGATAAAACATGACTTTTTAAATTTTGGAACTAGATTTATATTTTAGGGTGTATCAAGAAATGTTGTTATACAATTGTCCAGTCACATTAGAGGTTTCACCTCGGAATGAGAGATAATAAGCTGTAAACTTGTATAAACCTTTATTCTGGCATTCTAAAAGTTGTCTCAAAAGTCTCATAACATCTCGTGTCTGCGTCTTAAGATATTCAAGGTCAAAGGTCACAAAAATCGTTTTTTTTCGCAAATATCTCGCTTCCTATAGTTTCAATGATATTTGCATCTATTATGAAAATTGTAGAGCATAAAATTCTCTACAAATTTTGTTCTAAACATTTTTTTTTATACGCTTAACCGTTTTTGAGATAGAGCGCGGAGAGCGCGCAGCGCACAGCCATACATAGCATAATGCAAGGTCAACCGTGAGTCCCGGTAAATAATACGTCGTATAAAGTTAATTAATCACTAAAAAATCCATAATTATGAGTAATTTGCATTATTTATTAATTAATACATTATATTTAATAATATTTTTCATTTATCAAATATATTCGTTTAATAATACTTACCTACCTCGTATAATTATAAAATTGTTAAATAGAATACTTTATGTTTATCTTAATTATATTCTAATATATCTAAATTAGATTTTAAGTAGAAAAGGAATAGAGTAAATACATTTTAATTATATCTTTATTTAGCAATTATGTATCATACATTTACTACAATTGAAGTTCAAATGTGGGGAGGATTTACGTAAACTTTGATAATTAGAAGGACATGAGTCTCAATTTCCTTCTTCGTCATCATCGTCTTCCGGTCGCTTTTTTTTAATGTCGTATTTAAATAGTTTATGCGATCGTCATTTCTTTCAAAACTTGCAGTTTTTAAAGTTTGTAAACCGCGCACTACGTTAACAGAATCACCTTCTGAAAGTGACTTATTACATATAAAACTAACGAATTAAACTTGGTTAGTAGAAAGTGGTCCCTTGAAAAAGAAATCGGTCTTAACTATACAATAGAACATCTGTCCCAACTGACTATAAATAGAAAAGGTCCGTATTCCCAGGTATAATCTTAATAGTAATATAAGTATTTAAGAGATTACACATTTTAAAGAAAAAGTACTTAATTCTTTTTCTGCTTAAAATATAATTAAGATCTATTAGATTATAATTAAAGTATTTCACTATACGACGTATTATTTACCGGGGCTCACGGTTGATCTTGCATTATGCTGCGTGCTCTCCACGCTCTATCTCAAAAATGGTTAAGCGTATAACAAAATGTTTAGAACAAAATTTGTAGAGAATTTTATGCTCTACAATTTTCATAATACATGCAAATGTCATTGAACCCATAGAAGCGAGATATTTGCGAAAAACCTATTTTTGCGACCTTTGACCTTGAATATCTTAAGACGCGGACATGAGATTTTATGAGACTTTTGAGACAACTTTTAGAATGCCAAAATAAAGGTTTATACAAGTTTACAGCTTATTATCTCTCATTCCGAGCTTGACCCTCTTTTTTGGCTTAAGTAATTCGATTACAATGCCCTGTAGAAATTAACAAAAAATATTGTAAAAAATGTGTAACACAATACGTGTTGTAGAACTGAAGTCTTAGTAATTAGATTTTTAAAGAAAATAAAGATGACCAGGAATGTTTTTTATAAATATAAAAATTATATTGGTATTGGATTCGTACATAATGTAGAATGATCTATTGTTAAAAAATTATCATCCCTCTTGTAGTGTTAGAAAATTCACTCTTCTGAAAAACAGCATATTACAAATATGAAATAGGACGTTTTTCCGTCGGTAACGCCAGAAGTTCTTGTCCTAACAGACACGGTCAATATGTCTTATGAATTTTTTATGTGTAATAGAGTCGGTTTGGATCCATCCATCCCTAAAACAATAACAACAAACAAGAGAATTACGGTGTCAGACAGTACTCTTTTTCAAACAATAATAAACTATAACATTCTGGAAGTCACAGAAGATACAGACAAAATTTGGGAAGATATTAAGAAGTGGATAACAAATGCTGCTACAGAATACTCGGCAAAAATAAAAAAAAAACCCTCTCAAAAACATTGGACGATACCCTAAAGCTTATAGAAGAAATATGATTTTAAGAAACAACACATTGGATCATAGGAGAGAATCAAATTAGTCAATAAAAAAAACAGGGTGTGATACCGTTATACTTGCAACGTCACTACAAGACTTAGAATCAATTATGGAACGTCTTGAAATCACTAGCGAAACCAAAAGTCGTAATGAGGACCTGTCACATATAAATAAAATTGCTGGTTTCACTGTTATAGATCATTTTAACTATTTGGGCTCCCCTCATAACTAACAATGGTGGCTGTGAAGCCGAAGTAAGAAGACGTTTGGCTATGGCTAGAAACATAGTGTCGCCGACACTTCTGTTGAGGTGAAAGGATTGAGGCAGAGAGAGAGAGGGGTTGCTGGTTTTTAAAAAATGCTGTACTCTATTCAATAAAAATACTGCAATTTTGGTATGAAATTTTAACTGCAATCCCTACCCACCTGTATATTACGAAATTATTGTCATAATAATTTGGCTGCTATGTTGGGACGAAGTCTTCTACTGTTTACCACGTATGTCAAGATAATGATGCAAAAATTATTAAAAATTTAATTATTTCAAACAAAAAGTTTATGATGTAAAGAGTAAAAGAAAAATTATTTAAAATAATCGAAGGAAGATAAATATTTTTAATAATAGACCCAAAATAGTTTATATACAAAAATTACATCACCAAAATAGGATGCTAAAGTTTGATGATTTGACAAAAAAAAAACAATAGATTATAAACATAAGGGTGGAACTACATTAGCAAGAAATAAACTGCACGGAAAAATTTAATAATAATAAAACAAAAATTTCCTGCGCTGCATTCTGAAATAAAATGTTATATATTATGCCTATGATGTGTAATGAACTCTAAATAACAGGAGTACGTCAAAAATGAATAACCTGTCAGAACTAATTTGTAAATGCTTTGGAGATTTCATTTGTTAGTAATAGTGCAGTAAAAAAAAGTCAAAATATTGATGAGATAGGTACACTACCGTCAGAAAGTATTTGCCCACCTAGTTATTTCAGTTCCAAGACAACAAAAACCCAGATAATATTTTTCTTTTAATTTTAACGAATTATTATTTATTTTCACATTATTTACAGTCTAGAAAATCATAAAAATATTCATAATTTTTCAGGATTTTTCTCATCAGTTTTGTTGTTTTTAATTACCGCTTTACAGAGTTTTGGCATTCTGTTCAGTGGTTTTTTCAGAGTTTCTTCGGTTATTTTAATCCATTCTGCTTGTAAAAGTACCCACAAGTGATTTTCTGATGTTGGATTGAGTTTTCGAAAACACCTGTCCAATTGGTCCCACAGCAATTCGATGGGGTTCAAGTCGGGTGATTGTGGAGGCGAAGTCGTCACTTCCAGAATGTCATCGTATTTCCGTTGGTCCAGAAGTTCTCTAATTTGTTTAGCAGAATGTTTAGGGTCGTTCACATGCTGAAAAATAAATTTCCCCTGAAAAATATCTCTTCCAGAAGGAAGCATTTGAGTTAGCAAAAGTTCTTGATACTGTTCTTTTCATATAATTCCTTCTATCCTAAAGATTTTTCCAACTTTACCGTTGCCAAAACAACCCCAAACCATTACTGAATCTCGACCATGTTTTACTGTAGGCAACTGCCAGGCTTCCAACATCCTCTCTTCAGCTGACTGCCGCACGTAAACTCATCGATTTGAACGAAAATTTCGAATTTAGATTCATCGGGATTCCATGGTTCTGATGTCCAATTTTCATGTTCTTGGGCCCATTCTAATCGTTTACGTTTATTCACTTGCCTAAGAAGTGGTTTTCTCACTGCAACTCTCCCGTGTAGTCACCTTCTGCTAATCTGCCTCAAAACGATTGTCATGCAAACCTTGGAAATTTGTTCTAATTGGTTTTTAATTTGTAATTTCACCAAAAAAACTTATCTAAACAATTTTATGATGGACACTTGTTAAGAGCAATTAAATTTACGTAATTTAATTAGGTATTAAATTTTGGCAGTTACACTGAAATTTCTAGGTGGGCAAATACTTTCCGACGGTAGTGTATAGTTTAGGTACAGGAATATTATCATTTTATCCCCTCTGGGGTATCACCAGGAGTAATGTCCTGAATTTTGGACCTCGAAAAACTGGGGTTCTTTTGTTTATAAACAATTTAAGGTTTAAAAACACGTTTTTTGAGCTTAAAATGTTAATAACTTCGATTATATAAGTCGGATCAAGACAAAAAAAACCAAACTCTTCGTAATGAAATTTTCAACAAAATCCTTGTTGGTTTTTATGTCACTCAAGTGTATACGTAACCTACAAAATTGAAAAAAACAGGCTAAAAACTGTTTTTTTTTTTCAGTTTATTGTACAGATCGACTGAGTGAACGGATCAGCTTAAAACTTTTAGAAAATATGCCTTTTTTATAACAAAAATACCCTGAAATTTTGGTACAAAAATATTGAACCAAGTGGGCGCAATTGAATTTGTTATTTAAATTCAATTGTATTTTTATTCGTATTGTGCAAGTCTACGTATCACTCTAGGGACCACAACGAGATCTGTCGCCTATACTTGGTTTTTCTTGTGGAGTTTTTTTCCAGGGTCATAAAGGATTAAGTCTAACAGGGCCATACGGTTTGGATCAGGTGACGTTATAGGCTGAATCAAACTTTTTTTGTATACAAACTAAATTATTTTTATATTCTGTGCCATTTTAAGAACAATGCCCCTTCCCTCTCCCCCCCCCCCCCCCTCAGGAGATTCTCAAAATACTCTTTTTTTTTATTCATTTCGTTATTATTAGGTAGGAGGAGTAAACATGTTCAGATTACTTGATGTTCACCTCTCCAGTTTGCGAAATCAGGATCATCGATATTTTTTTCGAGAAATTGCCCCCCTCCCTCGTTGTCGATTTTTCTTTTTAGGTAAGAGAGGATTTTTATTCGTCAGTTGTGAGTGTACCTCCAAAGGGTCTACCGTCCTCTTAGACAAACCTCTGGTTCAGGAAATACCTATTACTACACTACTAATGGGTATAACCAAGTTTTCACAAATTATTTTGAATGCTTAAAAATTATTTTTAGTGTTCCGTACGGAATACTTATAAGATCACTTCGGTGTCTGTCTGTCCATCTGTCACACCCGATTTTCTCCGAAACTATTTGACCTAGAAAGTTGAAATTTGGTAACTAGTATTGAAATTGATGGCCTCATCAGACCTGTGTAGTTTTGAAAGTTAAATTTTAACTTAAGGGGTTAGTTTTGGGGGGTGAAATCGGAAGTGAAAAAAACATTTTTTTACTAGGTCATCGAGTTGGTTGTCAAATGAAAGCTTGTAAAAACACGAGTTCAAAAATATATATAATGTCTTACATGCGCACACTTTTCTTTGTATTATTTTAAAAAAACCGCGAAAAATCGCTGTCCCCCCTCTATCTCGAAAAGTACTGAACCAAAAATTTTGAAAAAATTCTTGAATATTCTCCACGGGGTGTAGATTGAACGAAAATTATCACGAGTGCATTACCTTTAATAATTGATCTGGTATATTAAAAAAAAAAAAAAAATCAAGGTCATCAGCTTTCAGTAAAGATCGGAAACAAACTTTGTTGAAAACTCATTTGGAGTGTGTTTTGTAAAGTCACTGATCGTTTTATACCTTGCACTTGACCGGTTATTTATTTATAAAACTTATCCCAATCTTAAAATTTTGTATAGGCTTTTGTATGAACATGTAGGATTAGTTTTCAACTCAAGGGATAACTGTTATGATCTCGATATTGAAGTAACATTTATATAATTTATAGGTTGTTTTATTGAAAACTTAATCTCCTAGATAGTAATTAGTTAAATATCTGGGAGGCATACTGATAAAAAATATTACGAATTGAATTGTCGGATTTAGATAGACAGCTGAGCGACACTAATTATGGAAAAAATTAAATCATTATCATGCGGTTAAATTGCTAATATTTGAATTAACTACTTTGTCGATTAAGTCAGAATTATGAACCGACGACTAGCGTAGCGGTGGTTGTACTAATATACGCCGATATGCCGGAGTCGGAAAATGACGATTGGCCGATAGTTTTCTTCTTTTTTGCAAAAAAACTTCAAACTATTTTTACAAAAGGAAGAAAATCATGTCAGTAAAAAATATAAGCATTACACGCGCGTTCATGCTCAATGCTGTGTGAGCAAAAATTGAAATAGAATGAATAGAGCGCATCATAGAACGTTTTTTTTTATTACTCGCCATGGAACATCAACACGCCTATTTTCTAAGATATTTTGCAACGTCCAAAAGGTGCTAAAGAACTATGATTTGTCTCGGATCCGCATTTGTAGTCAGTCCTTAATATAAAATGAGCATGTATAATTCTTCCTCGTTCCCTCCTTAAAATCCCTATTTCATAGTCAGATATAGTACTATCCTTAAGGAAGACACTTTTAAGCGAATGGAGTGAACCGCAACACTGTATTTCCTATCAAAAGTTGAAAAGATAATTTTAAACAAGGGCCTGAAGCAAGGACTATAATAAATACAGTCCCTACTGCTCTATGAATTTAAACTCTTTTTGACAGTAGTCTCTACCAGTGAAATGGAAATCAATCGCCGTCATGACCATTTTTAAAATATTATCTTGACTATCATAATTAATATTCATAATTAGTGTGGCCGCTTTTTTACAAAACAGTGACTTTCGTTACATCTTTGTAACAAAAAACAACGTTATATTTTTAGTGCCCTCTTTTTAAAAGAAAACCTGTAATTAACTAGGAATAAACTACATATTTATACTTTTATATGTTCATTTGTCAAATGACTTATAATAGATTTTTTAGTAACAAATGGTCCAGTTACATTAGGGATTTTACCTCGGAATGAGATAATAAGCTGTAAACTTGTATAAACCTTTATTTTGGCATTCTAAAAGTTGTCTCAAAAGTCTCATGAAATCTCGTGTCCGCGTCTTAAGATATTCAAGGTTAAAGGTCACAAAAATCGGTTTTTTCGCAAAATATCTCGCTTCCTATGGTTTCAATTTTTCAAATTTTGTTCTAAACATTTTTATACGCTTAACGCTTTTTGAGATAGAGCGCGGAGAGTTAGTTAATCACTAAAAAATCCATAATTATGAATACTTTGCATTATTTATTAATTAATACATTATATTTAATATTATTTTTCATTTATCAAATATATTCGTTTAATAATACTTACCTACTTCGTGTAATTAAAAAATTGTTAAGTAGAATACTTTATGTATATCTTAATTATATTCTAATATATCTTAATTAGATTTTAAGTAGAAAAGGAATAGAGTAAATACATTTTAATTATATCTTTATTTAGCAATTATGTGTCATACATTTACTACAATTGAACTTCAAATGTGGGGAGGATTTACGTAACCTTTAATAATTAGAAATACATGAGTCTCAATTTTCTTCTTCATCATCGTCTTCCGGTCGCTCGAAAATTTCCAATTCATTATCACCATCTTCGTTGTCAAAGATATTTGTCTCTAAATCGTCAAGGATTTCGGGGTCATATGCACTTTCTTCATCGAGATTGCTTTGATACGATGAACAATGAGGCAAGGTTGCCCATTACACTGGCCCCAAGCTAAAGAACATTGCAACCCCGATTTCCTGTATCCGCAGCGTGAACCACAACCATTCTTGCAGTTGCAAAATATTGTGTTCAGTAGTTCATCTGGAGCTGGTGGTAATATTGTCGTTATCGGTTCCAGGAGTTCATTTTGCAGCACCCCACCACCATTCCGGGGTTCTAAATTATTCCCTAACCAAGTTTGAATTTGATAGTATACACGGTTTGATTGATTGGTGATATTGATTAGCCTCTGCACTTGTTGGTGGAAGATTGGATAACTGCACAGGTTTGTTAAGCTTTGTTGACTTGACGAATTGCGTGTAGCGAAGATGATCGATATTGTCCTTAGATTTTGGAGCATTATATATTGCCAATAAGATACGTACTCCATTTTCATACAATGTTTGTACAAGGCAGTTTTCTTGTTGAAATACTTGAGCCAGTTGATCAAAATTGGGAAGTTTCTCTAATGTTCTAATGAAAGTTTTTTTCCCTTTTTTAAACAGCGCAGAAGTCATGTCACAGCCACTAAATGCATGCAAAAATAACTCTTAAAATTGTACGTCCGTCGATGCCAAGATACAATTTAAAACTAACGAATAAACTTGGTTTATATGGCTCTTTAAAAAGAAATCGGTCTTAGCTATACAATGGAACATCTGTCCCAACTGACTATAAATAGAAAAGGTCGTATTATAGGGGTCCGATTCCCAGGTATAATCTTAATAGTAATATAAGTATTTAAGAGTTTACACATTTTAAAGAAAAAGTTCTTAATTCTTTTTCTACTTAAAATATAATTAAGATATATTAGAATTATAATTAAAATATACTTAAAGTATTTCACTTAACAATTTTTTAATTACACGAAGTAGGTAAATATTATTAAACGAATATATTTGATAAATGAAAA
>CM032449.1:187633349-187645849 GCA_019049505.1 Pachyrhynchus sulphureomaculatus
TTTTGAAAAAAAATTGAAATTTTTTTATCATATCTGGTAGAGAATCGAGAGACCTTTATTAAAAAAAATTTAATTTTTGTTAACAATTTTTTTTCAAAATGACAGAAAAAACGCAATTGTTGTTATTTGATTAATAAAAAAAACGGTTAAAATGACTCCAAATTTTTTTTTAATGGCATCGAAAAGACCTAAATTTTGATTTTTGTACCAAATGGCAAAAAAACAAATTCAATTGTGCCCAGTAGGTTCAATATTTTTGTACCAAAATTTCAGGGTATTTTTGCTATAAGAAAAGGCATATTTTCTGAAATTTTCAAGCCGATCGGTTCACTTAGTTGACTTGTACAATAAAATGAAAAAAAAAGTTTTTGCCGGTTTTTTTTTTTCAATTTTGTAGGTTATGTACGCACTTGAGCGTACCTAAACTAATGAGGATTTGTCGGATAACCATATTTTAAGCTTAAAAAACGCGTTTTAAAAACTTTCATTGTTTATAAACAAAAGAGCACAAGTTTTTCAAGGTTCAAAACTCAGGACAATACTCTTGGTGATACCCCAGAGAGGATAAATTCATAATATTGCCTATCTCATCATTATTTTGCCCTTTTTTGCACTAAAAATCTTGGAATAATAAAACCAACCCCATCCCAAAGGCGGTTCAGTGTAAACGTATAGGCTTGAAGACTGTAAAACTCAATAAAATGGCACATTTTTGGCAACACATTAAATAATTACATTTATTTTTTATTTCTATCTAATGAGCCTCCCCCGCTACTAGAAGATTTGCCATTAGAAATAACAAGACATAATTCCCAAGTATTCCTATCACTGGAGCCGCTAGAAGTTTAAATACCATTAGGCTTCTTAGAACTCCTCAAAACCGCGTCTCGAAAACAGTGCATTTTCGACTACACGTTTACTAGGCTTTTTTCTTATATTTTGATACTTTGTTATACGTGGTGTGATCTTAAAGTTTTCAGACTAACGCTATATATTATGAACGCGAAATAGTATCGATTTGCACGAATATATGGAGGTAGATACATCCCCAATATCGCTGCATTATAAGTTTTGAAGCGAAACGACTTTTTTTTTATATCACCACAATGCATCGGCGCACAGTTCTGTCATCCTCCAGATCCTTTATTCGTTTGATTTGGCACTCTGCGACCTCGAGCTATTCCCCCATGTAAAGATGAGGTTAGAGACGGCTATAGCGTAGTGTTTAAGGCGTCCGCTTCCTACGCCAGCGACCCGAGTTCGTATCTCGGCTGGAGAAATAATAATAATAAAAAAAAGATAAATAATAAATTAAAATAAAATTTATAACGTGACGGTCGTCTCTCTCGGAAAGGCAATGACACCTTAACTATCATGCCTATTAAAGCCGTCTCATTTTGGCCCCCTTTGCCTGTGGAAATATTTAAAAAGACACTAACCACAGACAAAGGCGACAAGATCGCCTACGTCCGTATCGGATGTCACTTTAAGAAGAAGCACTTCGTGACAGTAGAGATATAACGCAAATTCCAAAAGGCACTGGAGGCAGTGATAGCGTCGATCTTTAAAATTATGTTGGATCAGTGGAAAAAATGGTGGGGCCCGGTCCATTTAAGTACGGGAGTCGAAAAATGTAACTACTTCAGATTTTACAGTGTTAGTCCAGGAACTTTTGGATTGCACTACGTCGCCAATCTTTGGGACATCTAACCAGGCACCCTGTATCAAACAAAATGTTAACTGACAAAAACAATTTGTGCTTGCTGTATGTACTATCCAATCAGATCATAGAACGCATTTCCTCACTGGGGAGACGCAATTCTGCAAGAAATAAAGTCACATAATACTCTAACAGGCAGAGTCTCGTTGTTTGTTTTCTTTTTCAATCATATACTTACCACGGTATGGGCGACGGTTGAGGTGATACTGGCGGACTGGGCAGCGGACTTGATATTTCTGAACCAGAATTACTCGGTCTTCGAATACTGAAATTCTTCGGCAACGGTCCCGGTTTTCTTTTAAACGGTAAACGACCGATCAGATCTGTATTGGGGTTTGGTCTTTTATTGTTTCTGGTGGTACCAGAAGGCGAGCCCACAAGATCGATATCGGCTTCATCAACCTATTATTAATGATTAAAGTTAATGAAATTTCAAATAAAAAGCACGAAACAAAGGCATTTTACTGTTCCATACTTTTAATATTATCTATGATTTAGGTAGAATACCAAAAAGCTGGTTAAAGTCTGAGTTTATAATGATCCCAAAAAATGCAGGCGCTAACAAATGCGGAGAATATCGAACAATTAGCCTCATAAGCCATCTTTTAAAAACATTTCTGAAAATCATTCACAGAAGAATATACAAGTTATGTGAAGAAAACATGTCAGCTACACAATTCGGTTTTCGTGATGCCATGGGAACCAGAGAGGCCTTATTTTCTATGCAGGTTTTGATTCAGAGATGTAGAAACATCAATTGTGACGTATATCTGTGCCTAATCGACTACTAAAAGGCCAATGATAGAATTACAAAATGGTAGGAATTCTGAAAGACCTTGGGCTTGATGGAAAGGATCTGTGATTAATGGCAACCTTTACTGGAACCAGATGGCATTATTAAAGCAGAAGGGGAGTGCTCAGAAGCAATATCGACTAAGCGCGGAGTAAGACAGGGTTGTGTCTTGTCTCCGTATATCTATGCCTGATCGACTACCCAAAAGGCTTTTGATAGAGTCGGACATCACAAAATGGTCGGAATTCTGAAAGACTTTGGGCTAGATGGAAAGGATCTGCCAAGTATTGGCAACCTCTACTGGAACCAGGCATAATTAAGCAGAAGGTGAGAATCAATATCGACTGAACGCTGAGTAAGGCAGGGTTGTATGACTCCACTATTTAATATATACTCTGAGCAAATCTTCAGAGAGGCACTAGAAGAGGCTGATGAAGGAATATTGCTTAATGGGGAGTGAATAAATAATATGCGTTGTGCTGACGATACGGCGGTTATGGCTGATAACAAGGGTCTACAACATCTTATGACAAAAATAAATAAAGTCAGTAATGGATACGGCCTCGAACTTAATATCAGCGGAACAAAGTACATGGTAATCAGCAAGTGTCCAGTTCCTGTTACCTTCTTGATGGTTAACCATCAACAAATACAAAGAACTCCACAATATTCATATCTAGGTACCATGATAAACGAACAGAGGGATCATTCGCAAGAAATTCGTTGCCGTATCGAAAAAGCTAGAGTAGTGTTCTTCAACATGACATCACTTTTTAAAAGCTCAGCAATAAAATTAAGCACAAAAATAAGGTTCCTAAGATGCTATGTCTTCAGTGTCCTTCTTTAGCGGGTGGAATCTTAGACGCTGGTTGAAACCACTTCTAAGAAACATGAGGCATTTGAATTATGGTTATATCGCATAATTTTAAAAATTTCTTATACTGACCATATTACCAACGAGGATGTCTTACGGCACATGAACAAGAAACTGGAAATTACGGGAACTGTTAAAGTACGAAACTTGACGTATTTAGGACACATAATGAGAAATATGTGTCCTAGCTAGATATGGATTACCACAGCAAATACTTCAAAAAAAGGTTTTTGGAAAATGGGGACCAGGACGCAGACGTCTCTCCTGGCTAAACAATCTGAGGAATTGGTTCTCAACATATACTACCGGTCTTTTCAGTGATGTAGTGGATAAAGTGACAATAGCAACTATGATTGCCAACATTCGAACCGAATAGGCACTTTAAGATGAAGAAGATACGTTTAAAAATGAAATTTACCATCATTCTCTTATCGATCTTGAAAGGATTTCCGAACATGTGTTGTCTAACCGGTAACGATTCGATTTCTCTCAGTTGGGGCGTCTGTTTCTTAAGATATTCCTGGTAGTTGCCCATTTGAGAAATAGGCAATGAATGAGCACTGTCCAAATCTTGCGAGATCCAGTCGGATTGAAGGAAGTTGTTTCGCATTCGAACGACCTAAAATATAAGATTCATTTTAAATATGCATGAAGTTTTAGAACCTAAGCTAAAGAAATATTCACTGTTTATCCTTTAGATACGGACGCTTGGTTGACGCTGATGTCAGAGTTTCCAAAAGGATTTTGTTACAGCTATTGGGTCAACATCCACATCCACAATCTATAGCAGATTTTATAGAGTAATTTAAATTTATTAACTAATTTAATTAATGGGGATGGTATGAGTTGCACAACTCAGATAATCTCATCTTTGTTAGGTTTCAATTTTTAGTGTTCCGTACGGAACACTTATAAGATCACTTCGGTGTCTGTCCATCCGTCCGTTCATCACACCCGATTTTCTCCGAAATTATTCGACAAAAAAAGTTGAAATTTGGCACTAATATCGAAACTAATGACCCCATCAGAGCCGTGTAGTTTTGAGGGGTGAAATCAAAAGTGAAAAAAAAAATTTTACCAGGTCATCGAGTGAGGTGTCAAAGGAAAGCTTGCGAAAACACGAGTTCAAAAAAATATATAATGTAATACTTTTTCTTTGTACTATTTTTAAAAATTGCGAAAAATCGCTGTCCCCGCCGTAACTAGAAAAGTATTGATCAAAAGATTTTGAAAAATTTCTAGAATATTCTCCACAGAGTGTAGATCGAACGAAAATTATCACGCGTGCATTACCTTTAATAATTTATCTGGTATATAAAAAAAACAAAAATTTCGAGGTAATCAGTTTTCAGTAAAGATCGGAAAAAAACTTTGTTGAAAACTCATTTGAGGTGTGTTTTGTGAAGTCACTGATAATTTTATACCTCCGTAACAATTTTTATTTTAAAAGCCATCAACGTACGAAACACTAATTGCGCTAGTCCGACTTGCACTTGGCCAGTTATTTTTTCAATACTTTTTCCTAATATGGACAGAAGACTAGTGGTACGATAACAGCTTGCCAGACCAATTTTCGGTATTAAAATTATTTTTGCTGTTCTAGACGAATTTGGAAAATTCGTCATTTAAAATGGCCTGAGTTATCTTCACCACGTCTAAAATTGTATTTTCCGGTAGGTTTTTAAGAGCTCGATCCTCCGTTCCTCTACGTATAGTTATTTTTATTATACCACATATTTTTGGCTTTCCTGGCAGGATAAGATTGTATTGATAATAATAAATTGCTAAAGTATAAGCAGTACAGGGTCTTAATCTTACCTGTTGAATCAATCTATTTCTCGGTATGTCGAACGGATTCTTAAAACTAACGTTCTGTCTCTCTTTATCCAGAGTGCAAACGAACACATTACCCTGTTCCAGAATTTGTTCTTTTTGTGCCTGGAACCTGTCTTGTAAGAGCGGATGACTTATCAGTTCTTTCTTTAAGCTAACAGTCGGGGTGACTCGGAACTGCTCCGGCTGATTTAAATTTGATTTCAAGTTGTTCGACTATAAAAATATAAATATAAATGGTCAAAATGTAATGAATTTATGTTACCAATTTTTTTGTGAATATTTTTGTGTTATCATGTTAAACAGGTACATAAGGTGAGTAATTTTACAGAAATTGCCATTTTTGTCTAGGAAAACTAGTTAATACGACTTTATAAAGCTTTATAAATCATCAAACAACTATTTGTTTAGCAGGAGTACAAGTATGAAATGCGGATTTTAGACAACAGATGGTGCAGTTTGTGTTATAAAAATTTGACACTGCGCCATTTTGTTATGTCATCAACAAGTGTCCAGACGCGCACAAGTGATAAACTGGAAAAGTGTGTGCATAGTGTTGTATTGTTGTGTTCAATATGTCGAAATTTATACCGAACAAAGAGCATTCGAGGACAGCATTAATTTTTTGTTTTCATTTGAAGAAAAAACTGCTGTTGAATCATACCGATTACTTCGAGAAGTTTATGGTGAACATGCTCCATCGCAAGATACGTGTGAACGATGGTTTCGGGGTTTCAAAGTGGTGACTTCGATGTTGCAGATAAGGAACGTGGAAAACCGCCAAAAAAATTACGAAGATGTGGAAATTGCAAGCATTGTTGGACGAAGATGATTCGTAAACACAAAAACAACTCGACTAACGCCAATTGGGCGTTAGTCAACAAGCTGTTTCCAATCGGCTACGAGAGATGGGAAAGATTCAAAAGACCGGCAGATGGGTACCACATGAGTTGAACGACAGGCAAATGAAAAAGCGCAAAAACACGTGTGACATTTTGCTCGCTCGGTACAAAAGGAAGTCGTTTTTGCATCGTATAGTTACAGGGAATGAAAAGTGGATTTATTTTGAGAATCTCAAACGGAAAAAATCATGGATAGACCCAGGCGCACCATCCACATCGACCGCAAGACCGAATCGCTTTGGAGGAAAGACGATGCTCTGTGTTTGTGAGACCGGAGGGCGTGGTCTATTATGAGCTGTTAAAACCCTGGGGAAAAACGGTTAATACTAAACGTTACCAACAACAATTGAACGATTTGAACTGTTCGGTGCTTGAAAAAAAGGACAGAATACCGAAAGAGACAACACAAAGTCATTTTTCTTCATGACAATGCTCCATCACTTACGGCAAAACCAGTTCGCGACACGTTGGAAGCACTCAGCTGGGAAGTTCTACCCCATGCGGCTTACTCACCAGACTTGGCTCCTTCCGATTACACTTGTTTGCATCGATGGGTCACGGCACTTGCTGAGCAGCGCTCTGGTTCGTACGAAGTGTGAAAAAATGGCTCGATGAATGGTTCGCAGCAAAAGGGGAAGATTTTTATTGGCGTGGTATTCACAAATTGCCCGGAAATTGGAAAAATTTATAACAAGCGATGGAGCATACTTTGAATAAAGCACTTTTTATCATTCTTCCGAATTTAACATGTTTTTTTAGAAAAAAAATCCGCATTTCATACTTGTACACCTGGTACTAGGTAATTTATTTTAACAACTTTGGTACTTCGTATCCCGGGACTTACTGAAAATAGTTACCAATAAATGCACATTTTTGTTATGGAAATTTTGTAATTGTGCTCATATGCAGCGGTTACAATTTAAAAATGGAATATCTTGGGTAACTTGGTAATCTGTGAAATTCGAGTAACAAGTTTTCAATATCTTCCGAAGAAAGACCCTCAAAGACAATAAATTCACTAGTGAAAGATTTTTTTTAAATATAAATAACAGGAAAATTGTAAAACAATATGGTCAAATAAAAGTTATGAGTAATAAGTAATTGCCCACCTTGTACTATTAAATTAGGCTGTAATACTTAGAACAAGATAAATCTCAAATAATCAAACTTCCTGAAAAGTAAAAATGTAACATGAATTTCTTAAACAAAGAAAAACTTACATTTGCTTGCCGCTGTATAATTTCACTGCACAATTTATCGTGTTCTATTTTCGCTTGATTTTTGACACGCTTCAGGTAGTTCTGAACCGAATAGCTCAGGCAATTTTCCGAGTTTTCCGGAATTAGGGTTTGAGCCAGTGCAACGGGAGTACCTATAAAAGATTTCATTGTTAATTTTTATACGGACAATCTTTTTATTTACAAACTACACGCTCTGCCCGCAAAGAAAACGAACTTTAAATTGCAAATAATAGTTTAAATTTTCTTATAGATATAGTTTATTTAACACCCTTTGCAAAGGTCAAGTAATATGCTATATATTTCTGGGATACTATCGGGGGTCGTAGTCACAGTAGCTTGACCATTTTCGGTAGTATCGCATCCCTTTTCTTGCATCACCAAACGTAATCAGGGGTAAACGAAAGAAGTCACAAGATGCTAAATCAGGCGAACACGGTGCGTAATCCAACATACAAACTTAGTTTTGCTCATGTTCCATCATCAGTTAAAATCGTTTCAAGAAAGTTTAAATTAACGGACGATGTCGGATCTTCTTTGACATCACGCATTTGCTTATTATTAACTTGGCTCGGGACACTTACCTACAAAACGGCACTTGGAAAGCTTTTTATTTCTATTTTCTAGAGGTTCGATTATTATAAAAACTAATTATTTTGAGGTAAACAAGTTCGATTTTTCATCTCTTTTTCAACACCTCATGGGAAAGTTAAGAAAATCTAATTTTCCATGGTGTACACGTGTACATATCATGTTAATTCAAACTTATGGTACTAATCATGTGAAGTCTGATGCTAAAAAATATTGTAGAATACGTACCCATTCTAGTTAAGGCTCTTCTTAAAGGACCAGCGTAATAAGCGGGCAATGTCCTAGTGTAATTTTGAAACGCGGTACGCCATTCGTTAGTTGGCTTCCATCTATGGATCTTAAATATATTAAATAAGATTAATTCAAGTAAAATTTCTTAAATTAGAGAGATTTTGCAACGCTTATTTTGGTAGGCCACTGTCGTTATCTTTATTTGAAGTATGCACCCACTGTTTGAAGCTTGTGCAGTAGTAAAGGGAAAAAATTAAATATGATGACTCAGCTGTTATCATTATTTGAAGCATGCGTCCATCATTTTGAGCTTGCGCAGTATTGAAACAATATAAGAGAAACCTTTATTAAGGATAACGATACCCCTTAATTAGGAACTTATAAGAGAGGTTATTTGAAGTTCGTTATTGTTATCAGTTTTATGGTAGGATCTGTTTTTTCCTATTTAGATATACAAACCACTAAGAAAATACAGTAAAACTGAAATAAGAATCTTTTACGGCAAATAATACTGACAACAGGTAATTAGAGTTCAGATTATGTTGGGCTTTTGCAATCTTTGGCATAATGGCATTACAGTGTGTGTAGTGCTAATTTTAAATAAAATTTTATTTATCGCACATTTGTATTGCCTCGGAAATATTGAAGGAAGTGATACAAACCTGCTAGACACAGCTTTAATTTAGAAACTTGTGTTGACCCATCTTATATTAATAACTGATGTGCTTAACCATGAAATGAATGAAAAAAAATCCTCTAAGCTTATAGAAAATGGATAGTAACCTCACCTTGCAATTCCTTTGCGTTAATACGGCGCATGCTCGAAATAACGATAAGGACAAAGGCACGTGAAAAATAAGCGTTGAAAAATCTCTCTATTGTCCTTTACTAAAAAAAAGCCTCAAGATTAAACATTTAATATTAATAATCTTTTTATGATTTATTATTTAAGATTATTATTAAAATGAACATTATTACCCAATATGCCCTACGACCGAGATGTCTCAGTTACGCCCACAGTTGCAGTTTCCTATTAGAGAATTATGTCGGAAAATGATTTGGGTAATACCATTACACAGGTGGTATCAGACTTATTTCTTTCTTTATTAAGGAATGTATTCTATTAGTGAAACAATCTCAGTTCGAGGTCAAACATGGTCACTTCTTTATATAGGTCTGTCTGTTGGCGCGATAACTCTCAAACAAAATGAGATATCGATTTCAAACTCAGTACATAGATAACCTCTAACAAAAAGATAAAGCCTATAGTTTTTGAACGATATCGCTTCAGACCAAGAGGGTGAAAGGGGAGGGGGTCGATAAACATAAGTTTTTCGTAGTTTTTGGTTGCATAATAAACAAATTTTACGCATACATATTTATAGTACAACATATAACGGGCGAAATGGGTGGGGGAGAAGATTAGAGGGGGTTGCTTCCTAGATATGTTATACATCCTTTTCTGGGTTCTTGAAGTCAAAAATTAGGTCATTTTTTTAATTGTTTTCAAGTTTAACCCCAGAAGAGGCAGAAGAGGGCGGGGGTTGTTCAATATTTTATAATTTTAATAGCATTTTGAGATATTTGAAGGTTTTTTGGTTGTTATACTAGACAAATTTTAAGCATATTATTTATAGCCCAGTTACCAGGGGTTTTGAGCTCTCATTAAACGTTAACAAGCTGCATCTTGGCATAGAGGTAGTGTCTTGGAAGTAGAATATGATAAAAAAAAGTTTGCTACAGTTTGATGTACGCTAAGCCCACAAAATAAAATAAAAAAATTCGGTTTTTCGGTAATATTTCGAAAAATAAAAAGATATTGAAAAACTAATAATAGCACCACGTGAAAGAGTAGGAAACATTACAAAAGAGCAGCACATAGATTTGTTCCAGATTTTTTTTTATTAACGAGAGAATTTATTAAAAATTCGGATAGGTGAAATTAAAAGATGTGTATTAAAAACAAACAAAAAAAGAGAAGTGTATTAAAAACAAGGGTAAAAATTGAAAAATTCAAAATAAATCGAAACCTATTAAAAATAGGTATATAACATACTTAATAAAAGTTGGAGGGTTTTGTAAAATCTATCAGAAAAAATAATAATATACAGGGTGTGCCGTTTAAAAAATTTGAGATTTTTCAATTTAAAATAGTCAAAATGTATAAATTTATTTTGAACACCTTGTAGCATCTAACTCAAATTTCTTTACATATATCTTTTTTTTCGTCTCTATAGAACGCTCGTACCAATTATGAGTATTCCACCTTCAGAAACAATGGCGCTACTGGCAATTTTTTACAAAACTCAAAACTAGTATTTTTTAAAAAAAATTGAAATATTAGAGAAACTACTAGATTTAGGTACATAACATTATCAATAAAAAAGTTATAAAATTTTAGGCAGAATTTAAAAATAAATTAGAAAATAGGATGTTCCATTTAAAAAAACATATGTTATATCGGCCACACTTTTTTGAAGTACCCTGAAAACTCAAAAATAATTTTAAACTATGCACCCTAACATTCCCTAAAACTATTGTATTTAACATTTTTGGTCATTCCCGAAACAAATGAGATAATGAACTTTGCTCTATCGTGGACTCACACTGTACAAAAATGCAACATATAAGAGGTGAGGAAGGGATGTAGAAGGGTGATTTCGTATTTATTATGCTACAGGTCTTATTTAGAGTTCTTTGAGTCAAGAGAATTAAGCATTACATTATTTTTTCGCTATATGCAATATTAACAGGAGTGGAGGGAAAAAGGGGTGGGAATCATTAAATAATGTATAGTTTCAATATTATTACAAGAATTTTGTTAGGTTTTTGTTGAGATATTTCAAAAAATTTTAGCTAATCATTTTTAGTAAAAGATATATAAAGTGAAATGAATAGAGGGTTGGAAGGATGGGTGCGCTTATATCATAATATTATTAACTATTCCAGTGTTTTTCCATTATTCCCTCTTTTAACAGAAATAGTATATAGGAGTTAAAATCTGGTTACAGAGTAACCTAAAAAATGTTAAGCTGATTACAGAAAAAGTTTTAGAAATACAACAGTTAAATTGGCTGAAACTTATTATTCTTATGTCCCTTGCTAAAGCGAAAGAATTACCCGCTGCAACTTATGCTTTTGTTTATGCTTTAGTGTTCACAGAATGTGAAAAACAGATATTTCCATTTCCACTGAGCTGTCTATCCGACTGTCAGGCTGTCAGTATATATAATATTTGAAACAGGGTTGAAACATATAGTTCTTGAGCACTATCATTACAAGGAAACACGATGAAAGGGATGGGTGTTAATATGTTGTATGATTTTATTCATATTATGGACATTTACTTTCTCTTTACTTGAGAAAGTAAAAAATTAGTCCTTTTTTGGAACTATATGTTTATAAGAAAAGGTAATACACTTTACTGATTTTTAATTTAAAAATTTTGAATAAAAATGTTTCATATGAATTAAGTTTATCTTATTTTCTTCTACCTCTATAGACAGCTGCGTCTTTCTGACAATATATTTCAATTAATTTTAGAGTCTTGACAACTTACTTTAAATAGCTCATCTAGTAGCGGTAACAAAACGGGATAATTATAAGGCATAACGAACAAATTTACACAACCTAAGTTGGTGCTGGCCTTCAGGTATCCAAAAGGATGTCCAACTTCTGAATTTTTATAACTATTGGCGACAAAAACCTAAAAATACACATCAATGTAAATAAAGCATTTAAAGAATATGGTTGAATATACGGTGTTTTAAACCTAGATGAGAAGCGGTCCATAAGAAAAGTAAATAAACGCATGCTTTTTGTACCGACAATTTCAAAGTATGACGTATTAAAGTAGGCAGCTTATTAAAATTTTTTCAAGAATGCATTTAAAATTTAGAATGATTTTATGGGGTCATATTTTATTTTTTTATTCGACTTTTATGTTGGCTACAAACACAAGAAAGTTTCTAAGAATAATGAAACAATAAAATGGAAGGAATTTGAGAGTGAAGCCAGATTCTATAGACTGATGCATATATATGAGCGTCTAAAAAACCAATGTATGCCCTTTGTAGGCCGATAGACCAGCTCATAAATCAATAGAATATGTAAATATGACTTCAGTAAAAAAACGTTAGATTTAGAGATATTGACACTCTGCTGTTGATCACAGTTCAAAATGAAACCAGTTGTTCTAAGGCTGGGGAACAAAAAAACATTTTTGGAAGTACCATGAGTAAAAACATTTTAATTAGCTAACTCTCCCTCTGGAAATCTAACGATTTTTCACTAAGGTCATATTTACATATTCTGGTCA
>CM032449.1:187648349-187675849 GCA_019049505.1 Pachyrhynchus sulphureomaculatus
ATGATGTAAGATATTATTTTCACGTATGTAAACTTACCAACACAGTACGATTTGCTGGTCTTCGGAACATAAATCATTTTTCTACAGTTATGCCACAGGGTGTTTTGAGGAACATTCGGACCATTTCTGTCATTTTCCAAGTCTATGTCATCCTTTATTTCTTCCTTATCGTAGAGGGGTGGTGGTGGATCAGGTCCAATTTTTTCAAAGTTTATTACTACACCATTTTGAACCTAATAAAAAATTAAATTTAAACAACAGCATTTTCTCATTCTGATTCTATAAAATATACACGGTGTTACTAAGGACGATGCTAAATAGGGTACTAGTAAAAATAAGAAAAAAGTATTAGCATCATATTTAAAAACACTTCGTACAGTAGGAGGTCAAATATATCTATAACAAAGAGTTTATTTACAACTGTTCAAGACTATTTATTTTACCTTTTGAACTAAACTATCTATACATTGATTTAGCATTCTGTGTGAAGTTATGCAATATGATCTACCACCTGTTACTTCACACATAGCATCTATAGGACTGCCATCACTTGGTACCAAGCCTGTATCTCGCTCTACAGCAGGAGTACCTTAAAATAATAAAAAATATATAAATCTTCAACTTGAAAGAAAACCATTTAGATGTGCATAAAATAATATTTATAATAAGTAAACAAAAAAATTGATTTAGATACCTGATAATCTTAAAACTAAGGCAAACAGCCTCTGGTCCCATCTAAATGGTTCACGAGTCATTTCTGATCCAGGGATAGGTGATGTCATTGGTAAGTTAAACTCTTCTTGGACTCCATTTACTAAGGAATTAGCAAATATGTTGACTTTTTAACAATTTTTATTACAAGATATACATGGGGTAGAAAAATGTTTGGAATAATGAGATATTTCGAAAACTATTAAAATCAAATTTTAAGAATGACAAGCAAAATTTTCAAATTTTGAGACTTGAAGTACTTTTGTAGAGGGCTCTGCCCAGCTCTGGTCGAGTAAAGAAATAGGAGTTTATTACAGATTCCTGTTGCCTTACCAGTCGTTAATTTTCCACCATCTGTTATTAAAACTATAACAGCAGTTTCAAGAAAAAATGGACATCTTCCTTGGCCATAAGTATCAATCCCAGAGGTCATGCGGTTTATGTTCAGAACATCAAATGCCTGTTTTACAGCTATACCCATCGTAGTCATAGAATAACACTGAAGATTTTTAAGTTCATTCATAAAAGTTGCAAGGTTCTCTTTCCACCCTTCAAAAAAAAAATAGTTTATTACAAATAATATAGTGGAATCTTTACCAAAGTACAAGAATTTAAATGCATAACATCTGATTTACCTGCTTTAATGTTATTTGGGCTTTCTTCAAAAGTCAACAGCATGTATCGATCAATTCTACTATCCATACTTCTTTGCCTTATTTTTACAAATGTTTCTACGGCTGATTTTGCTACATCTAGAAGTGTTGTACGGCCCCCTATATATGTTCTAAAAACACATAAAACATATTGTTTAAAAATATCTTCAGATACTTACGTGATTATAACCGTTTTTTTAACTTCCGGTAGACGTATATATACACAAAAATCCACTGCCAACAACACAGGTAACAACATAACCATACTTTTCAAGTAAAATCTTATTATTCATTACCTTTGAAACATAGATGCAGAGGTATCAATTAAAAATACTATTATAGTCATCTTGTAAGTCTCATTAGAAGTATTTAGTACGAAATTTCAAAGAAAACAACAACATTCCTATTCCAACTTTAAATTTCAACTGACAATCGTGACAGCAGAAACTGTACTAAGCAAACCTTCAAAAAATGTTGGATGTTGTCAATTTACCAAAGAATCATGATATGCAACGATAAATAATGTGTTTATACAAATATTTTTAATTTAAGAGGTTGGAGGAAACTAAATCAGACCTTTTTTTATTTTCAAATTTCTGCAATAACTAAATCTTCTTTCTTTGCTACCAAACTGTTAAAAAATAATTTCTAATTTGTATTTTCTCCGAAATCTACAGTAAAAAATGTTAATGCGGCAATTCGCAAAATCCACTGCGCCATCTCTAGTAATTCCTTGTAATCTTAATTTACAGGAAGTGGAATTTGTAGTTTATAGGAAACCAGCTAAATAATATTGTAAATTATTAGATTAGTTCGGAATTATTGCACTATAACTCTTGTATATTAACTACAATTCTTTATTAACTTAAAAAAAAGATCATAAAACTGATGTTCGTATTGCTACTGCCATAAAACTACAGACTAATTACTGTCCTTGCTACTAGCTAGGTTAACGTGGAGAAGAGAATTATTGGGTTCTTTTCTGTCTAACAGGATTGCGAAACTATTATCTCGTTCCGTCCAAACCATAGACATAGAGGATGGACTGAGTGTTTCGTATCTCGCTGTGAAGTAAATATAGACGCAAAAGTGTGAGAGAGACAAAGCGAATGAGCGGCCAGTAGCTGTCTCTTTCTAGAATTCCGCTAAGCTCCGGTGCTCTTGAAAATAATATTTCTGTGTGTGTTCTATTTGAACTAAAATCGAGTGGGAGCTTTTCTCGCCTTAAATTCCATCTTGGAGTACTGCGCCTTGTTTTTTACAGGCTTATAGAAAAGACACAGGTATTGGCCGCACAGTCGCTTTGTCTCTTTCTAGAGAGTGGTGAATTTTGTGAGGTTAATGCTCAGTCCATCCTCTATGTCTATGGTCCAAACCATAGAGATATTAGAATAGAGGAGAGAAAATATATAGCCTGCTGTAAGCGAAAGCGTACAGTCGTTAAAAAGAGAAAGAAATAATATGAATCAATTCTGTCTCTCTTACTCTGCTTTTGAGTGTTGAATTCGGGCGCCGGCGATGTAAAAAAAAACATCATGCGACTATTCGACGAGATATTTCGTTTCGGTTTATATATGTTAGCTTTTATTTAAAAAATAAATTAATTTAAACAAGCAATTTCGATAACAATAACTTTTATTAACAATTGCATTCAGACCTCTAACAAATTTCAATTTAATATTTTCAAATGAAAAGGATTGTGGTACAAGAGCCATGACGACAGATTACCTTGGATGTTTATTTCGTTTATAGGAAGTATGGAGTGGAGTAATAAACAGGCCCTCGAATTTATCGAACTTTATGAGAAGTATCCTATTCTGTGGAATAGTAGGCATCCAGGCCATAAGAACAAAAACCTTCCGCTGGATGCTTGGATGAAACTAGCGAATGAATTCAGTACAGAAGTACCAGTTGTGACACTAAAGAAGAAAAAGGAATCGCTCATGTCGACATACCGGAACTTAAGAAAGAAAGTCCTTGATTCAGAAATTACCGGAAGCGGGACAGAAGATGTATATCATCCTACCTGGTTTGCGTACCATGCCCTGGATCGATTCATAAGACCTATGGGAGAGAAGAGACCATCGCTGAATTCAGAAGTAAGTTTATTTTCAACAGGTACATCACAAAACAATTAAACTAGGAAATACTATTCTGCCATGGTACTGCTCCGCTTGTCATTAAATATTCTGTAAACTCCTTTTGAATGTCCTTTACGTCGTTAGTGGACCTAATAGGTGTTCTTCCAAGTCGAGTAAATGATGTCATCCCATTTTGATCATTGCGCCATGTTCCTGGAATGAATGTACCATCCTCTTCACGATCAAACGTCCCAGGGGGAGTGTAAAGTTTCCCTGACGTTGTACTTTTTCGTAGAAAATTATGAAATAAAGCGCAAGTCATGGTTATTTTAGCAGCTTTATCAGGTTCTAGGAGCATTGGTGATCTGAATACTCGGAAAACTGATGCCAAAATACCGAAAGCATTCCCTACAACTCTGCGTGCGCGACAAAGACAGTAATTGAAAATGCGCTCTAAGGTACCTTTACGATGAGTTCCCGGATAGGGTTTCAAATGACTATTGCTCATAGGAAAAGCGTCGTCACCTATGAACACATAAGGCATATTTTTCTTATGTCCTCCTAAGGGCTCAGGTGATGGATGGTGAAGTTCATTATGCTGTATTTTCTTATAAACGCTCGTGTTTGCATAAACACCAGCGTCATTCATTCTCCCCTGGGCACCAACATCAATGAACGTAAAGTAATATTGTGAGTCAACAATAGCCATGAGTATAATGCTGAATGACTTCTTGTAGTTGAAGAACGCAGATTTACTGCTGAACGGAGCTTGCAGGATTACATGCTTCCCATCCACTGCTCCTAGGCAATGTGGAAAATTCCAGTCATATTGAAATCCATTAGCTACTTCTTTCCATCCTTCCGGCGATGTTGGCAGCTGTAAAATATTGAAAAATTCATTAGAGATAACAATCATACTGATATTATTTACAGGATGTTGGTGGTGCCAATACAGAGAGAAGAGATATCCTTACATCCAATGAAGGTGATGGACACACTCATAGTGAACATGAAGATGATCCTGCAACACTTACTGTACTGCAGAATGCAGAGATAGTGTCCACTGAAGAGAACAGAAACGTGTTCTCAGTGCCGCAAACTCTCAGTTCAAGAACGAAACGGACAGCTCATCAGAATGCTGATAGCCAAGTAGTAACGAAACACTTGGAAAAAGCAAGTGAGGTTTTGCAGAGTTTAGCCGCGAGGCCAACGTCGCAGGAAAAACAGCAGATTCAAGATGGACCTTCATTGTATGGGCAGCTATTAGCCGCAAAATTGCGCAAATTATCTCCCCGGACTCGTTTACTTATCCAGAATAAAATTGATAATTTGGTTTTTGCAGCAGAGCTCGAAGAATTAGATGCCAGGGTACAACATCATCCCAGTGCTTCATCTGTTAGTCAATCACTAGGCCATTCCACCTCCCTTGAATCTCTCCACACAAGGTACCCAATTCATAATCCAACTTCTTCATGTTCTACTGCTTCTCCTTCATCCTATACATATTCACATTCTCCTTCTCCCACGTCTCCACTGTTTATACAACCACATACTCCTGAGTCAACCTGCACACAAGGAGCTACTGAAACTCTACAGAATCTAAGTATGCCAGGAAGAAGAGACACTCTTCTTAACTTTTATTCAACTGCTGATGGGTTTCTGGCCCAGGAATGAGCAAACATGAGAAACTAGTATACTTTCTTACCTGTATTTCAGCGCATCCATGATGGCTTCACAAACATCTGGTACAATGCGGGTTATCGCTTGCTGTGATATCTTAAATAGATACGCAAGACTAGTAAAGGAATCACCACTAGCTAAGAATCGAAGAGTGACTGCTAACCGCTCTTGAATTGGTATTGCTTTCCTCATGTTGGTATCTTCTTTCCTTATTTTTGGTCCAATTTTTGCGAGGATAAATTCAAAATCTTCTGCTGACATTCGACAAAGGTTATTGAATTTTCCTGACGGTTCTCTCTTCAGATCCTGCAGCATGTCTGAGCCATTGTACCTAGAAAATGGAATACGTAAATGCACTGCGAGAAATCTACAGTTGACCTTTCATGTTTTCTAGCATGTGAACTTTACTTACCGTTGTCTGTTTTCGTTGAACGATAACATCCACCACCTCCTTGCACATCTCTTTTTCTGTTTCTGTGCAAGTAATAATTTTGTACACGATAGTACAATTACCGTCGCAGCAACTGCAACCGTGTTATCATCCATTTTTCTCTTCTGTTGTCACAATTTGAAACTTTACACAATGCAAGCTTTCTATGTACACCAGTATCGGCAACTCGCACACTAAACACTCACAACTTTTTTCCCGAGCATCCACTCTACAGCGCTGCGTCTAGCCTTTGTGTTTGGCCAACGGTGGAAGGTGAATATTGGAACAAACGTTGGGCGCATCGTGTAGTTGCAACACTGGGTCCAGCCCTTGTTCCAATGTTTGGCCAACGTTGGAAGGCGAATGTTGGAACAAACGTTGGACGCATCGTGTAGTACCGGCTTTACAGTAACTTAAGTAAAATTTAATCTACGTAATGTAAACAAGCCAGTCTGCCTGAAAACAATTATCAATAATTAATATTCTTCTTCTCATATTGCATCGTTCGGCCTATCCTAATTTTTTTTAGCCAGGTCCGGAACGGGGTCAGTAAATGCTGACAGCTAACATATATAAAGGGTGTCCCAAAATTCACGCAAGAAGCAATTTTGATAGAAAACACAGGTTTTTAATTAAAAATTGTAATTTTTTTATTGATTCATAAAGTATACAGTATAGGGTTATGTATGGAATAACATATCGGGTAAATGGCCTTCACGGCTTTGCTGGCACATACGCACTCTTTAGTCGAAATTTTCCATGACCGTTTTGCATAAATGTGTCTGAATTTTGTTGATACAGCCCTTAATTTCCTCCTTCAAGTCGTGGGTGGTCGTGGGCTTGTTGGCATAAACCTTAGACTTTAAAAAACCCCAAAGAAAAAAGTCCAACGGCGTTAAATCGCATGATCTGGGCGGCCAATTCTGATCACCAAAACGGGATATTACACGACCAAGAAATGACTCATGCAGTAATTGAATTGTTTCTCGGGCTGTATGGCATGTGGTACCGTCTTGTTGAAACCACATGTCGTCCACATCCATAGCTTGCAATTTAAGCACAAAAAACTGGATTATCATATCGATAATGATCACCATCAACTGTCATTGCCTGGCCAACCGCATTTTCGAAGAAGAATGGTTCGATGATGCCTCCAGCCCAAAATCAGCACCAAACAGTGACACGTTGTGGATGCATTTGTTCCGCAACAGTCACGTGTGGATTGTCTAAACCCCAAATGCGACAATTTTGTCGATTAACGAAGCCATCAAGATGGAAATGAGTCTCATAGCTGAAGATGATTTTCTTCGAAAAATCAGTACCCACTGGTTGTTATTCCATATCCATTCAACAAACTCTCATCGTTGTGCGTGGTCAGTAGTCAATTGAATTTTGTAAGCATGAAGATGCAAATCTTTCGAGAGAATACGTTTCTCGAAATGTCCAATTCTTGACCACGGTGCCGAATTGATGTTCTTGGAGTCTCAGCAACACTCTCATGAACTGCTTCAATGTTTTGTGTCGAACGACTTGTTGAAGGACGTCCAGAGCGTTTAAGATCACTAATTGATCCAGTCTCCCTCAATTTTTCAATTAATTTCTTCACAGTTGATGAGGTTAAATCAGTATTCTGACCATATTTTGTACGAAAATTCCGAACTGTAGCTGCCAAACTTTCATTATTTTTAAAATATTGCTCAGCAATAAAAAGACGTTGTTCTTTCGTGTAGCGCTCCATTTTTAATAACCCTGAACTGTCAGCTGTCACGCTGTGTTTTTTCAAAACTAATCTTTTGCTCCGGTGAAACTAACCGGTAAGAACCGAAGCTTTCGAATAGGTAGAGTTTTTAAAATTTATTGATTGATTCTAGATAGTTTCACATTTTTACGTGTCCTTTTTATAATGGATTTATCAAAGAATAACAGAGCTATGGAATCAATGATTGAAATAAATACTTGGGGATACCGACCAGTTTACAATGCATTAACCCGTCGATTACCAAATAATTTTGCCTAGTTCACAATCAATCATTTCTAGAAGTCTATTGTAGTGACTTTTAAATCTGGTTATGAAGCTAAATAAATATTTGATTAATTTTAAAAATCCGCCGGTAAATACCTGCCTTAACATTTCTTTTTCCATTTTATGTCCAATTAACGTTAATTAGTCATATGTCTGTTGTTCTTGATTAGTCAAGGCTAGAAATTTGTGACATAAGGCTAATTAACTGTATTTTGACAAAAAATTTACAGTATTGTTTAAACCAATAATTACGTTTTAATATTACTAAAGTTTAGAAATAATTAATTTAGGCACGGTTAAAGCAAAATAAAATTTCCTTATTGTATTAAAAAATTCATTCATTTAATTTCCGCAACCATATAAACTTGAAAAAATCTTCCAAAATTACCAAATGCAGTCAATCATATAATTTTACGGTCAATGACGTCAGACTGCTGACAAGATTTTTCATCTTTTTATTCACTAACAAATTGAGAAATGACAGCTTGGTTATATGTCTTAATTAATTTTAGAGATAAATTAGGTATATTTGATGTTTTTAAACACTTGTTGCACGCTATGAAATCTTAAAAAGAATAGTTAACGACGAAAACTGATGATTAGAAACTAGAAGTTTGGAAATAAAATACTTAGAACAATATGTTAAAATACTAGTAGCAATTAGAAATATTTATTTTAGGTATATTTAAAAGTTATTCGAAAAAGGCTTTTGAACTCGAAAACAATAGGTATTAGGGTCGGTATAATTACCCTCGTTTGAATCTACTTTTACTGTAATGTTAGGTTGTATTTAAATGTTTTCAAATACGGATCCTATTTGATTTCGAGGATAATTACTCGAAAACAATTATTGATTTTTTTGAAGATATAAATGAATAATTCTATTTATTTAATTTAGCCATATACTTGAAAAAATGCAAAGTCAATTTTTATTTTTATTATGTCAATCGTTTCTAGGTTTCAGTCAACTGTTAACGACATTAAATCCGTTATTGCTTTTTCTTTAGCCTTATTATTAATGTTTCAAAGATTTAATTTCAGGATCATTGTTAGGATAGACTCTGGGTAGGGACGTTGATACTTTTAAAAGTATCGATATATATCGTATCGATATCCTTCAAATATATCGATATTGAGTATAGATATATCGGAAAGATTACCGATATTTTGAACTAGCAGTTTCTTTTCCATTAGCTGGCCAATCACACACATTCTATCATTTCAAAAATCATGGCGCCTTGGATGTGGCGATGATGTTAGCGTCTTTACCCATACACGGTGCCAAAGTCTCCAGGTGATTTAGCATGTGATTGCTCGTGCTACTTCAATTCCAAGGGAAAAATTGTATGTGTGTGGGCAGAAACTGTCATTTGCCATGTCATTTGACATTGCTTCGCGTCATGTCGAAATTTTCAACGTGATCTTGTATGTTTTGAAAACATTTAGTAAATTTTGTCTTCAAATGTGGTGAAAATGGAGCACAAGAGACGAATTCGTATTGTTGCGTATGCTGTTATGGCCATTTACAATGTTACCTTCCACAGGACTGGATGAGACCTATAAATCCCTATAAATTCTGTCAAGAATTCTTTGGTGGCATGACATATATCGGCCATGTTGGAAATCTAAATTTTGCAACACGCTGAGTGAAATGTAACGTAGCACGTGGCGCAGCAAAGTTCTAAGACGCCGTGAATTTTGAAATGAAAGAATATGTGTAAGTGGTTATCTACCAGTGTGCATACGCTCCAGTCCAAAGAAAAGAACATTTCAAATCTCTTCCGTACTATCACGGCGAGGTGGTGATCATTAATGAAAACAGTTTCCCACATAATTTTACAGAGGACACGATTTTTTACGCGAAAAAATTGTAGTGGCCAGCTATTAATTGAGGTATAATTTAATCAAATAATATATTATTTTAATTGCGTTTATCGAATAAAAAAAAACAAAAATAAAGAATTTCTCAAGATTAGGTTTTAGGAAAACTACGATGTTAATTATTGATGCACTCCTATCAAATGCAACAAATAATGCAGGTGAAATTAATTATTTTTGATAAAAAGTACAGGTATAAAATATCGACTGTCTCAAATTTTAGTGGACTGGATAACTTAATCAATTGTGAATAATTAATAAACGTGATCTGATTAATTAATTTGCCAGAAAAAAAACGATAATTTTTGTTGTTTTTAGAAAATATATCGATGCCAGGAGTGAAATTTTCATGAATTATCGATATATTGGCCGAAAGTATCCATATTCTGCTGAAAAATATCGAATATTTGATATATCGATATTTCGCCAACAACCCTAACTTTGATTAAGTACTGGTAACAAAACAAATGTCAGTGTTTTTAGGTTATGTTACCAAGATGGTTCAAATAACAATCCGGCATTTAAATACCGTTGCAAATGTATATTATTTATTTTTGTGCTAAATAACGCAGTGGCAAAATCATACTAAATTCGAAACAAAGTTATCTATGTAAAATCGTTTGTATATTTTAATTTTAAAATTACTATACTCATCGGTTGTATCAATTATCTCGTATTGGTAATCTGGTGCGACACTTAAATCATAATGAAATTTATAGATGTAATTAATCGAAATATGTATTATAAAATGAAAGAAATAATTGTAAAAACACAAGGTAGTATATGTTACATTTTATTGTAAATATAATTGTGTCAGAATATTTAATTTTGAGATAATGAGGTAATATTTATTATATCATTTTTTTAGATATACCCACGACATTCCGTAACATTCTGTACTGTTGGGCAATCGCCTCCCTCCTTTTTTTAACGGTACTAATTGTAGCAACATATAGTTTAACATTTTATGCAGTCTCCTTAACCTTTTGCCATGTCCATTTTCAATCAGAAAAAGTTCATAGATCTGTGGACCCAAGATTCTTAAGTTTAGGTCTGGACAGTTCAGTAATAACTGATGGATTTAAGAATTTCAATATGACGTAAACCATTTTTTGTTTATTATAAATGTTTATGTATACCAGCTGGTCAAAACACTTTGTAGAAATAAGACCCTTTTTTAATTACAGTTTTTCAGAATTTTATGTTTTTTACTAAAAATTGTCACATCAGGAAAAATTTTAATTTTAACCAAGATAGAAATAAAATATACTTAAAATTTACATTTTTGAGATATCAGAACTGAATGGAACAGATAAGCAAATAAAAAAGTCTAACAGAATGTTTTCACTGAGATGTTTTGGCTGTAAAATTGAAAGTGTAATTTTCTTCATTTTTGAAACTGCTTTAGTCAAAAACTACTGTCTCTAGCAAAATATTATTAAACATTTTGATTCGTTTTTGGTGGCCTGTAGTTATGTTGGTAAATGAGTATTTCAAATATTTTTGATTTTGTTCACATTTTTTAGTGTTCTCATTTCATAGACATTTGTCAAGATTTTTGATATAAAAAAAAGGCTTTTTTCTGTACACTAAGTTTTAGTGTAAACTGGAGTTCTGAAGAATTGTAAGTAATTAAGTTCCTAATTCTTAGAAACTTTTCTATTCACCCAGCATATAGCTGATTACAAGATTTCTTTTGCTAAGCTTATGTGAAGTAATATATATTTTTTAGAGATCCGAAACTTACACAAATGATGAAATACCTGTCACCAGCATATTTACGAATTGGAGGCAATGCTGCCGATCAAATAATATTTTGTAGCAATAAGGAAAATTGTACATTAAAAAATTTATATGCTGATTTCAATGAATCTTACATTTTATCAGGCAAGTACCTACAGCAGCTAAATTCTTCAACCGCTAACCATTTTCTATAGATTTGATGTAGATCTTTTCCATTCCTTCTCAAAATAATCTATTCTGAGCTCTTTGACAAACACCATTAGTCTTTTCCATCTTTGTGGCAGCCTTTCTACCTTACTTTTTTATCTCTGGCTTTTTTACTGGTAATTTTATTACTCCATTTCTCTATGTGTTGAATAGCATAGTCTGCCCACTACATTTTATGTAATCTTTGTTTTAGGTTCTGATTGGTTAAAACTTTATAAGTTAGCAATTAATGCAAATTTAGATGTCATATATGATCTCAATTCACTATTACGGCATGCAAATGGTTCATGGGATTCTAAAAATGCTGAAGAAATGATCAGATTTTCAGGAAACAATGTTCTTGAAGTAGATTGGGAATTAGGAAATGGTATTTTGCAAGACTAAAATAATAATAATGATTAATAACAAACATAACTTTTATATTTTGTAGAACCTAATTCATATGAACACAAGTTTAACACCAGTGTGAATCCAACTCGGTTAGGAATTGATTATTTAACTTTAAGGAATATTTTAAATAAGTATAATTTACACCCATATTCTCATTTGGTTGGACCGTCTACTACAAGATTGAGGACTAGAGACATAGAGGAATATTTCGCAGAGTTTTTAATTTCTGGATCTAGTGCTGTTAGTGCTATAACATGGCATCAGTAAGTGATAAATTTGGTTTTGGTTTGGTTACAAGTTCTTTTTTTTTTTTTGTATAATCAACATGCAAGGTGTGTTTGTATAAAGGTCCCTCTTGGTGTTTTAATGTTGTTTCAAATGTAATTTATTATAACATTACATTCTGTGGTTTAATCAGGTAAGATGCTTTATTGGAGAGAGTAAAAATATAGATTTTGTTAAGTTTAGTAACTTTTTTATGAGAAATATTTATCAATAATCAATAATTTTCATAACATCCTATATATAAACATATATATATATATATATATATATATATATATATATATATATATATATATATATATATATATATATATATATATATCACCTGATTTATTATATCCTTTATTTCACAAAATATCCTTTATATTTTTATATACAAGTTAAGTCTCAATATAATTTTTAAAGTAACAGATTTTGAGAAAAAGCAATTTGAGGATGTTTGTTCAAAATTTGATTGACAATTCGCCAAAAAATCAAATTTTCATATTTTGAATTTTTTTTTCTTTCTTTTCCAATGACCTAAGTATGAAAATTGTGCAACCATTTTTAGGCAAGGTACTGACTGAAACAACTTTCAAGGCGCCAAAAATGACTCGTTTTGAAAAACTCATAAAATTGTCAGAAATAAAAATTTTTCAACAAAAGTTCGGGTTGTTTCCTAATATCAAACTTGCTCACAGAATTTCATCAAATTCTTAGATTGAAGTATGCTGAGGGGCTTCAAATATTCTGAAAAAGTGTAAAATAGAGTATCTTTAATATGTTGATTTCTGAACACAAAATTCTGTTAACTTTTTTAACATATTTTCAGGCTTTAATACAATTAGTTATCAAAAAACTACAATTACTATTTTTTTTTAGCTATTATTTTAGTGGAATGAATGCGACACCCAGGGAATTTTTGGACCCAAAAGTTTTTAACTACTTAGAACTTTGTATAAATAGAGTAAAATCGATTGTATATGACTTTCTTCAGCTAGACAAGCCTATTTGGTTAGGTAGATATACTGAATAAGTATGAATTTTTCTAGTACTTCAGCACTTACATTATATACATGTTGATTTTAGGAGAAACATCATCTGCATGGCATGGTGGAGCTCCTGGTCTCTCGGATAGATTTATTTCTAGCTTTATTTGGATAGACAAATTGGGTCTTAGTGCTCAAAAGGGTATAGATGTTGTTGTCAGACAAAGTATTTTTAAAGGACATTACGCCTTACTTAATGACAGTTATTTTCCAAATCCTGTAAGTGAACATGTTTACCTCCTCTTCCAACATTTAATTTTAAACAGAATTCATGACTATCATTGCCGTATGGCCTAGTAAACAAAAATCATGAAAAATATTTTTTTTGTATTTTCGGTTTGGAAAATCATCACTTTTTAGCTATTTTGTAAACCAAAAATGATTTTTCTTGCATGCTAAAATCTTTCTGTACCATTTCTGTCAACAATATTTACCGAATATTTATTTAGTCTCCACATATTTACAGTCTGCCAAGTAAGAACGTGGCCGCTCATATTCTTGAAAAAAAAATGTGTTTTGAAAACATTTTTTGCCATCGATGTATTCTTTGATGTGCTAACAACGGCGCAATTATCTTAGTAAGTTGTCCAATCGCCTTCTGCATCAATAATCGCCTGGCATCTTCGAGACATGCTGTCGACGATATTTTCGGCATGGAATCTTCCTGGTGTTGTGGCCGGAGTGCCAACCTTTCATTGAAACCCAACTAGGGGTACCTTGCTTACTTGTCAAAAAAAAGAAAAATCGCAGATTTTGGATCATCGTTCATGAAGGTTGCATTGTTAGTAAGCGAAATAAACAGTGAGCCCCTCGATATTGCTATAAAATATTTGTAATTTTAAGGACTGGTGGTTAAGCATCCTTTATAAAAAACTAGTTAGTACAGATGTGATTGGAATATCTACTGCTGGTGATGAAAAAATAAGACTGTATGCACATTGTGCCAAGCAAAATGATCTATTGGTCCAAGATGGAGAGCTACTTACTAATTCAATTGTTGGTAAGATAATGGTAAAACAGTATTTATTATCTTTTAACGCTCTTGCAGGTCGCAACACTTCTGCAGACATTTCCATTAGCCAATCTGTTAGTCAAAACTATTTTGAGCCCCAAACACAGGAGTAGTATACCATTGGTCGAATTTGAGCTTTGTACAGAATTAACAGTTGTACAAGTATGAAATGCGGATTTCTTTTCTAAAAAAACATGTTAAATTCGGGAGAATGATAAAAAGTGCTTTATTCAAACTATGCTACATCGCTTGTTACACATTTTTCCCATCTTTCGGGCAATTTGTGAATACCACGCCAGTAAAAATCTTCCCCTTTTGCTGCGAACCATTCATCAAGCCATTTTTTCACATCTTCACCGTTTCCCCAGGTTTTAACAGCTCATAATAGACCACGCCCTTCTGGTCCCACCAAACACAGAGCATCGTCTTTCTGCCAAAGCGATTCGGTCTTGCGGTCGATGTGGATCACCTGGTATATCGGGTTCAGTTAACTTTCTTAGAGAAAACTGCCGCTTGGATTTTTGCAGCGTTAAATTCTATTTGATTATTGTCACACCAAGATAGAATTTTTCCAGGTCTTTGTTAAGGTAAATGACCTCCTGCTGTCAGCGGGTATTTGCGTGAGTAGCCGATGTTCGAGCTTCTAAAGTGAATGAAGAAATAAGCGTACTGTCATCTGCAAAGCTGTAGATTGAATTCCTGGTCCTGTAGAGTAAGAGACAGTATTGAGCCTTGGAGCATACCGGCATTGATGGTGAAAATGTTAGACAGAAATCCGTCAACTGCCACTCGTAAAGAACGCTAAACATAATTTTTTCAGACGTACTAATAATAATAATAATAATAATAATAATAACAAAATCACAGAAATATTCACCTTAGATGTCAATATGGAATTTGGTATAAATAAATGCAAAGTGCTCCACATCAACAAAGGCCAATGGAAGTGCCACCATGAGACAGAAACCATCAACAATGAAACGCTCGATAACATGTTCGATAAAGAAACATACAAATATCTAGGCTTCCAACAAAGCACCAAACTCAACCACACTCACATCAAAACAGAGCTCAGAACCGAATTCAAAAACAGACTGACGAAACTTTTGCAAACAAAACTCAACTCTAAGAATCTCACTAAAGCCATCAACACGTTCGCTATACCTATACTCACATATTCATTTGGTATCATCAAATGGTCACAAACAGACATAGAAAATATTCACATCCTTATACGATCTCAATTCACCAAATACAGGAAATTACACCCCAACGCATGCAAAGAAAGACTTACCATCGAGAGGAAGGCAGGAGGAAGAGGAATTATAGACATCAGATCATTACACACAAAACAAATACAAACACTTAGGAAATTCTTTCACAGCAAGCAAACCAGCCTCCACACAGCGACAGTGAAAGCAGACAAAAACTACACACCTCTCGACTTAGCCCGGGCAGACCACTCAGCAGACACACACAGTCACACCCAATTACAACAGGAAAAGATGAAAACGTGGTCAGAGAAAACACTCCACGGAAAACACAGATACCACATAGAACAAGAGCACGTAAATAAAAAACAATCATACACCTGGTTACGGGATGGGCAGCTATTCCCTGAGACTGAAGGCTTCTTACTTGCCATCCAGGATAAAGTCATATTAACCAGAAACTACCAAAAGCATATCATCAAAGACCCGACTATTGCAGAAGACAGATGTAGGAAATGCCACCAGCAGAAAGAAACGATCGAACACATAACGAGCGGATGTAAAATATTGGCCGGAACGGAGTACACAGCCAGGCATGATTCAGCTGCCAAAGTGGTTCACCAAGCACTGGCCACAACATACAGACTCATAGAAAACACAGATCCCTACTACAAATACACGCCAACATCCATACTTGAAAATGAAGATTACAAGCTCTACTGGGATATCGGTATCCATACAGATAAAACAGTCTCCGCCAATAGACCCGATATTACTTTTCAGTGCAAAAAAGGAAAAGTCACCTATCTGATTGACATAGCTGTCCCCAACGACACAAACATCCAAGCGAAATACACAGAAAAAATTTCCAAATACACAGACCTTGCAACGGAAATAAAAAAGGCTATGGAGACAGGGAAAAAGTCATCATTGTCCCCCTCATTATATCAGCCACAGGCCTTACACCAATAACATTCACACCACATTTAGTGCAATTGGGACTCAACACGGACATACACAGAAACATTCAGAAGTCAGTGATTTTGAAAACATGTAACATTGTCAGGTCATTCCTTAATACACAATAGTAATGCGTTTGTGCTGACTTGGTTTGCGCCCGTCAGCCAAACATGGAACCACATTGACCAAATGTGAGAAAGAAAAACGAGAACAGTCATAATAATAATAATAATATAATAATAGTTCACCAAGCACTAGCCACCACATACAAGCTCATAGAAAACACAGATCCCTACTACAAATATGCACCAACATCCGTACTTGAAAATAAAGATTACAAACTCTACTGGGACATCAGTATCCATACAGATAAAAACAGTCTCCGCCAATAGACCCGATATTACTTTTCAGTGCAAAAAAGAAAAAGTCACCTATCTAATCGACATAGCTGTCCCCAACGACACAAACATCCAAACGAAATACACAGAAAAAATTTCCAAATACACAGAGAAATAAAAAGGCTATGGAAACAAGAAAAAGTCATCATTGTCCCCCTCATTATATCAGCCACAGGCCTTACACCAACAACACTCACACCACACTTAGTACAATTAGGACTTAACACAAACATACACAAAAAACATTCAGAAGTCAGTGATTTTGAAAACATGTAACATTGTCAGGTCATTCCTTAATACACAATGATAATGCGTTTGTGCTGACTTGGTTTCCGCCCGTCAGCCAAACATGGAACCACATTGACCAAATGTGAGAAAGAAAAACGAGAACAGTCATAATAATAATAATCTTTATTGTCCATTTTGCAATAGCTTTAGACAGGGTTAAGACTTAAATTTAGTCCTAAACTACATACATATATAAAATTATCAGTTAATCACATAAAACAAGTATAGGTCAGATAAACAACAATAACTACAAATACATGATACACAATACACATACTGAATTAATTAAAAGTTTTCCACTTCAGAGGCGACCAAGATAGTCCTTAAATTCTTGTATATTGTAAAATGCCTCTTCCAATAAAATATTCTTTAGTCTCTTTTTAAATCGGTTAATGCCCAGGTTTTTCATAGACACAGGCAATAGGTTATACAGTGTAATACTTTGGTAGAATGTACTATTATAATATTTGGCTGTATTTGGCACAACCGAGCAAATGAGGTCTCTTCTAAGAGGGTATGCCACAATCCTAGAGCCAGACATATATTTGTTCTTCGTTTTGTGCATTGTTAATAGGCTCTTATACATGTAACAAGACGGTAATGTCATAATGCGATCCTTTTTAAAATATTCTTTACATGAATCTCTAGGTTTTATATTATTAATTGCTCTCACACACCTCTTTTGAGCACGAAAAATGCCCATACTTCCAGGCTCATTCCCCCAGAACTGAACTCCATAAACCATCCTTGAATGGAAATATCCATAGTAAACCAGTTTCAAAACCTTGAGAGTCACTACATTTCTCAGAACACGTATAGAGAAGCATATTGCATTAAGTTTTAGTTTAAGCTCTCTCAGGTGTGTTTCAAATTTAAGATTTAAATCAACAGTCAAACCCAAGATTTTTGACTCTAAAATGGGGTTGACTTTATAATCACTTGTAAACATGTTTTCACATAGCGATTCCGAATTTTTATTTTTGAAGACCAAGAGACAGGTTTTATCAACATTAAGCTTTAGCTTGTTTGCAGCGAACCAGTTAGTTAATTCATTTATACAATCTTTGGTCGCTATCTGCAATTTTTCGGGATTGTCGTCACTCAGGAGACAAGTTGGGGTCGTCAGCATACATTACAACTTTTGCCTTGATATGTTTAGGAAGATCATTTGTATAAATACTGAATAACAAAGGCCCAAGCACAGATCCCTGAGGAACCCCAGCAGTCACATCCCCAAGATCAGAATCATAGCGACTCCCGTCAGTAAGAATTGAAACATATTGTTTTCGATCAGACAAATAGGAACAAAAACCAAGTCAGTGCTACGCCTCTCATGCCATATTTCTCGAGTTTCTGTAATAAAATATTATGATCTACTACATCAAAAGCTTTTGATAAATCACATTGTACAATGACACAATACTTTCCCTGGTTTCGCACACCATAAACATAATTTAAAATTTCAAAAAGGGCACTCTCTGTTGATAAATTGGATCTAAATCCATACTGAGAAGGAGTCATCAAATTATTCTTTTCTAAGAATTTTTTTAAACGAGTATGTACAGTCTTTTCAATGATCTTCGTAATAACATTAGCTAATGAAATTGGACGATAGTTTGTTATTTCATTATGTAGCCCTATAAGAGCGTAACTGTACCATTTAGATCTGAAAAACACAGATTTAAAAATTTTGTTAAAATAATGACTTCATTTACAAAATCTAGTAAAGCTAATATTATTGTCGTTTCAGTGTTTGGTGTAAATCTTCAAGATAAAAGCGGTTTTGTTAAATTTGAAGGTTTATCACATGATGACGCAGTTTATGTTTTTGAAGTTACTTCTGAAAACTCACTGTTTTCTCAGTAAGTATAATGTCCTCGCATTAATAAATATAATTTTTTCTTTTGAGCTGAACTAAATACAATTTTAGGGTATTAGGGTAAATTTTTTAAGAGAAAAAAAGTATATTTTTAAGACTTTAATCGTATGTATTTTATTTAATTTTAGATTTGTTCGTCTAAACGGAAAAAACATTGTACCTTTTTACCAAATCTGAAGCTGCCTAAACTAGAACCAAAGATTGTCTACCAAAGAAATGTGTTTCTTATGCCAGCTTATTCAGTGGTATTTTGGGTATTTAACAATACCAATTTATTGATATGTCCATTATACAAATAACTACGATTAATTTACATATATGTACATCTCCAATGAAAATTGAAGCAAGATATTGATTGGCAATGTCATTCGACACTGCTAAAACCAACGAATTCAGAATCTGTACTAGCAGGAACATTCAGTAGAAAGTTATATAAGGCTTATTGTATCTTCCGCCTCGGAATTTATAAAATTTTAACTACTGCATATATAAATAATATCCATTATAATTTGTCTACTATTATTAAGTAATATAAATGTGTGTTTTGTTAAATATTGTCTTACATGAATTCAACAGGGGCACAGTAAACATAAACACAGTAGCGACACCGAAGAAAATTTTTTAGGTCTTTTTTTTATCACGCATGCGTCTCCTATCATACCAACAACTTGGTAGTCAGCGCGGTTTTGCGGGTTGTGTTTACATCTGAATTTCAAGGATAAACCTTTTATAGCCTGCTCCAAAATTCATTATTAATAATTTTCCAATAAGTAAATGACTCGTTTGAGGTTAGAATTGAAAATAATTATAAAAAATTTGTCAAGAGAAGTTTTTGTTGTGGGGTTAGTGCTTGTAAAAATATATGTGGTATCTCCAAAGGAGTTTTTTTTAGATTTCCCAAAGATTCTAAAAGGTAACTTATTTATAATTCTTTATTATCTTTATATATTATATAAAGACTATCTTTGATACAAGTATTAAAATTATTTGCTAGATTTAAGTTATATTATCTGCTAAAATTCACTAACCACACTTTTGGTTGCAATGGAGCAAAAAGTGTGTTCACTTCATTTTTAAGTTCAGAAGAAAGGCAATCTGGTCTTAAAATGATAATTATAATTATTTTCAATTTCTTCAGATTACTGGGATTCGCTGAATTATAAGAAGCATGATTGTTGACATTATACGCGAAGCAGAGATATATTCTCAAAATCAACATTTTTTTCCTCCCAGACTTTTTCCTGTTTTTTTTTGTATGTCTGTTTTAATAAGAACTTGATAAAAAATGTTTCTACAAAAAAAATTCACGTTTGTTTCTTCTCTTTCAATCAGCAAAATTCATTTTTATTTCTACAAAATAGGATTTTTCTTGAAAGGAGGAATTTGAATTTTCAAAAACTCGCGGACATCTTACAGCAATATGGCGACAGGCCATGTGATCATTACAAATGAACTCCTTAAGATCGAAGGTGCCGAGTCGGACTGTCGCTACTGTGTTTTATGTTTACTGTGGTATTGTATTTATTTGTAAAGCCGGCAACTTTGAGGGAGTATTTGGCAACGTTGACTAAAAAAGCCTGTCCCAAAATATAAAATCCTGATTTTTGCCGTTTTAAGTAGGCAATATAAAAAGTCTGACCTTTTGTTTATGACAGGTTGCAGAAATGGACTTAAGAATTTTATTAATTAATGCAAATAAATAAAATTATAAGTGTTTTTGGAGATGTTTATTTATAGATGCATGTAAAAACAAATGGATAAGAAGTACAAATATACACTTGAATGAATGGGGTTTACAAGAGGGGACCTATTGTATAAATAAAAATAATATTTTAACTTAAGCCTAATTTGGTTTTCATTATCACTGTCATCAGCTGAGGTAATTATCAGTGGTTTTATATTATTTACATAAATATATGAATCTTTCAACGTGCTGAATGGAATTCTTCCAGCTTTCGTAAGGTATTTCATTTATAACTTTTTTTACTAATTCAACCACTGACACGCTTAAAGTAGGAGAAAAATTTTGTGCCCTTATTTTTGATTTAACTTGATGCCAAATATGTTCAATTGGATTAAAGACACAATAATACGGAGGAAGCCTCAAAATAGTGTGTCCCATTTTCTCAGCCATACTATCACAAACATATTTATTTTTCAATTTATAGTCTTTCAAAACTTCCAAAAGATAACTTTTTTTATAACTAAAGTCAAAATAAATGTTATTTTCTAACATATATTCCTGTATTTCCGATTCGGTGTTGGCTGCATTAGGAACCTTATTTAGTAGGCGACTATATGGTAACTTGCGTTGTCCGTAACTATAACACTCTGTTCGGGAACATTTGGCAAAAGGGAATTTTGAAACCAATTTTCAAAAAGTTCTGCGGTCGTGTCTTCGTGATAGTCCAAACTAGAAGCTTGTATGTTTTTTTGCAGATAATAGTAGACAATTTGAAACCCAGCCCTTTTCAGATCCAGCATGCAAAATGGTTATTCGTTTACCTTTATTCGAAGGTGCGTTAGTCTGACATTTTGTACTGCTGTCAACCCAACCTTTTTGCACAGTGTCATGGATATCGAACCATGTTTCGGCAAGGTAAATTATTGGCCAATTCTCTGATCGATACCTTTTTATTTCTTGTAAATAAGTATGTCGCAAGATTCGTAATCTTTGTGACTCCATCATTACTTACCTTTTGTTGATTTTTCGGAACGTGAATTCCATTCTTAAGAGAATTCTGTGAAGGGTTCATCGGCCACAATGTATATTGGTCCAGTCCTGCACCAGACTTAATTTTATTTTGTCTAGTGTCGGTGCCAACTGCTCTTCATACATTTGAAAATCTTTCCGTTTTTTCCTGTTCCTGAGTGATGTTTTTCCTACAATACCCTTATCATAGAAATTAGGGTTTTTGTTAGTTCACTGGTTTCTTGCAAAGTACTTTGTTTATTCAAATTTCTTTTTACCAAACTTTCGTAAACATTTTCTACTATTTGTTTAGCGTCAAGTGATAAATATTTTCTCTTACGATAGCCACTATTGTAATTTTCCCACAGACGCCATATAATTAAAATAGAACCCTTACCTTGTAAGTTGTAATAAAAAGTATCTTTCGAATGGGGACCTGTGGTCATTATGCCTATATTATCAAATACTTAAAGGGCTCCAAACCGGGTTGCCAGGTAGTAAATATATAGGTAAAATTAGATCCAATGTGATTGCAGGTGCAAGTGAATGCGGTATACAAAGCAGGTAAAATAAAGATACGTTTATCGTAATACCTGGCAACTATGCACAAAACCTTAATGGGTCGTTTATTGCCCCATTGAAAAAGCAAAAAGGCAGGATCTTATATCTTGGGATTTACTATAATAAACACTTTACCCTTCTTATAAACGCATCGGCCAATTTAACCTTTATTCGGCGACTAGTGCTAATATCTTTCATTTTGTGACTATCCTGCACCTCATACACACCCGATTGATCTTTTCCCTGAATTATTTTTAGTATGCAACATTTGTTGAGTCCGAACTGATGATCTTCACAATTTGGCGCAGGTATTCGAGCTAGTGTCTAGTGGCTGCCATTAGTTTAAGTTCGTCAATATATAGGATATGTTTTCGCCTTACTACCTCCCTGTTATTGTTCTTAATAGCAAATCTGTATCTAGTTGAGTTTAGCAGGCTGGAGAGTGCAATGCAGAACCAGAGCTGATTTAAAGAATCGCCCTGAAATATGTTTTTTGTATGAGGAGTGTTATTGGGGTCTTACCTGTGGGCGGAGCCTACTATGATTATTATTAAGATGGCCGAAATATGGGTGCAAATTTAAATTTGTAACGTGTGAAGCATAGAGAATGTAATAGAATTTTTGAAAAATATTTTTAACAATTGGCAATATTTGCAAATGGACCGGTACAAATCCTGCCCAAAGGAATTTCACACTCGGTGAAAAACAAATCTTTCCCTTGGGTGTGGAATAATCGATGACTAAACTGTCGCGCCCAACATAACGAAAATTCAAGCAGCGTGTATATCCACGGTCCAATTTCGAACACTAGTGTCTGAGATAAATGGCACATTCAACAATAGAACAGGGGAAATTTTATATTATAACTTTGGATACAAAATAATTGAGACAGTATCAAAATTAAATCTGAATTGTACACAAATTACAAAAAAAAACACAAAGGACTATTCAAGAATAAATAATTTTTACTTACCTGGAAGAATGTAATGTTTATTTTTTATATACCAGGTGTACAAGTATGAATTGCGGATTTCAGACAACAGATGGTGCACCAATGCAGTTTGTGCTTTAAAGATTTGACACTGCGCTATTTTGTTGTGTCATCAACAAGTGTCAGACGCGCACGAGTGATAAAATTGGAAAAGTGTGTGCATAGTGTTGTGTTGTCGTGTTCAATATGTCGAAATTTATACCGAACAAAGAGCATTCGCGGACAGCATTAATTTTTTGTTTTTATTTGACGAAAACTGCTGTTGAATCATAAAGATTACTTCGGGAAGCTTATAGTGAACACGCTCCATCGCAAGATACTTGTGAACGATGGTTTCGGCGTTTCAAAAGTGGTGACTTCGATGTTGCAGACAAGGAACGTGGAAACCGCCAAAAAAAACGAAGATGTGGAATTGCAAGCATTGTTGGACGAAGATGATTCGCAAACACGAGCAATTGGGCGTTAGTCAACAAGCTGTTTCCAATCGGCGACGAGAGATGGGAAAGATTCAGAAGCCGACAGATGGGTACCACATGAGTTTGAACGACAGGCAAATGGAAAAGCGCAAAAACACGTGGGACATTTTGCTCGCTAGGTACAAAAGGAAGTCGTTTTTGCATCGTATAGTTGCAGGGGATAAAAAGTGGATTTATTTTAAGAATCTCAAGCGCAAAAAAATCATGGGTAGACCCAGGCGCACCATCCACGTCGACCGCAAGACCGAATCGCTTTGGCAGAAAGACGATGCTCTGTGTTTAGTGGGACCAAAGGGGCGTGCTCTATTATGAGCTGTTAAAACCTGGGGAAACGGTTAATACTAAACATTACCAACAATTGACCGATTTGAACCGTTCGCTGCTTGAAAAAAGGCCAGAATACCGAAAGAGGCAACACAAAGTCATTTTTCTTCATGACAATGCCCCATCACATACGGCAAAACCAGTTCGCGACACGTTGGAAGCACTCAGCTGGGAAGTTCTACCCCATGCGGCTTACTCATCAGACTTGACTCCTTCCCATTGGGCGATAACCACTTGTTTGCATTGATGGGTCACGCACTTGCTGAGCAGCGCTTTGGTTCGTACGAAGATGTGAAAAAATGGCTCGATGAATAGTTCGCAGCAAAAGGGGAAGATTTTTTACTGGCGTGGTATTCACAAATGGGCCGAAAGATGGGAAAAATGTATAACAAGCGATGGAGCATACTTTGAATGAAGCACTTTTTATCATTCTTCCGAATTTAACATGTTTTTTTTAGAAAAAAAATCCACATTTCATACTTGTACACCTGGTATATTTAGAACAAACTTTAGCACGAATTGGGATTTTTCGTTTAATTCGGAGAAGCTTTTTTCACACTTTTAGTCTGTCAACTTTTTCCACTTACCCAAATGCATTAGTAATATTTACATAACCTTCATTCTCTTTTGGAAAGGCATGAAAAGCTACAAATCTTTTTGCAGGCGACTTTCACAATTGTAAACGCAACATAATTTTTTTTTTGATTTTTTACGAAAAATAAAACTTTCGCTGTTCAATTTTAAGAAAATTTGAAATATTAATGTACCTAGACGCTTATGACAGGTTTGAAAATGCACCTCAAGTTTAATTCCTGAAAAAGCCGCGAGATGTATTGAATAGGTAAGATCACAATCTCAATGCTAAGACTCTAGAAGTTGGATTTTAGTTCTCCAAGTTGACATAATTTGCTCTAAAAATGTTACAATACGGGAATCAGTTTTTTAGACCTTGCGAACAGCAAGTAGTACGAAATCGGAAGCGCCGCTTGCGATTCTCGTTGAATCTCCTCTATCATCCCGAAGCGGCGACCTTTTAACTTCATCTTCATATGGAAGAACAGCCCAGACAGATATGGGGGTTGGAGTATAAAGTAATGGAATTCTCCCCAAAAACTGTTATGTACATAACAAACTGGGCCGGTGCATTGTGGTGATGCAAGGGAAAACACTTCTCGTTCCAAAGATTTAGCCGTCTTCTAACCAATAGAAAGCTGGTCAGCGATAGTTAGACTTGTGCGATGACGATCTTCACAAATAATTTGTTGAACCTCGTCGTTCGTTCCAGGCGTGGTTGCAGTGGAAGGTCTTCCGGAATGCTTGTCGTCTATCATCGTCGGCCGGCCGGCTTAAATCGCGGAATCCATTCCAAAACTTGCATACGCCTCAGAGTTTCACTCCCAAATGCTTTCCGCATCATTTTAGACGTTTCAGTAGCACTTTTCTAAAGTTTTAAAACAAAATTTCATATACACGCTCTACTCCGAAGGAGCCAGCAAGTTCAAACTTATCATGCAGCGTAGTTAGAGATCTCACTTGTTCTTGGTGTGCCTTATGTTCTAAGGACACATTTGCCCATCTGATTTTATCTATTGTCGCTCTAAACAGTTCAGTAGATGTCATGTTTGTGCACTGTCGTAATGTTTGTATATATATATACATATATATATATATATATATATATATATATATATATATATATATATATATATATATATATATATATATATATATATATATATATTTTTTTTCTTTTTTTTTTTCTTTTTTTTTTTTTAATTTATTTTTATGGGTCGAGCACACGTGCTGCAGGGAAGTCCCTAAAGCGCTACAGGAGCGACACGTGTGCTGAGAAAGCGATTCACGTTGTTCTTGAATCGCTGTAAATTGTACTCGGTGGGAAACACAGTCCTGGGCAAATTATTCCAAAGGGATGATGTTCTCCATATAAAAGACTGCTTGAAAAGCTGAACCTCATACGGATGTGAAGTATTAGCGCGACGTGTACTTCTAACATGCACCGCTCTGGAAGGAATTAAGCAGGCTACATCCTTCGAACACTTTCCACGAAAATACTTGTAGAATAGGCTCAAGTCGCCAACTGTTCTTCGATGTTCCAACGAATCAAGGCCGCCGGTCAGTTCCGGGTCTCCAATCAGACGAACAGTTCTTCTCTGAATAGAATCCAACAAATGCAGTGTATGTTTGGAAGCGGAGCCCCAAACATGTGAGCAGTATTTCATAGTTGGTCGAATTTGAGCTTTTTAAAGAATTAACAGTTGTTGTGGAGTGTAAAGCTTTCTGGTTCGAAATAATATTCCCAACTTTTAAGAAGCTCTCCTTGCTATGCCTGCAACATGTTCGTGCCAGGACATATTTGCTCCCAAATTAACGCCCAACAAATTGAGTGACGATGTTAGAGGAATTGAGTGCCCCGACATAACTATGTTGGGTTCAGCAACGTTAACTTTTTTAGAAAAAACTGCCGCCTGGGTTTTTGTAGCGTTAAATTACACTTGGTTACTGTCCCCCCAAGAGAGAATTTCTTCCAGGTCTTTGTTAAGTTGAATGACTTTCTGCTGTTTGCAGATATTCGTCTGAGTAGACGATATCCGAGCGTTCAGAGCGAATGAAGAGATAAGTGTATTGTCATCTGCAAAGCTGTAGATTGGATTTTCGGTCTTTTCCAGCAGATCGTTAATGTAAGTGAGAAAGAGAGTAGGAGACAGTAGGGAGCCTTGAGGTACACCGGCGTTGATAGTGAAGGTGTTAGAAAGAAATCCGTCAACTGCCACTCGTAAAGAACGCTCTCTGAGGAAAAATGAGAGCCACAAACAGAACTTTTCAGACATACCATAAGAGCGTAGCTTAGCCAACAGCCCATCGTGCCAAACACGGTCGAATGCCTTGGATATGTCAAGAGCAACCACTCGAGATTCTCCAAAGTGTTCAATTGCGTTGTTCCAAACATGTGTTACATAAGTCAGAAGATCTCCTGTTGTTCTATTTTTACCAACGCCATATTGGTGATCGCTAATAATGTTGAATCCTTCAAGATATTTTAGAAGATGCGATTGATAGCCTTTTCCATGACTTTCGATATTATTGAAAGCAGTGCGATTGGTCGGTAGTTATTTGGCAAGGTCTTCTTGCCTTTTTTAGGTATCGACTGAACTGTGGCACATTTCCAGCAGGAAGGAAATATTTCCTTTCTATAGGATAGGTTGAAAAGTCTACAGAAAACTGGTGTTAGTTTCCTCGCACAGTTTTTGAGAACTAAGCTTTTTTGGTGTCTAGCTTCATTAAAATACGTTTTATGATACGCTGTCTGAAGACAATATCGGGCATCCTTGACTGCACTATAGGAATAGTAGGTGGTGTTTTTCCTTGGAAATCGACAGTAGAATGTGAAGCAAAGAGTTCAGCCAACAAGTTCGCTTTCTCAGCTGGTCTCGTTGCAATAGAATTATCTGGCCGTGTGAGTGGTGGATTTGGTGAAATTTTGACTAACTGCCTTAGCGACTGACCAAAAGGACCTAGAATTGTTTCTAATTCGTTGATTCTGGTCTCCTTGGTTTCGTCGATAATTTCTATATATTCTT
>CM032449.1:187685066-187957734 GCA_019049505.1 Pachyrhynchus sulphureomaculatus
ACTTTCCGTTTATTTAAATCTGACGACTAATCTGACTGTGCTAAAGAGGTTTCAGCTGGTATCGAAGTTTTCGAAATGTTTCCTCAGAGAGCGTTCTTTACGAATGGCAGTCGACGAATTGCTGTCTAACACCTTCATTATGCCCCAAGACTCCATACTATCTCCTACTCTCTTTCTTATTTTTCATTAACGATCTGCTGGAAAGGATCAGAAATCCAATTTACAACTTTGCAAATGACAGTATGCTTACTTCTTCATTCACTTTGAACGCTTGAACATCGGCTACTCATGCCAACACCCACAGACCGCAGGAAGTCGTTCAACTTAACAAAGACCTGGAAGAATATCTTGGGATGACAGTAACCAAAAGAATTTAAACACAGCTGACAGTTTTTTCTAAAAAAGTTAAGGTTTACTGAACCCGACATAGTTATGTCGGGGCGCTTCATTCTTCTGGCATCGCCACTTAAATGTCTTGGCATGAATATTTTGCAGGCCTAGCAAATCGAGCTTCTCAAAAGCTGGGAATATTAGTTCGAACTAACACGTAAGCTGAAAAGTTTTTGGCCTGACACAGATGTCATACGTATCAAAATGTCATAACATTTCGACGATTAGTTTACAAGTTATAGTGGTTTTAGTGACGCTACTTTTAGTATTTTCAAAACAATTGAAAAAATCTAATTTCGTGTGTTGCTTAAACACTGTTTTTTGATGGGAAATAATACCTTTCAAGCAAGCACTGGCTTGGTAAGTGTTACGGGGACTCTACGCCTGGAAAATCACTCAACATTTACTGGTATGCTAAATTTAAACGCGGTCGTACAGAATCAAATGATGTTGAACGCTCTGGACACCCAAATGTTCCGGTTACACCGGAAAACATAAAAAAATCCACAAAATTGTTTTGGATGACTGTAAAGTGAAATTGCGTGAGATAGCTGACACCCTAAAGCTATCAAAAGAACGTGTTGGTCATATTTTCCATGAAAATTTGGGCATGAGAAAGCTCTGTTCGAAATGGGTACCGCGTTTGCTCACAGTGCCCCAAAAACAACAACGTGTTGGTGATTCTGAGCGCTGTTTAGACCTGTTTAAGCGTAATAAAAACGATTTTTTCATGCAATATGTGACAATGGATGAAACATGAATCCACACCTAGTCGGCTGGGAAGGTTTTGGCCTTTGTTTTGGGGATGCGCATGGAAATAATTTTCATTGACTATGCTGAGAAGGGAAAAAACCATCGATGACGAATATTATAGAAAGTTATTGGTGCGTTTAAAGGCAGAAATCGCAAAGAAACGGCCCCAAATGAACAAGAAAAAAGTCCTCTTTTATCAAGACAATGCAGAGTGTCACAAGTCAATGGTTACGATGGCAAAAGTGCATGAATTAAAGTTCGAATTCATCCATCGTATTTCCAGATTTTGGCCCCCAGCGACTAATATCTATACGCAGACCTCAAAAAAAAATGGTCGCGGGAAAGAGATTTGGCTCCAATGAAGAAGGTATCGCCGAAATTGAGGCTTATTTTGAAGGCAAAGACAAATCCTTCTATAAAAAAGGTGTAGAAATGTTAGAAAAGAGTTGGACCGATTGTATCGCTTTTGAAGGAGACTATATTAATGAATAAAGTCGATTTTTGCAAAAAAAAGTGTTTTAAGTAGCTAAACCAAAAACTTTTCAACCTACGTGGTAGAAAGCTTTACACTTCACACACACAACTGTTAGTTCTGTACAGCGCTCAACGACCAACGACCTGCTCCCATGTTTGGGGCTCTGCTCCCAAACATACATTGCATTTGTTGGATTCTATTCAGAAGAGAGCTGTCCGCATGACTGAAGGCTCAGAACTCATCAGCAACCTTGATTCATTGGAACATCGAAGAAGGTTAGCGACGAATTGTACCAAGTACTCCATCGTAGGCTGACACAGTAGCTACAAGCCGACAGAGTGGTGAACAAATTCAACACTTCAACGCAGGCGGCGCGGTTTTCGAGAGATCTCCCTTAGGCATATAGAGCTTAATGTAAAACTACTGAAAACAGACAAAGTCCATATTTCATCATCTACTCACTGTTCTCTTTATTTGTCAAATCCATCCTGAAACGCGTTTTGCCGTATTATGGCTCATCAGTCGGGCTAGGATTGACAAATAAGAGAACAGAATTTACTCGAAGAAGGTTGGCGACTTGAGTCTATTCTACAAATATTTGCAAGGAAAGTGTTCCTCCCAAAGACCTCCGTATAAAGTTCAGCTTGTTACTCCTCGTACAACCAGTTTCAAGTAGTCTCTTATATGGAGCACCTCTTCCCTTTGTAATGATTTGCCCAAGACTATGTTTCCTTTTTCCGCACATCCGTCTCTCCTGCATAAAAAAATCTTTTACAAAGCTCTAGTTAAAACTTTAAAAAATGAGCTTTAAGCTCAGCGTTTTCAAGCACCAAAACGACTTTGAAGCGCCCAATCTCTATCTAGCTCTGATAGAAATAATTCCAGATATGGAAGTATAATGATAAACTCGCAAGTTGGATAAAAATTCCTGTATGTGACCTTTATATTTACGGTCTCGCTCGTTCTGCCAAGACAATGTCAATAATTATAGACTAGAAGTACCAGGTGTACAAGTATGAAATGCGGATTTTTTTTTCTAAAAAAACATGTTAAATTCGGAAGAATGATAAAAAGTGCTTTATTCAAAGTATGCTCCATCGCTTGTTATACATTTTTCCCATCTTTCAGGCAACTTGTGAATACCACGCCAGTAAAAATCTTCCCCTTTTGCTGCGAACCATTCATCGAGCCATTTTTTCACATCTTCGTATGAACCAAAGCGCTGTTCAGCAAGTGCGTGACTCATCGATGGAAACAAGTGGTAATCGGAAGGAGCCAAGCCTGGTCAGTAAGCCGCATGGGGTAGAACTTCCCAGCTGAGTGCTTCGAACGTATCGCGAACTGGTTTTGCCGTATATGATGGAGCATTGTCATGAAGAAAAATGACTTTGTGTTGTCTCTTTCGGTATTTTGGCCTTTTTTCAAGCAGCGAACGGTTCAAATCGGTCAAATGTTGTTGATAATGTTTAGTATTAATTGTTTTCCCAGGTTTTAACAGCTCATAATAGACCACGCCCCTCTGGTCCCACCAAACACAGAGCATTGTCTTTCTGCCCCAAAGCGATTCGGTCTTCCAGTCAATGTGGAGGGTGCGCCTGGGTCTACCCATAATTTTTTTGCGCTTGGGATTCACAAAATAAATCCACTTTTCATCCCCTGTAACTATACGATGCAAAACGACTTCCTTTTATACCGACCGAGCAAAATGTCACACGTGTTTTTGCGCTTTTTCATTTGCCTGTCGTTCAATTCATGTGGTACCCATCTACCGGTTTTCTGAATCTTTCCCATCTCTCGTAGCCTATTGGAAACAGCCTGTTGACTAACGCCCAATTCCTCGGCGTATTGTTTTTGTGTTTACGAATCCTCTTCGTTCAACAATGCTTGCAAATTGCACATCTTCGTATTTTTTTTTGGCGGTTTTCTACGTTCCTTGTCTGCAACATCGAAGTCACCACTTTTGAAACGCCAAAACCATCGTTCACACGTATCTTGCGATGGAGCATGTTCACCATAAGCTTCTCAAGTAATCGGTATGATTCAAGAGCAGTTTTCTTCAAATGAAAACAAAAAATTAATGCTGTCCGCGAATGCTCTTTGTTCGATATAAATTTCGACATATTGAACACAAACACAACACTATGCACACACTTTTCCAATTTATCACTCGTGCGCGTCTGACACTTGTTGATGACACAACAAAATAGCGCAGTGTCAAATCTTTATAGCACAAACTGCATTGGTGCACCATCTGTTGTCTGAAATCCGCATTTCATACTTGTACACCTGGTATTTTAGATCCCATTACTTTCCATGGTCAAGCATTTTTACTACTATAATTAAATAAAACAAAGAATTTATTTAATTCATAATGTTTACTTAAATCTTCAAACTACAATGTACGTTCTCAGGTATAACAATAAATGCCCCTAATATCTACATAATTAAATATTTTTTGGCTTGGTTATAATATTAATAAATAACAAAATTTTAAATTTTCTCATCTAGTATTAACCGTATTAAAGCTTCAATATCTAACAATATTATTCCTACAAGATCTAAGAACAAAAAATTACAATATAATATCATATTATAAACTAAATTAAAATGACTAGGAACAACATCAGTGATATTTATTTTATTTCCGTAGGAGTTTGAAACCTATGCAATAAGAACCAATAAAAAATGTGTGTTTACTCAGTTTTATTTAATGTGGTTGACTTACGTTGCCAATACTTTAAAACATTTGAAAAGTACACCAACTAATACTTAATAATTTTTAAACCAAAGGAAGAAATATATATTTTTTAACGGGTTGGGTGCCAAAATTTATTACACTAAACATACAAGTGTGTGTACACAGCCCGCGTCCATTACCGCTGCCACATTTATGATATACAGTGGCGTGCAAAAGTTTCCGGCCAGTGACATTTCGTACTCTAATTTATTAAAAAAAAAAAAACTAATGATTTTTAATGAGTATGAGATATAGAAAATAAAATAATATATATGTATGTTTGTAAATATATTTATTATTATTATTCTTATATTTATATGTGCAAAAGTTTCCGGCCACATAATATACATTAACGCAGTAGGACGTTCAAAGACGTATTTACGAATAATAGCGCGTTGAATGTTCACATTTAGTTCATAAAAGGTCATGTGAGCATAAACATGGCTCGGCATATGCAAATCCAAATTCGTGAGAGAGTAATAAAATTTTCAAAAAAGGAGAGTCTTCTCGTGAGATTGCTTCATTATTATCGATAGGTAAATCAACCGTGAACGATATTATTGTAAAATACCGTTGTGGATATGGTTTAAAAGATCGTCCGCGTAGTGGAAGACCAAGAAAAACGTCTAAAAAAGTAGATCGTATCATTAAACGCAAATCAACTGCTAATGTCAAACAAACTGCTGCTATTAGTCGTAGTACTGTGACACGAAGACTACATGATGTGGGACTTTTTGGCCGTATAGGTATTAAAAACCACTAATCAGTAAAAAGAATAAGAAGGCCCGATTACAATTTGCCAAAGATCACCTAAATTGGACAATCAAAGATTGGAAAAAAGTAGCTTTCTCAGAAGAATCTAAATTTAATCGTTTTGGAAGCGACGGTAGACAACATGTACGACGTCCTATTGGTACGAGAAACGATATTCAGTACCAAATTCCTACTGTAAAACACGGTGGAGGAAGTGTGATGGTTTGGGGAATTTTCTCTGCACAAGGAATCGGTCCACTGATCGAGATCAACGAAAATATGAACGCTGATATTTACAAGGACATTTTAGAAAACAATGTGTTATCACATGCTGAAGAAACATTACCGCAGAATTGGATTTTTCAGGAGGATAATGACCCCAAACATACATTGTTAAAACAGTGGTTTTCTGCTTCAAATGTGAGAGTTTTAAGCTGGCCATCTCAATCATCGGACTTGAACCCAATAGAACACTTATGGGAAACGCTAGATCGTCAAGTTCGAAAGCATACATATTCAAATAAAGCCGTATTATTCAAATCATTAAAGGAAGAATGGGATAAAATTTCACCTGCTTGTATTAATCGATTAATTGAGTCAATGCCACATCGTTGTGAAGCTGTTATCGCTGCAAAGGGTATGGCTACAAAATATTCACATAAAAATATAATTTGAGTCTATTATAGAGCATATGGACTAATAATTTTTCTCGTAGTACAAAGTGGCCAGAAATTTTTGCACATATAAATATAAGAATAATAATAATAATAAATATATTCACAAACATAAATAATATTCTTTTACTATATTATTTTGTTTCCTATATCTCATACTCACATCTCATAATGATTAAAAATCATTAGTCTCTTTTTTAATAAATTAGAGTACGAAATGTCACTGGCCGGAAACTTTTGCACGCCACTGTAGTTCATAGAGGTTTCTGAAAAAGCTCTAAGTCAGCAAGTTTTTTTATTGTGGATTAAAGTAAAAATTTGCGCCTAATAAAATTTGATATACCGTTTCGGTTATCCCAAAACGACATGTAAATTTTGCTGACATATTCTGAAGGGACTAAAACAGTAACAGTAACAGAATTAATTTAGCAAAGTATCTTATTAAACTAGATCTGTTAATGTTCGTGGTTAGTTATTTTTGTTTTTTGATGGAAAGAATACATATAAGCAACTTTTACGACAAATGGAACGAAATAAGGAAGATAATGAAAAGGAAAGAGAAGAGAAGAAGGAATAAAGACAACAGGCACACGAATCTCTCGGCAAAAAGGGAAGGAAGAACAACAGAGGGAAATTATTGAAAAAAGCAAATAAAACAGCCCTAAAAAGAGAGGAAAAAAACAAAGAGGCTAAGGGGGAACTGATCTAAAAAGTTTTAAAATTCTTTCAATATCAAAAGGGCCATTAAATGTTCAGCAGTCCTTGCATATTCACCCAAAAAAATATTTTGCAGTGCCGGACATTTGAATTTTATAAAGTTTAAATTCCAAAAGTCACTCTGGTAAAACATTGAAAACATTTATTAGGAAAAAGTATTTGGAATTTCATTTTATGGTAGTATGTAAAATTTTAGATAGACTGGTAAAAAATAGTATTTTGTTAGTTTTTTGATCAATAAAAATATTATCACAAAGATATTTTTATTTTTTGAATCTGAAATATATTTGTTAGATTGATATAAGAATTTAGACATTTATTTTTTGATTTCAAGTTATGTTTTACTTGTTTTACAATCAATAATTGAAAAATTGTGATTTTCGTAAAACCGCAACTGTAACAAGGTCAATTATCGAATATTTTTACCCTATTACTTGCAGTCAGTGTCGTAGCTAGAGCCTGGCAACAGGGGCGCAGTCCTCAAAGGGGTGCATTAACAAGGCACTTACACAAAATGTACACAGGAGTTTATACTATACAAACGAACCATTAATTGCGATAGCGCCTAATAGAAAACGCAAAAGAAAAGTTAAAGCAATGTTCCATGAAAAGACCAAGGATGACGCCGCACAGTGGGGAAGAACGAAAAATCGTGTTTCAAAATTGTCTAGAGCTTTCAATTTTGGTTGGATTTGGACGATTTTCTTTTTAAATTGAAGCTTATTAAATTCCGAACAAAGTTGTCGGAGCCGATTTTTCAATTAAACTTTTGTTTCAAAATGGCGGACGTTGGTTTCTGATTATATAGCGACTGAGACACAGAAAACGCTTACAGTTTCAAACCAAGTTGTGCTAAAATGCGTGTATGTATGTTTTTTTATGTCGCAGATAATATATCTAATATCACAGTTACAAGATTAATAATAATGAACCCAAAATGGCTGCAATGAACAATAAAAGTATTATAAATATGAATAAACGTACCATTATTATTTTATATCCATAACATTTGCATAAATAATTTCTTTAAGGTTGTTAATTATAAATATGTTTCAACAATTGACTTAAAATGAAAAATCAAGTATGGCGGATGCCAAAATTGAATCGAGCAAGAAAGTTTCTCTGTGGCATTTAGACTGTGGCAGTCAGATCATTCAAGTTATTCAAGTTTAGTTGCGGAATTTAAATTTTCATGCAGTTATTGCTAGAATATTGCTGCTGTAAATTTTAAGTATCGTAGACAATTTTCTAGCAGATACAAAAAACAGCGATAAACGCAGAAAAGGACAGCTCACACAGCTAGAAAATGGCTACAACAGCTAAAACGTTTTGTTAAAATAGGAACAGCTAAATATTTTGCTGCACTAGCCACATTGTTTGCTATTGTAGCAAAAAAAGTGGCTGCTGTTGCTAAACAGGGGCTAATGCAGCAAAATATTTAACTGTCCCTATTTTAGCATAGCTAATAAAACTTAATATTCCACTGCGACCGCTAAGACAGTGTCCTTTACTTCACGTATCTCAACAATGTGCTCGATTCAATTTTGGCATCCGCCATACTTGATTTGTCATTTTAAGTCAATTGTTGAAACATATTTATAATTAACAACCTTAAAGAAATTATTTATGCAAATGTTATGGATATAAAATAATAATGGTACGTTTATTCATATTTATAATACTTTTATTGTTCATGGCAGCCATTTTGGGTTCATTATTATTAATCTTGTAACTGTGATATTAGATATATTATCTGCGACATAAAAAAACATACATACACGCATTTTAGCACAACTTGGTTTGAAACTGTAAGCGTTTTCTGTGTCTCAGTCGCTATATAATCAGAAACCGCCATTTTGAAGACGTCCGCCATTTTGAAACAAAAGTTTAATTGCAAAATCTGCTCCGACAACTTTGTCCAGAATTTAATAAGCTTCAATTTAAAAAAAAAAATCGTCCAAATCGAACCAAAATTGAAGGCTCTAGACAATTTTGAAACACGATATTTTGTTTTTCCCCACTGTGCGCCGCCACAATACCTCCACTTCAACAGTTTAAAATGCAGCTTTGCTGTGTACTGAACATACTCATTTAGCAAATGAATTGCAGATTTCAAAATTTAGTTGATGTAGCTTCTGATTTTGGTTTCCTAACGGGATTTTCATTATAGACAACCTCCACTGAAGAACTAAAAAAATCCGCCGCTGATACTGCTCGGAGTTTAAGGTTTTTGCTTTTTAAAGACACTTTAGCATCATAATTTACTGCAAAATATAACGGAAAACAAGTATATTAATACGTATTAACGACCGATAAATTTATTTCAATATTTGAATGTTTAGGAGATGTTCCTTACAATACAAATTTATATACACATATATTGACATGCTATATATACAATTACTATACATAAAACATTCAATTCATTTACTTTTAAATAAACAGTGCTTACAAATTAAAATTTATTCACGTTTTACAAGAACGGGATTTTGACGCTCGGCTATATTTTTGTGGCTACAAGGAAAAAAAGAAACAAGATATACATTTTTACAGAAACATCCTTTTTACTGACCAGGCTATGTTTTCTTCTAACATAGTGGTTAGCTCACAGAATTGCAGATGATGAACAGATGAAAATCCAAATTTTGTATTAGAAACTAAAAATCAATAAATATGTAATCGGGAACATGGAACACTCAAATTCTTGGCCCTTTCTTTTTCCGACAAAGCTTAACTTCTGCGATTCTTAGGCACAGAAATATGTAATTTTTACATGAATTTCCACTTCACAAGCGCACAGTTTTTTCAACAAGATGGTGCCTCCATTGCGAGATGAACAATTTGAAAGGCAGTGGATTGAATATTATTCTGCTAATCCTTGAGCAGCGAGATCTTCGGACACCGTTCGATATTTTTTTTTATGGCGCACCTCAAGAACAAAGTTTATGCTTAAAGACATTTCAGAAATATTGATTATTTAGAAAATGCAATAAGATAGTACATAAATAATGTTACTCCGCACATGTTAAGAAATATTTTAAAAGAACTACATTCGCAGACAATTCAGTGCATAGAATTGGGCGGTGGGCACGTCAAAATGTAAACTGAATATATTTTTTAAGTTTATGATTTTTAGGTTATTTAACTTCTGAAGTGTCTATAATTCATTTATTTTCTGTGTGCTCAATTCTCAATGTCTTTGTTACGTTTAGTAATTATTAATTCGCTAGTTTTCTTTTCTTTTTGCAATAAAATGTTATGCTAGAGTGCCTTTAAAAAAAAACAAAATCCTCAAACTGCATGCTATAGGGTACAAATATTCGATAATTGTCCGTGTGACAGTTGCGGTTTTACAAAAAAAATCATCATTTTTTTGATTATCGGTAGTGAAAGAAGTAAAATATGGCTTGAAATCAACATATCAATTTTAAAATTCTTCAATCAATCTCATCAATGTATTTCAAATTCAAGAAATAAAATCTCCTTGCCATCATTGGTCAAAAACTGACAAAAATTGTGTTCAGTTAATGTAAAATTTTGCACACTACCATAAAACGTAATCCGAAACACTTTTTTCTGATAAATATTTTCAACAGAGTGATTTTTGGAATTTAAACTTTAGAAAATTCAGATTTCCCGCCAAACGACAATCGGCATTGTAAAATCATTTTTTGGGTTTCCAGTGATGCAGAATCCACCTATTAATTGACTTTTTCCCAAATTTAATATAAAGAAATATCAAATGTGTTACAATAGAGGTTTTCACGGATGATGGAATTTAATCCATTAAAATTCCGGGTTTCAATCCGTTCGTCTAACGATGAATTTACACGACGTTTCACCAAAATCTTATTTGGCATTTTCAAGTGCTCTTGCTGCTGCTGCTACTCGATACTATGATCTTGCTGCTGCTGCCGCTCGAGGCTAACAAGAACACTTGAAAATGCCAAATAAGATTTTGGCGAAACGTCCTGCAGATTCATCGTTAGAAGAACGAATTGAAACCCGGAATTTTAATGTATATATATATATATATATATATATATATATATATATATATATATATATATATATATATATATACGAGCATTTCCATAATTGGTATGTTAGGGTTCAAAAAAAAAGAAATTTTTTTTGAAAATGTCACTCAGTAGACTCGATTTAAATTGCTCTTCGGACCTCAAGAAACAATTATTCAGGGCTGAACACGACTTTTTTAAGAATCTTTTTTTTTATAGCTCAATATGCAAATTTTGCGGAAAAAATGAAGAAACTCGCCATTTTTGCCAATTTCTTGCCCATTTTATATCTTTTAGTCAAATTAGCCTCCAGGTACATTTTCTTATGTTCTTTGACCTGCTGATTTCCAATTTTTATATACCTTGTTGATATTAGGATACTGTTTCCAAGTTATGGTCAGATTTTAGCCACTTTTTGGTCAGAAATGGTCGTAAATTAAAAACGATGTATTTAAAGATATTAACCTTTACAGATTTATATCTTTAAATACACCATTTTTAATTTACGGCCATTTCGGATCAAAAAGTGGCTAAAATCTGACCATAACTTGAAAAAATGAATCCCCCTCGGGCTATTATTACCGAACATTGATTCAGTCAACCTGTTAAGAGAATGTGAATTAAAATTATTAAATAAACTGATGTGAAAATTGAACAACAAACTGTTTTCACGAGTTTCGCGAGTTAAAAAAAAAATAAATAAAACCCTGTTCGTCATTGTTGCCAGTACGGCAGTTTATAAAGTACATAGTGCCAAACACTGCTGCTGAAAAGAGTCCCGATTTAGAAAGTCACAAAAAAAATATTAAAAAACAGCAAAAAAAATCGATATCCTGCCAAAGGTAAGCTTACCAAAATAACAAGAAATCTTATAACAGTATATTACCAAATAAATTAATAACTGAAAAATCTCTATTCACTTATTTGAAAGTGGCGGGTAGTTTCTATCAAATGACTGACCTGTTTGTTTATGACATATTATTTATTATATTATTACATCTATGAGTGATATGCCACAGCTTGTATGTGTTTTCTTAGACGTTTTATTTATTAGAGGCTTCGTAATGATTAACGGTTTTCATGAAAAAATAACCTTTTATTCAAAGCAAACACGAATAATATGGACAAAGAAAATCTCTAGAATTACACCTAAACTTTCACAAAGTCTGTCTTAAAGGGGACAATCTTATTGATCTTTTTTCATAGTTTGGGTATAGTAGATCCCAAAATATAAGATCATGCCTTTTTGATTTTTCAATGGGGCAATAAACGACCCTATTAGGGTTTTGTACATAGTTGACAGGTATTACGATAAACGTATTTTTATTTTACCTGCTTTGTATACCGCCCTCACTTGCACCTGCAATCATATTGGATCTATTTTTACCTAAATATTTACTACCTGATAGCCCGGTTTGGAGCCCTTTAAGTATTTGATAGTATAGGCCTAATGACCACAGGTCCCCATCATGATTCGAAAGAGACTTTTTATTACTTTTATTTTTAGTTTTACTTACAACGTAACGGTTCAATTTTAATTATGTGGCGTCCGTGGGAAAATTATGTGGCTATTGCAGGAGAAAACATTTATCACTTGACGCTAAACAAATAGTGAAAAAAGTTTACTAAAAAGAAATTTGAACAAACAAAGTGCTTTGCAAGAAATCAGTGAACTAACAAAAACTCCAATTTCTATGATTAAGGATATTGTAGGAAAATCATCACTCAAGAATAGGAAAAAACGGAAAAATTTTCAAATGCATCATGTAGACCATTGTGAAAAAGACGTCATCGGGAGAAAAAAATATTCTATGTATGAAGAGCAGTTGGTGCCGACACTAGACAAAATAAAATTAAGACTGGTGCAGGACGGGACCAATATACATTGTGGCCGATCAATCTTCCACAGAATTCTCTTAAGAATGGGATTCACGTTCCGAGAAATTAACAAGAACTTAAAAAGTATCGATCAGAGAATTGGCCAATAATTTACCTTGACGAAACATGGTTCGATACCCAAGATACTGTGCAAAAAAGGTGGGTTGACAGCAGTACAAAATGTCAGACTAACGCACCTTCAAATAAAGGTAAGCGAATAACCATTTTGCATGCTGGATCTGAAAAGAGCTGGATTTCAAATTGCCTACTATTATCTGGAAAAAACATAAAAGATTCTAGTTTGGAATATCACGAAGACACGATCGTAGAACTTTTTGAAAATTGGTTTTAATATTCCCTTTTGCCAAATGTTCCCGAACAGAGTATTATAGTTATAGATAATGCAAGTTACCATAGTCGCCTACTAAATAAGGTTCCTAATGCAGCCAACACCAAATCGGAAATATAGGAATATATGTTAGAAAATGATATTTATTTTGACTTTAGTTATAAAAAAAGTGATCTTTTGGAAGTTTTGAAAGACTACAAATAGAAATATTTGTGATAGTATGGCTGAGAAAATGAGACACACTGTTTTGCGGATTTCCGTATTATTGTATGTTTAATCCAATTGAACATATTTGGCATCAAGTTAAATCAAAAATAAGGTCACAAAATGTTTGTCCTACTTTAAGCGTGTCAGTGGTTGAATTAGTAAAAAAAGTTATAAATGATATACCTTGTGAAAACTGGAAGAATTTCATTCAGCACGTTGTTAAAGTTGAAGGTTCATATATTTATGTAAATAATATAAAACTACTGATAATTACCTCAGCTGATGACAGTGATAGTGAAACCGAATTAGGCTTAAGTTCAAATAAATTTTTATTTATACAATATGTCCCCTCTTGTAAACCCCATTCATTCAAACTGTATATTTGTACTTCTTACCCATTTGTTTTTATATGCATCTCCAAAAACAAGGAAAGGAAGTACATTTATGTCCTAGAACATATTTTGCTCGCGGTACATTCTTTATAAAAATCTTTTGGCATGTTCAAAAGTGTGCCGCTACCTTTGTTTTGTTTGAGTTAATCACTACTATACGCGGTAAACTAAAGATCGTGCATCTCTCTTTATACAGGATCACGAGATTGAGAGAGTTACTAAATTCAAATATCTTTAACGAACGATGGAATTGTGATTGTGATGGAGAGGTTAATCTACTTATTGGCATGGCAAGGGATACCTTTCTAAAGTTGAAAAGTATGCTGCTTCAAAGACAATTGCTACTCCCCCTGCACCTATGAGTAATAAAATGCTATGTCTGGCCAGTCCTCTTATATGGTGTAGAGACATGGTCGTTAAAAGTGAGATCATTGAATCGTATCTTGAAGCTTTCAAACTATGGATTCTGTGACGTTTGTTACGAATTTCTTGAGCAGAACACCTAATCAACGACGAAGTGTTTCAAAGGGCCGGGGTGGAGAGGCAACTACTTAATTTCGTAAAACAAAGAAAAGTGTCTCATTTGGGTCATATACCGAGAGGTGACCGCTACTTGATTTCAAAACATCTTTTTCAAGGAAAAATAGAGGGTCGGCAAGGACCCGGTAGAAAGCAGCACTCTTGGCTCCGGAATATCAGGGACTGGTGTGGAGTTCCAAAAGCTGCGGCCATTTTTCGACTAGTAGAGAATAACAACCTCAATATAAACGGAAGAAATGGTACAGAGATCCGGACGTATGTGAATACATGGGACAGGAAGAAGAAAGATCGTAAACGGGTTTATTTAATTTGACAACAATTTCAAATAAGGCTGTTATTTGTATTCCTTCAAAATTTGCGAATTTCAAGAATTTATTTATTTTTTAAGTGTTATTTTTGTGTACAGCTGACATTTCTTTTTAATTTGGTAATAACAAAGAGTATTGCGCGTCGTTAAGCGAACCAGCTTGTTTTAATGGTGCTTCGCGATGTTTTGGTGATTAGACAACAAAAAAGGCAGGATATCTTAACTATAAGAGCAAAATAAAGCTTCCCCATGTGCCTGGACAGTCAAAATTTTAGGTCGGTAATGGTAAACAGGTTAAATTTACAACTGCAGGTACCCAGTTGTGTCTCTAAATCAACGAACAGGGTCTAAGTTATATAGCAAGAATAACATCATTCTATCACAATTTTAACATCTTAATATACCTTTTTAAAAATAAATTTTTGCTTGTTGCTCAACTAACACATTAAATGCTAGAATAACTAGGATGTGAAATATTTGTGCTACGCTTTTTTTCAGGTGGAAAACTGATATCTCTCGTTTGGTTATTCTCAATCTAATGAGTGCTAGAAAAGTAGTTTTTTTTTTATGTTTATATAAAAAAAAGCTGCACAAAGATCTACAGCTACCTCTAAACATCATCTCCACCTTTGGCACTACGGAGGTATCAGTGATTCATTTCCATTCGAATTTGGATTGTAATTTCGATCTTCGGCCTCCAATTTTAGGAATAATTTGATGCTGAAGACCACTCCGATCACTTGTAGGACACTGACTCCTAGAGAAACTGCACATATTATCCATAAACTGAGTTTTAGGAGAAGTGCGATTTTGTTTTCACAGTCCTGGAAAAATGAATATTTAATAACTAAATATCAACTTTTTGGGTCATGTATTATGATCGCTAATTTCTAAATCTCACTTTCGTGAGACTTACAGGTTACCAGATTTTGATAAAAACCAAAACTTTTGACACTAAGTGGTAATTGTTAAATTAGTATAAACAGTCTCTCGGGAAGACAACGGCTAACCACTCATAGAACTATACCTAGTAAAGCCCTCTCACTTTGGCCGTTCAGAACCGGCAGTAAACTGTAGGTCCCCTTTGTCTGTGGAAATACTTAAAAAGGCATCAACCACAGGCAAAGGCGAAAGGGGCGCCTACATCTGTATCGGATATGGCACTTGAAGAAGAAGTCTAGTTTTAAATCTTGGGTTGAGTTAATCATGGCTCCTGACGAGTGCAAAAATAAAATGTTTGATGTAATGGTCATAACGGTTGTTTAATATTATCAAATGACATCTGGTCATTTTCAAGAATGGTTAAGACAGATCAATGCAATGTATAATTCATAATAATTTACAATATCATAATAGTTTTACCAAATTAATTTACAACATACTAGAGTAACTGAATGCCAGAATTTTGTACTGCACCTAGGTGAGTGAACACCTGTATGTGCTAGATATAATCTAAAAAGAAAACAAAAAAATACAACCTTATAATCCTATTAACCAATGGAAAATCAGAATATATCTTTAAATTTAGCAAAATTTTACAAATAAATACCCTACATAAAGTATTAAACGTATACAGTCTTGTTAAGGACCTAATTTCAAGAAGGAGCAGGTTATACATTCTGGGAGCCAAATAAGAAAAAGATCTAAGTTTCTTTGTTGTCCTATTTATAGGCATTTCTAAGTGTCTACCGACCATACATCTGGTACGATGAGCATGATCCACGAATTGTTTTAATTTGTTAGTTTTATGAATACAGGAGCAAGTTGTGAGACAGTCCAAAATACGCACATCCAAAACATCGTCAGAGTATAATAGGTCGGTAGAAAAATGCAAATTTTTTTGAAACATGATCTTGACAAGGTAATTTTATACCACCTTCAAGGGATATATGGAGTTCTGGTAAATACCCCCTCACATAACTGTACCGTACCTCAACAGAGATTCTACAAGGGTCCCATAAACACTGTATGTAGCTCCCTACGTCAGGATATAGAACCTATGAATCAACTTGCTTATGTTCCTCACAAATATTTAAGAAATAGTGAGCCGAAAGCGTTGAAATGTAAAAAAATGCATTAAAATAGAAGAAAAGTGGCCTTGCGGTCAAAATTAGGTTGAGAAAACTCGTTTACATTATGTTGGCACTGTAGTTAAATGGATTTCTAAGCTGTACCCAAAAATTTCCAAAAATTATGAAAATTTTACGGCATTTGCCCCCACTAGTTGGTTACTGTCACCCAAAGATAGAATTTCTTCCAGGTCTTTGTTAAGTGGAACGACTTCCTGCTGTCTGCGGATAGTGAGAAGCTAATGTTAGAGCGTTCAGAGTGAATGAAGAAATAAGCATACTTCAGCAAAACTTTGATATAAATGAAAAAAGAGTAAAAGACAGAATAAAGCCTTGGGCACACCAGTGTTAATAGCGAAGGTATTAGAAAAAAATTCGTCGACTGTCACTCGTAAAGAACGCTCTCTCAAGAAACACGAGACCCATAAACAGAACTTTTTAGACATACCAGAACAGCGTAGCTTAGCCAACAATCTATCGTGCCAAACACGATCAAATGTCTCGAATTTATCACATGCGATGGCTCGAGATTCTCTAAAGTGTTCAAATGCGTTGTTACAAACCTGTGTTATATAAGTTAGAAGATCTCCTATTGATCTTTACTTACGAAAGCCATAATGATGGTCGCTAATAATATTCAATCCTTCAAAATATTTTAGAAAATGCTGATTGATAGCATTTTCCATGACTCGCGGTAATATTGAATTCAGTGCGACTGGTCGGTAGTTATTTGGCAAAGTCTTTTTAGGTATCGGCTAAACTGTGGCACATTTCCAGCAGGAAGGAAATATTCCCTTTCTGTAGGATAGGTTGAAAAGTCTATAGAAAACTAGTGTTAGTTCTCTCATGCATTTTTTGTTACAGCGTTTTCCTTCGTGTTTTCATTAATAAAATGAAATAAAGGGTCTTCCATTTGGGACTTGACAACTTTGAAATTTCACTGTGAACGCACCCTTAAGCCAATCACCGAACTGTCAACGTCAAAACATTCAGTAAAGCCAACATTTTCATCATGGTGAAGTACACGAACGAACAACGTTTACAAATAATTAAAATTTACTACCAAGATTTGGAGTCGGTGACTGCAACTTTAAGAGCGTTAACGCCAATTTTTTGGTCGTAATTCTCGTCCCAGTAGACAAGCAATTCATAGTCTAGTGAAAAAAATTTGAGTTAACATATTCGCTGCTGGATGTTCCCGTGCCAGTGAGACAACGGGTTGGTCGAAGTAGCCAGAATATTGCTGCTGTTCAAGCGTCCATCTCAAACGAACCAAAACAGTCGATTTCACGGCGTTCTCAAGAATTGGGCATCGCTCAGACCACACTATGGCGAATTTTGCGAAAGGATCTTGGCCTGCACCCTTATAAGTTAAAGTTAACTCAAGAACTAAAGCCACTCGATCATATGAAGCGACGTACGTTCTCGAATTGGGCTCTAGAAATGTTGGAAGAAGATGACCAATTTCATCGCAAAATCATCTTTAGTGATGAAGCGCATTTTTGGATAAACGGCTTCGTCAACAAACAGAATATGCGTTATTGGTCAGGTGAAAGCCTTCATGTGCTTGAAGAAACATCACTTTATCCACAAAAAATTACTGTTTGGTGCGGTTTTCATGCCGGTGGTGTCATTGGGCCGTTGATGAAAATAACCGTCACGTTACAGTCAATGGAGATCGCTACAGAGGCATGTTGCAACGTTATTTCTTTGATCAATTGCATGGGCTAGACATTAATGATATGTGGTTTCAACAAGACGGCGCCACAAGCCACACAGCGGGTGTAACAATCGACTTACTGCAATCTAAATTCGGTGAACGTGTTATATCGAGAAATGGTCCCGTCGAATGGCCGCCTAGATCGTGTGATTTTTAACACCTCTAGACTTCTTTTTATGGGGGTACGTTAAATCATTGGTCTATGCTAACAAGCCTGCGTCGTTAGAGGAGCTCAGAGCCAATATTGAAAGAGAGATAGCGGCCGTTTCCGTCGAAATGTGTGGCCGAGTCATCGAAAATTGGGTCCAACGAATCGACCGCTGCAAACGTGCCCGTGGTGGACATATGAATGAAGTCGAATTCCATACATAAATGTTTTGATTGTACTTCAAGCCGATAGTAAAATTTTCGAAATGTCTCAAATGGGTTGCGTTTTATTTCAAAAAAAAGTCCTTAATGGAAGACCCGATATATTTTGTATTGTGAGAAAAAAAAACTTACCGCGTAAAATATGTTAGAAGGATGATCACTTTTCCCACATAAAAATTCTGGAGTTTTACAACAGGAATCGGGAACCTTATTCATTATCTCCGGATGACCATCTAGCCACTTACTGTACTTCCAGTCGGAAAAACTTTGGGCTCCACAACATCGAAGCTAAAAGATTTTAATACAATAACTGGTTCCTTTAACATAAAATATGGTGAAATTTGATTCACAATCTTTTACTTGATTGATATCTAACCGTAAACATCATACAGCGGCAGTTTTGACTTATTATCGTAATATTTTTTTATATACTAACCGATGATAGACAAATTTTTCATAAATAATAAATGTTATTAGGTCTACGCCAAAGATTTATTCAGATTTACGGGGACTAAGTGTAGCAATGAAAACTGACCATCTGAAGGGACTTTAAACATCTTCCTACATACATGGTGCGATGCAAAAATTTACGAACTAACCTTGTCAAATTTGAAGTGACTTTTAGATTTCGCACTCCAACATTTTGAACGTAGTCCTACTGCATCTGAATGCACTGGTCCCACCGTTTTTTCCACTTGTCGAACATTTTTTGGAAGATCGAAGCTGTCGCAGTCTGAAGTCACAGGTTGATAAATCAGGCGAATAAGAGGGGTAGAGGATTCCTCGCGAAAAACTGGGTACGGAACGAACTGGGCAATATCGTGATTCAGGAAGGAGCTTTTCTCGCTTCCAAGTTTCAGCCATTTGCTATCAATGGAAATTTCGTTAGAGAAGCTCAGAATTGTCTGACAACCGTCTTCGCAAATAATTTGTTTAACTGTATCGATGATTTCAGAAGTGGTTGCAGTAGAAAGTTCTCTAGAACGCTTGTCGTCATCCACCGAAGTTCAGCCGGAGTTCAATTCCCAATACCACTTTCGTATGATTTTGGGCTTTGTCCGCAAATGCTGTCTGAATCATTTGATAAGTTTCAGAACCACTTTCTCTTGTTTTTTATTCATAGTCAAAATCGCAGAAGGACACAATTAGACCTTTACACAAAAGAGCATACAACGTTGCTGAACCCGACATAGTTATGTCGAAGCACTCCATTCCCCTAGCATCGTCACTCAATTTGTTGGGCGTTAGTTTGGGAGCAAATATGTCGTGGCATGAACATGTTGCAGGCATAGCAAGGACAGCTTCTCAAAAATTGGGAATATTATTTCGAAACAGAAAGCTTTACACCCCACAACAACTGTTAATTCTTTACAAAGCTCTAATTCGACCAACTACGGAATACTGCTCCCACGTTTGGGGCTCTGCTCCCAAACATACATTGCATTTGTTGGATTATGTTCAAAGAAGAGCTGTCCGTCTAATTGGAGACCCGGAATTGACCGGCGGCCTTGGTTCGCTGGAACATCGAAGAACGGTTGGCGACTTGAGTCTGTTCTACAAGTATTTTCAAGGAAAGTGTTCGAAGGATGTAGCCCGCTTAATTCCTCCAAAAGCGGTGCATGTTAGAAATACACGTCGCGCTGGTGCTTCACATCCGTATGAGGTTCAGTTTGTTACTCCTCGTACAACGCTTTTCAAGCAGTCTTTTATATGGAGAACATCATCCCTTTGGAATAATTTGCCCAGCGTTGTGTTTCCCACCGAGTACAATTTACAGCGATTCAAGAATCGCTTTTTTTTCCGCATACATGCCGCTCCTGGAGCGCTTTAGGGACTTCCCTGCAGCACGTGTGCTAGACCCATAAGAAAAAATATAAAAGAGACTGAACGAGCTAGTAAGTTGAAACTTGTGACGCAGCGTTGTTAGGAATGTATCTACAGCTACCTATCGGCTGGAGTCGATACTATTTTTCGTTCTCGTTATATACCGTTAGTCCGGGAACTTTTGCATCGTACTACGTATATTTAATTTGATACAGACATTTGGAAAGAGTATACTTACATTTTGTTGAATGTAGTCAATAGACTCCGTTTTATAATTTTTCTTATAGTTTTCCAAAAATGACGCATTTAATTTCAGGTTTACATCTTCGTTCACACTGTGCTGATAGGTATACGCTAAAATAGCCACTAATGATTCTAGAAGAAATATTAGTACCAGTACTAAAATAAACTGAAAAAAAAAGAATTTATGTATTTTTTTTTTGTAAGTGTGAAAATTAAAAAAGTTGTAGAATGAAATTTCCTCCGATGATAAAGACCGTAGAATATTGTCCCGATTTTTAGATATTTTGTACCATAGGTGTACCCATTCACTACAAATGTACTTGTACATCTATATGTGGAGGACAATGTATGTATCAATAAAATTTCTAAAGTAAATATTACATCATTTCTAGACTGGCAAAAAGTTTGACTATTACTTTATTTTCCATATCTTTTGTCCCAAAATAAAAATTAAAAAACATTGCTTTAAGAAAGTTGAGATGGGATAGTCCCAACCAAAAGGTTTGAAAATTGTCATTTAGAAATGCTTTGTATTAAATAATTAAAATTTTTTATAAGACTAACGATGGTTATTATTATGATTATAAATTCATTGTTTAGTTTTATTAAATAATTTAACATGGATGGATTAACTTTTGGATGTTTTGTACAAACTTATAGAAAAAAAATATGAAAAATAAAAATTGATTATATTTTATATACCGGGTGTCCCATTATTCCGTGGACATAGAACTACCACGTATTTTTGGAATGAAAATAAGTCGAATTAGACACAATTTACCTCTATACAAAAGTGCTTCGTTTGTCCGTTAGAGGGCATCAAAGTAAAAAAAATAAACACATTTTTTAAGATATTTTAAGAACCGATATTCCGATTTGAATGAGATTTAGGGTGCCCATGTTTTGCTAGGCGCTCTAATATTTGACTTTCACATAAAAACCGAAACGGTTCGAGAAGGGTGAAAACTACGCTCACCCCTACATAAATTCTAGTAGAAATGTTTTGCAACTTTAACGACGACTCTGATTTTTTTTTCATTTAAAGGTCCTTTTATTTACTTCATTATTTGTCTCATGTAAAAAAAAAAAAAACGCCACCTCGCATAGTTCTTGAGAAAAAAAATGTTTTTCCGATGCTGACCTACAAAACAATTTTCTCGTCACATCAACCGTTAAAATCTAGTAGGCGATAATAATCTAGTTGGCGAAAATGTGGAATGTTATGTCAGTATCACAAATGATTTTTGACAATAAGCTTCATAAATTTTAAATTAATTAACGTTTGGGTTTATTTTTGATTGATAACACAGGGGAACAGCTGTTTTGGTGTCGAGCTTTTTTGAGCTGATTCTATATCAATTTGATGTCCTGAATTCAAATAACGTATTCATTTGTACCTAGGAGCTCAAATTTTTAAGATATACAATTTTAGAGAAATATAAGTTACATTATTGTAACTCAAATCCGTAAGTGTAGTAAACAAAAGTAGATACGAAATTTTTATTTTAGTTATACAAAATACAATATTATGTCGTACTTACAAACAAAAAAAAAACATTGAAGAAATGAAATAGTCACTCAACACTTGGAAAGCTTCTTTTTTTCCGCGACATTCTTGAATGTTTTTTTTAAACAGTCCCTTTTTAAACTCCAGCAGTAATCTGCCATCATGTGCATGTCCCATCTTCCTTGGTAGCGGTCCTCCATAACTTTAATATCTTGGTGAAATCTTTCACCTTGTTCCTCACTCATGTCTCCTAAATTTTCTGGAAAACGGTCTAAGTGGCTGTGTAAATAGTGTATTTTAATACTCATATTGCACCCTATGGATTTGAAACTATTAAGCATCTTGTTAACCATTTCAACATAGTTTTGAGCTTTATGTTTGCCTAGAAAATTTTCTACAACTGCAACAAATGACGTCCAAGCTTCTCGTTCAACTTGATTCATTGAATTTATGAAGGCAGGATCCTTAATTAATTGTCTTATTTGTGGGCCGTCAAATATCCCTGCTTTGAGTTTTTCTGTGCTTAACTGATGCATCTTTACCCCTATATATGCAAAACACGACCCATTCTTATCAAGAGCCTTTACAAATTGCTTCATTAAGCCCAACTTTATATGTAACGGAGGAAGTATGATTTTTTTCTCTTTCAACCAAAGCGTCGTTAATGACATTATTTTCCCCAACGTCCATGTTTTCTCTCTGAGGCCAATCTTTTCTAACCCAGTGGTGTGTTTTGTCCCTACTATCCCAGAGGCACAAGAAACACGGATATTTCGTGTAACCACTTTGCTGCCCAAGAAGAAAGTTTACCATTTTTAAGTCTACACAAATCATCCATTGATGTTCGTAATACTTTATCTTCTGCAAGACCAAAGCTATGGTATTATATTCTTCTTTCAGTTTCGTTGAGTGAGCTAGTGGTATTGAACCATATTTATTCCCATTATGTAGAAGGACACATTTTAAACTTCGCTTTGAACTGTCAATAAATAGGCGCCAATCATCTGGAATATATTCAAAAAGTTCCCTAATTTCGTGACAAAATACAAGATTGTCTTCTTGAGAAAAGAATGGTAGCAGATCTTTTTCTCTTGTACGGTAAAAGGTAATTTTGGTTCCTTGTTCCAGTAAATTTTTGTCGTTCAACCTAGAAGCCAGTACTTCAGAAGCTTTTTTCGATAATTGAGATCCCTGGTGAGATCATTTAATTCATTTTGATTGAAGCGTTGAGGAACTGATGACGTCCCCTCATAGTCACTGTTAGTTTCATTAGCATCAGAACTTTTATTAGCATCAGAAGAGCGATCAGAGGGAAAATATTCGTCATCAGAGATATGTGGTAGCTGATGAAATGTTGGAATCGGTATTTCATCTGAGTGCGGGATAAGGCGTATTGCCGAGTCTAAATTGGGATAAGTCCACTTACTGCGGTTATTTCGATTGATTCCATTAGTATTTACTAAACAGAAATAACAATCATTGAAGTGGTTTTTTGGTTCTCTCCAAACCATTGGTACGCCGAATTTTAGACATTTTCTTTTCCCGGTAGTCCACTGCCGTAAATGCTCTGTACAAGTTTTACATACGAGATGCGGGGCCCACGTTTTGTCCTGATCACCAAGCTTAACTCCAAAGTATCCAAGATACGCTCGCTTTACAAAGTCAGTAATAGTTTGTCTGTTTTGTTGAAACATGTATTCTCCGCATATATAGCAAAACACATCAGGTTGATTTACACAACTTCTTCTTGAACTGGAACCTGAACTCATTTTAATTCTGTTCAATAACACAAAAACACTCTTTTCTTAACATAAAATAACACGCCGAATTCGATCTACTCTCATTAGTAAGAACGCACAAACTGACGAGACTTACCCGAGTTAGGTGATTAAAAGGGTCAGTTCAGGTACCTGATAGGCAATGGTTCCACTATTTATAGATTTACCTGGAATTTACTCAATTACAGACTGACAATAAAACCATTGTACCTACATTAATGAATATATAATAATTTTAGAACTCTCATAAATGAATATACTGAATAAAAACCACATTGGTAGATAAGTTGATGTATCTAAAAAAGTAGAGCTGATAGAGAAAAACGGATTGCATGTATAGATTTAGCGTCCCAAATATAGTTAAAATCAGCTCTAAAATCCTAGGCACCAAAACAAAAATATTTTTTTGTTGCCCTGTGTAATTTGTTGTTGTTATTGCTTGTTTTCCCTGTGAATATGGAATATTCTTTTGATGAACAGATTGATATGTTGCTAGTACTTGGTTTTTGCGAAGGTAATTATAGGAAAAGTGTTCGTGTGTATCAAGAGAGATATCCGAATCGACAAATTCCAAATCGCCAGACTTTTGCCAGCATAGAACGTCGACTTCGAGAAATTGGACAATTCCAACCCTTGAAAACCGCGGCAAGCCCGAATACCTCTAGTGGAAGAAGCTGTTCTTGAAGTAGTCGAAGCAAGTCCAGGTATCAGCACTCGCAGGTTAGAACTTGAACAAAGATTTAAAAAAGCCCTGTTAACCGGATTTTAAATGAACAACTCATTCGTTTATTTCACGTTCAGCCCGTCCAAGAATTGTTGCCCATTGATCATCACTTACGTCTGAGATTTGTACAAAATGCAGAACAATTGATAGGCTATTTCACAAAAAAATTTTGTTTACCGACGAGTCATGTTTTACCCGTCGTGGTATGATAAATTTGCATAATACACATGTTTACGCCGAAGAAAATCCGCATGCAGAAAGACATTTTCAACAAGAATTTAAAATTAACGTTTGGATGGGGATTGTTGGTAACTTTTTTAGTTGGCCCATATAGGTTGCCTGATAACCTAAACGGAAATAGCTATCTACATTTTCTACAGTATTCTTTACCTGAATTATTAGAAGAACTGCCTCTGAATGTAAGAAGAGACATGTTTTTATGCACGATGGAGCTCCACCCCACTTTGCGCGTGCTGTCAGAAATTATCTGAACGAGAATTTTTGTGGTAGATGGATTGGTAGAGGTCAAGAAGCTCCAATTCAATGGCCACCTCGTTCCCCGGACCTTAATCCTTGCGGTTTTTTTCATATGGGGAGCGTTGAAAATAAAGGCATACGAGGTCCAGATAAACAACGCCGATCAACTATGAGATAGGATTCAAAATGCTGCGAATACATTAAATAATAATGATATTTTAGAGAGAGTTAGTTTCAATTTTTTTGCGCCGTATTGTTATGTGCAGGAACGAAGGTGGTGGTCATATTGAACAACTTTTGTAAAAATACTATTACCTGTGTTAAATAAAACTCGTAATAATAATTAATATCATACTTACTTATTTAATTTCACCAACTAATTTTAATTATAAGTAAAATGCTTGTTAGTCTTTTTATTTTTGCGTAAATCATTAGCCAGAATAATTTTGTACAAGAAACCAAAAATGAAGTAAATAGAAGGACCTTTTTATGAAAAAAAATTCAGTCATCGTTAAAATTGCAAAACATTTCTACTAGAATTTATGTAGGGGTGAGGATAGTTTTCACCCTTCTCGAACCCTTTCGGGTTTTTAGGGAAAGTCAAATATTAGAGCGCCTAGCAAAACATGGGCACCCTAAATCTCATTCAAATCGGAATATCGGTTCTTAAAATATCTTAAAAAATGTGTTTATTTTTTTACTTTGATGCTCTCTAACGGACAAACGAAGCACTTTTGTATAGAAGTAAATTATGTCCAATCGACTTATTTTCATTCCAAAAATACGTGGTAGTTCTATGTCCACGGAATAATGGGACACCCTGTATATAGGTTAGAAAGAATCTATGAACATACGAATAAATTATTCTTCTATACTTTCTAGCTAAAGAAGTTTAGTTCTTTTCATATATTTTCTATTTTTTAATTTCTATACACCTAATGCAAAGCTTAAGTACGAGGGTCATTCAGTAAGTAAAGAGACAATTGGTCTCAGCTTAAACCCATTTAACGAAAACCGCTCCATACTTCTAGGATCGCAAGTTTGCAACCTTGTGATGAGTTTTAATCAGCTGTTCGATCATGTAATGTAAACATAATCTCAAAATATCCAGTTTATCAAGGCTAGTCCACTGGAAGACTGCACTTTAGAATAGCAGCAATCTGTCATCAGATTTTTAGTAGCATAAGGTGTTAAGTCAAGTGAAATACATTCTAAAAATGTTATTACAGTATGGACAACGTTGCATGAACCGTGTGAACATTTACAAGTGGATAGAACGATTTAACGGTGACCGAACAAGAGTGTGTGACGTGCAGCGAAGTGAATGGCCAGTCGAAGTTTCCGGTCCCTCGTTGGAATCGAGAAATGATGGATTTATTGGTGATAACAGAAAAATTACTGTTGAAATGATAGCTCAGGAGGTTGGGGTAAGGGTTGGAATTATTCACGATATTATTCAGAAACATTTAGAATGCCCGCCATTATACTTACCCAAGAAAGGCTTCAAGAACTGGGTTAGGAAATCTTGCCTCATCCTGCATACAGCCTAGACCTGGCTCCGTGTAATTTTTACCTGTTCGGACCTCTTAAAGGTAGCCTACGTGGAAGAGGTTCACCGACAATGAAGAAGTAATCAGGAATCAAGAAAGGTGGGACAAGTGTATTAACGGACTAGGTCAAATTTTGTAGTAATCCAATAAACCGTTCTTAAGCTAGAGCTATTTGCCAATTTACATATTAAATGACCCTCGTAGTTTCATGCCTTTGCAAAAATAATTAGAATTTTTTGAGTCAAAATATTCCATCCTCTCACTCTTAGTTAGTCAACAGTGAAAAAATTTTTCAAGATTACAACTAAATATAATCATATCTTGACTATAAACTGGATTAAATTGCCCCATTTTTTCAGTGTGTATTAACACCAACGACAACGAAATTTTTGGCAAGCATTCCTCATAGTTCTTTAGGAATGTTCTTTCAAAGCAACTTATGGTCCTTAAAACTTATCAATATTATTTCAGATCGTCCCCTGTTACAACCGATTAAAAACTTTTTGAAGATCTGATTCAAACATTGATAAAAATAAACGAGTGCAGTGCATATCGTTAACAATTAATGGCCGACAGAAGTTTTGCAACTAATCACATACTGACCTTATTCATTCGTTCAGGGTTTTTAATGTTCCATACGGAATACTTATAAGATCACTTCGGTGTCTGTCCGTCTGTCACACCGGATTTTCTCTGAAACTATTTGACGTAGAAAGTTAAAATTTGGCACAAATATAGGAATTGATAGCCCCATCAAAGCCGTGTAGTTTTGAAAGTTAAATTTTGGCTTAAGGGGTTAGTTTTGAGGGGTGGAACCAGAAGTGAAAAAAGAAATTACCAGGTCATCGAATGGGGTGTCAAATGAAAGCTTGTAAAAACGTGAGTTCAAAAATATATATGATGTAATACTTGCACACACTTTTCCTTGTATTATTTTTAAAAAATTGCTAAAAATCGCTGTCCCTCCTTATCTCGAAAAGTAATGATCAAAAAATTTTGAAAAAATTCTGGAATATTCTCCACAAGGTGTAGATTGATGAAAATAATTACGAGTGCATCACCTTTGATAATCTATCTGGTGTATTAAAAAAAAAAATTTCGAGGTCTTAAGTGTCCAACAAAGATCGTAAACAACCTTTGTTGAAAACACATTTAGGGCAACAAAATGCTTTATTTTAAAAGCAATCACCGTCCGGAACACTAATTGTGTATGTCGTTTGGCCGTTTTTTTTTTTAAATTGGGTGTTCTTTTCTAAAAAAATTAAATCAGGTTTAAATTTTTATAGTTCTGCTAGAAAAAGGTTATTTCCCCCATCAGGTAATCGGTTATTAAATTTGGTGTATTATGTTAAGGTGGCACTGCAGGAAAAGTTGTATTTTTTTTTTGTGAAAAATAACCCCCCCGTAGATTTTTAGTTTACTGTGTTGAGCAAGGTTTGGAATTTCAGCGCCCGACAGTTTTTTTTTTCGTCAAGGAGTTTTGCCCCAGCTGTCGTTGGCAGTCCCCCCGTATATTAATCGTTGCCTCCCTCTTTAAGTAGTTGTTGGAAAATGCTAATGTAAACACCATTTATTATATTCCTATAAAGTCACAAACTAAATAAATTATTACTTTTAGTTGACTTAAACGTACATATATATATATATATATATATATATATATATATATAAATATATATATATATATATATATATATATATATATATATATATATTTCTAACGAGATCAAGCGTTTACTTATTATTATTAATACTCACTACAAATATAAGCTTAGTCCTATTCTTTGGTATGGCACAAAATCCAAAAACGAAGGCACAAATGACTAGACAACCCGTAATTATGAACATATATAGCACAGCTGAATACATTGGCAAATCTATTACGTTTGAATAGTGGTAAGTTTCCAGGTACTTCCATGTTCCAACAGCTATTATACCTATACCAGTCAACTAAAAAAAAAAATATGATAAACTCTAACTGGTCTCAGAAAGGAACATTGGAATCTAGGATTAATTTAGGAGATACCATAGCTGGTCTCTTCCTTCGTTTTAGTGTTCCGTACGGAACACTTATAAGATCACTTCGGTGTCTAACTGTTTGTCTGTCTATCTGTCTGTCACACCCGATTTTCTCCGAAACTATTTGACATAGAAAGTTAAAATTTGGTAATAATATAGGAATTGATGGCCTCCTCAGAGCCATGTAGTTTTAAGAGTTAAATTTTGACTTAAGGGGTTAGATTTGGGGGGTGAAATCGGAAGTGAAAAAAAAAATTTTGTGTGTGGTGTCAAATGAAGGCTTGTGAAAACACGACTATATATATATATATATATATATATATATATATATATATATATATATATATATATATATATATATATATATATATATATATATATATATATATATATATATATATATATATATAAAATGTAATACTTGCGCGCACTTTTCTTTGTATTATTTTTAAAAAATCGCTGTCCCCCCGCCTTATCTCGAAAAGTACTTATCAAAATATTTTGAAAAAATTCTGGAATATTCTCCACGGGGTGTAGATTGAACGAAAATTATCTGGTATATAAAAAAACAAAAATTTCAAAGTCATCAGATTTCAGTAAAGATTGGAAACAAAATTTGTTGAAAACTCATTTGGGGTGTGTTTTGTGAAGTCACTGATGATTTTATACCTCTGTAACAATTTTTTTTCCAGGTTCCAGTTTAAAAGCAATCAACGTACGGAACACTAATTGCGCAAGTTCAACTTGCACTTGACCGGTTATTTTCTTTATTTTATTTACAGACTACACGTTTCGGTGAGTAGATTATCTGCGCTAACTTGCTATAATTATACTCAACAAAACAGAACGAACATAAAAAAAAACACTGAAGTTTGAAAATCAAAAATAATCCACTGCTTTATTATTTATATATCAACATACATATATATATATATATATATATATATATATATATATATATATATATATATATATATATATATTGTTTTTAAAAAATCATCAAAAATAAAAACTACTTATGTGTTTGGGGTAAACCTTTTTTATTTTTCAACATAGTCTCCTTTTAGGCTTATACACTTCGTCCAACGATGTTCTAGTTTGTTGATCCCTTCCGAATAATCGGATTTGTCCAAGTCTGCAAAATATCCATTAGTGTCTGCAATCACCTCCTCGTTTGAATAAAATCTTTGTCCCGCCAGCCATTTCTTCAAATTGGGGAACAAATAGTAGTCCGAGGGAGCCAAGTCTGGAGAATAGGGGGGATGTGAAACGAGTTGGAATCCTATTTCCATTAATTTTGCGACCACAAGTGCTGAGGTGTGTGCTGGTGCGTTGTCGTGATGGAAAAGGACTTTCTTGTGGGCCAATCGCGGGCGTTTTTCTTGCAGCTCGGTTTTCAAACGGTCCAATAACGATGAATAATATTCACCTGTAATAGTTTTACCCTTTTCCAGATAGTCGATGAGGATTATCCCTTGCGAATCCCAAAAGACAGTCGCCATAACCTTTCTAGCCGAAGGAACGGTCTTCGCCTTTTTTGGTGCAGATTCCCCCTTGGTAACCCATTGTTTAGATTGTTGTTTGGTCTCAGGAGTATAGTAATGTATCCATGTTTCATCCACAGTGACGAAACGACGTTTAAAGTCCTCCGGATTCTTCTGGAACAGCTGCAAACCATCCTTGCAACATTTCACACGATTCCGTATTTGGTCAAGCGTGAGCAATCGCGGCACCCATCTTGCGGATAGCTTTCTCATGTCCAAATGTTTATGCAAAATATTATGTACCCGTTCAGTCGAAATGCCCACAGCACTAGCAATCTCACGCACCTTAACTCTTCTGTCATCCATCACCATATCATGGATTTGATCAATGATTTCTGGAGTCGTAACCTCCACAGGCCGTCCAGAACGTTCAGCGTCACTTGTGCCCATATGGCCAGTCCGAAAATTTTGAAACCACTTATAAACTGTTCTAATCAAAGGTGCAGAGTCACCATAATGTTTATCAAGCTTCTCTTTAGTCTCCTGAGGCGTTTTGCCTTTCATAAAGTAATGTTTAATCACCAAACGAAATTCTTTTTCGTCCATTTCTTGAAAATCACTCGACTTCCTTGATTCACACGAATGCCAAAGACAAAGAAATAGACCAATATGGCTGAAACTTGGTGTGCGTTCATTCAAGAGATGCTACTAACTAAACATGACCTCGATACGCGCCGGTGGTGCCATCTCTGGGACTTTGGACGGACTTTTCAAACCAGCCTCGTATATATCTATATATATGGTGTATATACAGGGTGTCCCAGTATTCCGTGTACATAGAGTTACTGTGGATTTCTGGGATGAAAATCTGACCATTTAACCCAATTAACCTTAGACCAAAAATTCGTAATTTTTGAGATACAGGGTGTCAAAGTTGTACTTTTATTTTAGTTTTTCTTAAGTCGCTTTCTTAATAATTGTACTATTTGTACAAGATTCGGTGCTAAGGGTTTTCTGAGACGAGAATTCGAAATCAGCTCACAGTTTTGTTATAAATTGTAGGGGGCGCCACTTATTGCCCTGTGTATTCTTTCAAATTGTCACAACTTTTTATACCACTCTGAATGATATTTTAAATTAAATATTCGTATTCTCCTGTCTAAAAACCTCTCTTGGTAAATGTTGTTCCGAACAACAGTTTCTAAGATAGTGGGATGTTTGTTTCCATTTTTTAATTCTATTGTCAAATTCGCAAATGTGTTTCTTCACTCTTCATCCAGGCTTAGGACAGATCCAAAAGAATAGTTTTTGAAATTTGGAGGATACTTAAAGGCAAACAGGTTAACAACAATAATAAATTTAAAGACTAACGGGCCAATAGCAGTAAGAATGTAAAAACCAACTGGCAAAGTGCATAAAAGATTACCCAGAAATTGATAAATTCAAAAAAAAATTCAAAAATCGCTCAACTGAGAAGGTATTGGTACACCGAATACTGGGACAATCTGTATACATACATATATATATATATATATATATATATATATATATATATATATATATATATATATATATATATATATATACATATATATATATATATATATATATATATATATATATATATATATATATATATATATATACATATACATATGAGGGTGTCTTGTAAAAAAAGGTAAATAACATTTTTTCTTCAAAAACAAAAATTTATTTCTTAAAATAATCTCTATTGAGAAAAAATCCTTATGCAAACGGTCCAATAATATTGCATAATCAGAGCCAGTCACTGTTTAACCAGACTTACCAATTCGCCTTTGTATATATATATATATATATATATATATATATATATATATATATATATATATATATATAGCATTTTCGTAAATTGTTGGTATATTAGCGGTTCCAAAAACAGAGATTTCTTTCAAAGTAACACTCAGGCTCGATTTAAATCGTTCCTTGGACCTCCAGAACCAATTATTCACGGCTGAACACGACTTTTTTAAGAACCTTTTTTTTACAGCCGAATATGCAAATTTTTATGGAAAAAATGGAAAACTCGCTAAACTGCCGTAAAAAGCGTCAAAACTCAATATATAATGTACCATATTATAAGTTTATCCATGAGATTTATTGAATCCTGATAACGTTTTCCTTCTTTATATAATGGCCATTATTGCTCATTTATGGTCAGATCTTAGCCACTTTTTGGCCAGAAATGGCCGTAAATTAAAAATGGTGTATTTAAAGATATTAATCTTACAGCCAGTGTATATATACATACTTTGTATAACTTACCAAAAATACAAACTGGTAGGCATATAAAACTGCTTTAACCACAGAGATTCGACAGCATCCTTCATTTGAACTCATTTTTATTTCGTCTCAGTGTTTTTTACAAAACTTCGGTAACGTTCACATTATTTTTCGTTCGTTTACGTTTCTGTGAGTAATCCTAAAAATAATACAGGACGCATTATACATTGTTTCAATTAAAATATTAAAAACAATACTAATACTATTAAAACGAAACTATATTTGGGCATTCGCAATTTCATCTATTTTAAATAATTCACTTATTTTTTTTTTCACAAAAATCTAAACAGATAATTAAAGTATGGGGTACACTGGAGTAAACGTGTAGTAAAAATATATAATTTTATATTTAATTAATTAAAAAAAAACTACCTGTATAATTACAAAAACAAACCCGTCTTGTTTACTTGTTAACAGGCTGCATTTTGGCAAATAGGTAGTATTTTCGACGTAGAATATGAAAAAAAAAGTTTTCTAAATTTTGATGTACGCTAAGCCCACAAAATCCAAAATAAAATCAAAAATTCGGTTTTTCAGTAATATCTCGAAAAATAAAAAAACTAATAGCATCACATGAAAGAGCCGGAAACGTTAGAAAATATAGATTTTTTTTTCCAGATTTTTTTTATTAAAGTGAGAATTTCTTAAAAATTCGGATAGGTAATTCATGTACCCCGTCAAACACCTTAATTTAAAAGTCTACGCGCATCGGTCGAAGGTTAATCGATATTACTTGTTTTCAAAGTGTAAAAAAAAAAATTAAAAGATAGCTTTGTGAAGAGGAGACTTTCAGCTTTCCGATGATACTAATAGTTTTTATTTTTGTTGCTTTATAATTTGTAAAACAACAACAGTAAATTACAAATATTTAATAAAATATAGTATTGAAAAAAAAATCCTAGTGCATATATCATTAGTAAACCATATGTTTCAATACAAGAATAATTAAAAAAAAACCGGTCAAGTGCAAGTTGAACTTGCACAATTAGTGTTCCGTACGTTGATTGTTTTTATAATAAAATTTTTTGTTAGGGTGGTATAAAATGATCAGTGACTTCACAAAACACACCCCAAATGAGTTTTTCAACAAAGTTTGTTTCCAATCTTTACTGAAAACTGGTGACTTTGAAATTTTGTTTTTTTTTTTTTATATACCAAATAAATTATTAAAGGTAATGCACTCGTGATAATTTTCGTTCAATCTATACCCCGTGGAGAATATTCCAGCATTTTTTCAAAATTTTTTGATCAGTACTTTTCAAGATAAGGTAGGGGACAGCGATTTTTTAAAAGTAATACGAAGAAAAGTGTGCGCAAGTATTACATTATATATTATATATATATATATATATATATATATATATACATATATATATATATATATATATATATATATATATATATATATATATATATATATATATATCTATATATAATATATATATATATATATATATATATATATATATATATATATATATATATATATATATATATATACATATATATATATATATATATATATATATATATATATATATATATACATATATATATATATATATATATATATATATATATATATATATATATATATATTTTACTCTTGTTTTCACAAGCTTTCATTTGCCACCACACTCGATGACCTAGTAAAAAAAATTTTTTTCACTTCCGATTTCACCCCTCACAATGAACCCCTTAAGTCAAAATTTATGTTACGGTGGTATAAAATGATCAGTGACTTCACAAAACACACCCCAAATGAGTTTTCAACAAAGTTTGTTTCCAATCTTTACTGAAATCTGATGACCTTGAAATTTTTGTTTTTTTTATGTACCATATAAATTATTAAAGGTAATGCACTCGTGATAATTTTCGTTCAATCTACACCCCGTGGAGAATATTCCAGAATTTTTTCGAAATTTTGTGATAAGTACTTTTCGAGATAAGGCCCGGGACAGCGATTTTTCGCGAATTTTTAAAAATAATACAAAGAAAAGTGCGCGCAAGTATAATATTATATATACATTTTTTACTCGTGTTTTCACAAGCTTTCATTTGACACCACACTCGATGATCTAGTAAAAAAAAATTTTTTTCACTTCCGACTTCACCCCCCAAAACTAACCCCTTAAGTTAAAATTTAATTCTCAAAACTACATGGCTCTGATGAGGCCATCAATTCCTATATTATTACCAAATTTCACCTTTCTATGTCAAATAGTTTCGGAGAAAATCGGGTGTGACAGACAGACAGACAGACAGACAGACAGACAGACAGACAGACAGACAGACAGACAGACAGACAGACAGACAGACAGACAGACAGACAGACAGACAGACAGACAGACAGACAGACAGACAGACAGACAGACAGACAGACAGACAGACAGACAGACAGACAGACAGACAGACAGACAGACAGACAGACAGACAGACAGACAGACAGACAGACAGACAGACAGACAGACAGACAGACAGACAGACAGACAGACAGACAGACAGACAGACAGACACCGAAGTGATCTTATAAGTGTTCCGTACGGAACACTAATACCCACATTGTCTGTGTTATTTAAAAACTGAGCCTTAAAGTATGAAAATTTGCCTGTTGTGGTGCGCTGCCAACAATTTTACGTTCAAAGCAGTACGAAATGGTCAAAAAAGTCGGATAATGTGGTTTTTTTAGTTACAGTTAAAAGTATACTTTATATTAGAAAATCATTAAAAACTTTCTCTTTTTTGTAATTTTGCTCTTAAAACTCTGTTCAGGATAAATGCATTTTTTGCTTATTATTAATCATACAACTTAAACTTAATATATATATATATATATATATATATATATATATATATATATATATATATATATATATATATATATATATAACACATGGGCTGAAAAGTCCCGGGCCTAACAAAGAAAACACGGTTTTTTTGGTTCAAAATTAGCTTTATTCATCAACGTAATCTCCATCAAGAGCAACGCAATCATTCCAGCGCCGCTCTAACAATGGCCAAACACTGCTCAGAATCATCAACACGTTCTTGTTTTTGATAAACAGTGAGCAAACGCGGCACCCACTTTGAACAGAGCTTTCTCATAGTCAAATGCTCATGTAATATAAAGCCAACACGTTCTTTTGATATCTTTACGATGTCAGCTAACTCACGCAACTTCACTTTTCGATCATTCAAAACGATTTTATGGATTTTTTTGATGTTTTCTGGGTGTTACCGCCTCATTTGGACGTCCACTGCGTTCTGCATCATCGGTGTCTCTACGACCACGTTTGAAGTCAGCAAACCAACGTTTTATTGTTGTTTCTGATGGAGTGGAATCCCCATAACACTTTTCAAGCCATTGCTTCGCTTGAACGGTATTTTTTCCCATCAAGAAGCAGTGTAAAATTAAAACATGAAATTGTTTTTGATCCATTGTTTTGAAAATAACAAAAGTAGCGTCACTCTTAGCACAATAACTCACAAACTAATGAATAGAATACCATGAAATTTTAACAGCTGTCTTTTGAAGGTTAGTATTAACTGAAAAAAAGGTGACTGCAATAAAACTAGCGCCATCTATGTGTTAGGCCCGGGACTTTTCAGCCCATGTGTTTATATATATATATATATATATATATATATATATATATATATATATATATATATATTTAAAGGTGGGAAATAAAAGATAAAAATCTAAGCTTTAAGTACAAAGTATTTATATTTCATTTAAAGATCCAGGTACAAAGAAAACAGTTATTGAAAACACAAAAATTCTAAATTAGTCGAAGAAATTAAACGAATTACGTACTCGCTGGCTGTCATAGAGGATCTGCCATTTTAAATTTTTGCAATCTGTCATCGGTTTCTAAATCAATACCCCGACAAATCTCTTAATAGCCAATTTCAAAATATTTAGCGGTATACAAAAACGGTAATTTATTCATAAATGAGGTTGGCAGCACTACAACTTAAGGGGCCTAAAAAAAAATAATCTATATACTTTTTTTGTAAAATTTCCTGTTCTTTCACGTGATGCTATTAGTTTTTTATATCTTTTTTATTTCTCGAGATATTTGCGAAAAAACTAATTTTTCATTTTATATTAGATTTTGTAGGCTTAGCGTACACTTTAGAGCAGCAAACATTCAAAAAACTATCCGTATGCCAAAATGCAACCTGTTAACATTTAATGAGAGCTTTTCGTCCAAATTTGCTTCTGACAACTAGGCTAACTGTGCACTCTCTATACTAGTTTTCATCGTTAACCAAATTTTACACATGATTAGTACTACACAATTGTCATAACGTTAAAATCCAAGATATGGTTTTGGGCATTTTCTTTCCTACACACTACCTTCCATAGAAATGTTTAATGGGGCAAAAAATGAATTAATAAATTTTGAAAGTTACAATAAAGAAGCTTTCAAATTTCTAATAACGAAAATATAATCGCTCATATCTTTAGTAATTGAAATACAATGGTTGCACAAACATTAAAAAATATAAACACGTTTCAATAGGTGGGTGCCGGTTAACGGGTTCTTATTAAATCATAGCTGTCACAATGCCAGTTATGCCCTTGACATTTCGTTACAAGTTTTTATTTTAGAAGAGGGAAACCTGCTATTTAACTATATGTATTTTTAAAGTGCGGCTTTTCTTTCACCTAAAAGTGGGAGACTAACCTAGCCTAAGAACCCTCCTCTTTCATCAGGGCTTCAGAGCAGCAACAGCTCTATTAAGGTACTTAATCCACCCAACAACTTTAAAAGCCGATTTGCAACGATAATATCGGCAGCAAAAACAAAGTGCTTGAACACTTGACATACTATTAAGAAATAACATTGTTGTTGACGAAGAAATAATACAACACGTACGGAACACTAAAAATGATTTTATGTTGAACGACAGAATGGAATAAGACAGTATAGTTACATTCACAAGTGGAAAACGTTGAAGCAGTTACTTTTGTATAGACTTTTGGAGGCATATTTAGGTAAAATGAAAAGACAAAAAGCTACTTCAAAGGATAACCGAAGAGCGAATCCCGTTGTTGACAAAACATCTTCTTATAGAACTTTAAAAGCTTAGACTCTTCCTCATAAAATAAAATAAAAATCGATGACCGGGGAGGTTTTTTCACAAAAAAAAAAACGTTTAAATAGCAAAACCTCGAAACCTATTCCCAATTTAAAAGTAACATGGAGAGGAGATTTTAAAAGAAGAAGAATCATTTCATACAGTGACAGCTGAAAAATTGTAACCCAATTTGAAAATTAATGCTCGAGAGGTGAAGATTTTTCAGAAAAAAGACTCTCAGTAAAAAAAAACTCTTTCTAAGAAGATATTATTTTCTGCTTAGATAGGGCTGGGGAGGGCGAACAGAGAATCACAGCCTACAGAATAATATTATGGGCTTCCACGTAAAAAGATACAATTGTTTAGCTGTTGTCACATAGTCTCTGTCATAATAGACAATTTCGGTTAAGTCAGTGTATGTAAGTGTACTTGTCTTAGTGTATTACATCTACTGGCTTAGACAACAATAATGACGGATGGATATTTTATATATATGTATGTATATGTATGTATATGTATGTATATATATATATATATATATATATATATATATATATATATATATATATATATATATATATATACAGTGAAATTCCTCTTCGCAGGTACCCCTCTTACACGGACACCTCCGTTGAACGGACAGTTTCTCATGGTCCCGACCGACTCTCATATAATTGAGATTGTGTTAACTCCCTCTTGGACGGACATTCTCTTGAACGGACGCGGACACAAAAAATGTTCTCTTAACCGGACCAAAAACAATAAAAAATAAACGCCTTGTCTCATTTTTCTGTGACGATTATCGCTGTTGTGTTTCCCAATCACGCCGCGCACCTACGTCGCTACCTGCCTTCACTGAGAGACTTCCCCGAGTAAACCGGGGATTTTCCGATCTCAATTTTTCGGTATATGCGGGATTTAATATTAATCTGAAGCCTATGCGAAAAAGAGACACAGTGGCCAACACATTCATTGTAGAAATGGCTCCAAATAGAAAAATTCTCACGCTTGAACAAAAAATTGAGAGTTCATAATAAGGAAAAGTTAAGTGTAAGGGACTTATCCAAGCGTTTTAATATTGGAAAAACACAAGCTGCTGATATAATTAAACATAAAGAAATCCTTCTAAACAAGTGGATGTCGAACAGCAATTTGAATGAAAAATGAAGCTTTTTGACTGGTGATGGTACCAAAATTGACAACTTGTGTTGTAACTGGTTTATCACAGCTCCCCATAAGGGTATTCCTTTGACAGGTGTATTATTTTTTTAGATTAGGTTTTCTGAAAGGTAGTAGGCTTGTCGTGACAAAAATGCAAAAAACTTATTTTTAATGTTTTTTTCAGGTTCGCTAATACGATGTAAAGCAAAAGAAATAGCCGAGTCTCTGGGACATTCTACATTCAGTGCTTCTTCTGGTTGGCGGGTTTTAAAGCGATTCCAGAAGAAGGAGCTTCGATTATTGCTGAAGATGTTTCATCATTCTGGGAAAAATGCCCTTCTTTAATTAAGGTATATTCACCGAGAGACATCTATAATGCCGATGAGACAGGCCCGTATTTTAGGGCTCTACTCAACAACCTAACATTAAAAAAAAGAAAAATGTGTTGGTGGTTAATATCCCAATTTTGCATTATGCAAATATGGCGGGAGAAAAAGAAAAACTCTTAGTCATTGGTAAGGCAGCTAAACCCAGAGCATTTAAAAATATTAACATAAACAACCTGCCTGTAACTTGGAAATATAATAAGAAAGTTTGGATGACAGGAGAAATTATGACAGAGTGGTTGCAAGATCTTGATTGGAAAATGACAAAAGAAAGAAGAAACATTTTGTTATTTTTAGACAATGCAGGATCTGATCCAAAATGCGTTCGCTTAAAAAATCAGTTCACTTGTTTCCTCCCCCTAACTGTACAACAGCTTGTCAACCAGTTGACCAGGGAATTATAAAAAATTTTAAAATTTATTACTAAACTAATACTAAAACACCTGATAGTAAACACTGAAACTGCTGGTACAGCTTTTGAGTTAATTAAGAAAATTACGCCACTCGATGCAGTTACTTTGCAAAAACCAAGTAATCAAGGAAACAGTTAAAACTGCTGCTGCTGCCGTTCGAAGCTAATTTAGTTTAGCTTTGAGCGGCAGCAACAGCAAGATCACAGTATTATATATATATATATATATATATATATATATATATATATATTTATTATTATATATATATATATATATATATATATATATATATATATATATATATATATATATATATATATATATATATATATATATATATATATATATATATATATATATATATATATATATATATATATATATATATATATATATATATATATATATATATATATGTTATATTATTAGCCCGATTAATTCCTCCCAGAGCGGTGCATGTTGGAAATACACGTCGCGCTAATACATACAGTATGAGGTTCAGCTTGTTACTCCTCGTACAACGCTTTTCAAGCAGTCTTTTATATGGAGAACATCATCCCTTTGGAATAATTTGCCCAGGACTGTGTTTCCCACCTAGTACAATTTACAGCGATTCAAGAACAACGTCAATCGCTTTTTCCGCACACGTGTCGCTCCTATAGCGCTTTGGGGATTTATATATATATATATATATATATATATATATATATATATATATATATATAATATATGTATATATATATATATATATATATATATATATATATATATATATATATATATATATTATATATGTATATATATATATATATATATATATATATATATTATATATGTATATATATATATATATATATATATATATATATATATATATATATATATATATATATATATATATATATATATATTTATATATATATATATATATATATATTATATATGTATATATATATATATATATATATATATATATATATATATATACATACATACCCGTGATACCAGCGAATACTTATAGATATCCGTAACTGTCATTAGTGGTATCTAAATCCTTATGACGATTACTGGATTAGGTTTAAATCACATTTACAAGACAAAGAAAAAATATATAACATAACTGGGGAATTTTTTTGAAGGATAACTGTTGTTTTGGGTCCATTAGAAAACAATTCATATGATGCGGTTTTTCTTCCTAACTCTACCTAACTATTAACATTTACAGTTACAGTTCCACATTTAAAAAAAAAACTTAATAGTTACATTACACAGACAACAGACAAAAACTTACCTTGTTTTCTAACCTGTATTCATTCAAATTTACACAAAAACTGACTGACACTGAATGAATAATATTTTCCATTTTTTGTGATGCAGCTTCATGTTTTATGTTTACACATTTAATACATAAATTTCTTTTACCTACTGAATCAGTTTTTATTTTTAGGTATTTTTATTTAACAGACAGTGGGTAGAAATTCCGTGTAACCTATAGTGGGCGTATACTATCATTTAGAATAGGTATAATCAATGCGGTTTTTTAGTTGTATCTATTTGGCGGCAAGGTCGGAAACATAGATTAATATTAAACCTTTATTACCTCTATAAAATCTATAATGGTAGTAAATTTATCATACCTATCGTAACTTAAATAAGTTGCTATTAAAATAACGAAGCGAATTTATCAAACTGAAAGTTTAAATTCAATAAAACAAATTGTTCTCGTTTACGTACCACGTCGCTTCTATTGGACACGCCGCGCCGTCTTGCTCTAGCCACTTCAAGAACGCTTATATAGAATATTACGTATAACATTATGCCCTACGGCTCAGGAACTTTGTATCATTTTGCGTAAACAGTACGGATTTCAGCCGAGATATGGGACTGCCCATCACACCACAGGCCTAGCCCAACAGGGTCATCTAGGAGCTCTATTGCAGGCAGTTTCAAAGGCTCTTGATAAAGTCTGGCACCTCGTTATATCCTTAAAACTCATGAGATACGGGTTCTTTCCGAATCTTACCAAACTTATCCGGTCCTTCCGAAGACACAATCTCCCACGTTAGAGCAATACCTACAGGACTCCCCCAGGGATCTTTTCTCTCACTACAGCTCTTCAACCAATACATAGCTAACATGCTTAGGTCCAAATAACTTAACTGGACACTGCTGCCTTTCGATGCAATCGTGAGATCATAAATGAACTACAGGCTCACTTCTACAATCTAGAATCATAAACCGATTGTTGAATAGTCACAAGAGCCACCTGGGTGGGCACAAAACTCCTGTAGGCGAAGTATTTTGGACTCCTGAGCGATAAGCATCTAGTTTGGAAGGATCAAACAACCCTAGCTATAACCTCTGTTTAATAGCTGGAACGAGATTTCTATCAAAAATCAATATAACTACTAATAAAACAATAGCAAGACGTATGTGTACCAAACATGGGTCCAGGTTTGCCAGACCTGAAGTGCTAAAATCCAACTAATTTAAAATAGAGCACATTTAGAACCAATAACTTTAGAGAAACCTGAAAACGGACACCTGAAAACATATCACTACAAGACCAGAAACCAAGTTCCTGGACACAATTCGCAGTTACCTCAAACCCACAGTCCATTCCTCTCTCATTGAGGAATCATTTAAAATGTCAAATCAGGACCACCAACAATCGTGAGATTTCAAAACAGTTTTAAATTTAAAATCCGTTGTTTTTAATATTAAGTTAATCATTGAATTTCCTTTATTATTTAGTTTCAGTTTTCTTTCAGCAGCTTTTATGTGTATATATATATATATATATATATATATATATATATATATATATATATATATATATATATATATATATATATATATATATATACGAGGCTGGTTTGAAAAGTCCGTGCAAAAATAAAAACTACTTATGTGTTTGGGGTAAACCTTTTTTATTTTTCGACATAGTCTCCTTTTAGGCTTATACACTTCGGCCAACGATGTTCTAGTTTGTTGATCCCTTCCGAATAATAGGATTTGTCCAAGTCTGCAAAATATCCATTAGTGTCTGCAATCACCTCCTCGTTTGAATAAAATCTTTGTCCCGCCAGCCATTTCTTCAAATTGGGGAACAAATAGTAGTCCGAGGGAGCAAAGTCTGGAGAATAGGGGGGATATGAAACGAGTTGGAATCCTATTTCCATTAATTTTGCGACCACAACTGCTGAGGTGTGTGCTGGTGCGTTGTCGTGATGAAAAAGGACTTTCTTGTGGCCAATCGCGGGCGTTTTTCTTGCAGCTCGGTTTTCAAACGGTCCAATAACGATGAATAATATTCACCTGTAATAGTTTTACCCTTTTCCAGATAGTCGATGAGGATTATCCCTTGCGAATCCCAAAAGACAGTCGCCATAACCTTTCTGGCCGAAGGAACGGTCTTCGCCTTTTTTGTTGCAGATTCCCCCTTGGTAACCCATTGTTTAGATTGTTGTTTGGTCTCAGGAGTATAGTAATGTATCCATGTTTCATCCACAGTGACGAAACGACGCTTAAAGTCTTCCGGATTCTTCTGGAACAGCTGCAAACCATCCTTGCAACACTTCACACGATTCCGTTTTTGGTCAAGCGTGAGCAATCGCGGCACCCATCTTGCGGATAGCTTTCTCATGTCCAAATATTTATGCAAAATATTATGTACCCGTTCAGTCGAGATGTCCACAGCACTAGCAATCTCACACACCTTAACGGTTCTGTCATCCATCACCATATCATGGGTTTGATCAATGATTTCTGGAGTCGTAACCTCCACAGGCCGTCCAGAACGTTCAGCGTCACTTGTGCCCATATGGCCAGTCCGAAAATTTTGAAACAACTTATAAACTGTTCTAATCGAAGGTGCAGAGTCACCATAATGTTTATCAAGCTTCTCTTTAGTCTCCTGAGGCGTTTTGCCTTTCATAAAGTAATGTTTAATCACCACATGAAATTCTTTTTCGTCCATTTCTTGAAAATCACTCGACTTCCTTGATTCACACGAATGCCAAACACAAAGAAATAGACCAATATGGCTGAAACTTGGTGTGGTGCGTTCATTCAAGAGATGCTACTAACTAAACATGACCTCGATACGCGCCGGTGGTGCCATCTCTCGGACTTTGCACGGACTTTTCAAACCAGCCTCGTATTTATATGTGTTTGTAGTAATATCCACACCAAGAAATGATCTTACCCGTTCCCTTGATCTTCTACCTTCCCCGTTACTACAAGCTTTTCCATAGCATCCACTTTCCTCATAATGTGACCAAAATATTTCAGGTACTGTCTATTAATTCTATTTAAAAGTCATTTATGCTAAGCTCCTGAAGAATAGATACATTAGTATGGTTTTCGGTATATGATACTCTAAGGACTCATTTGAAGAAAGCTGACTAAGAATAGAAGCTGGTCGTTAGAGTGTTACATAGTTTGATGCTAAAAAAATTTACCCGATCTAATCTCCATTTGCGGATCTCTGCAGAAACGTAACGAAATCGAGCCATTTCTGAAGCGGTTGATCACGGGCGATGACAAGTGGATTACGTATGAAAATAATGTGCGAAAAATATCGCGACTGAAAATAAACTGTCGAAACTAGTAAACAAAAAGGAAAGGAGGTGGTCTCCCACCATTAGAACGCTAAACCATACTTATGTTTGATGACTCGGCAAAAATTGAAAGAGCTTGGTTTGAAAGTTTTAACCATCTACCGACAGCTCAGACCTTGCATCGTCAGATTACTATTCGTTTCGGTCTTTGCAGAACTCCCTGAATGGTGTTAAGTTAATTTCAAAAAAGGCCTGTGCCACAATTTTTTACCCCGAAACCACAAAGTTCTACAATGATGGGGTTATGGTGTAGCCAGAAAAATAACAGAATATCATCGAACAAAATTGCATATATTGCAGTTCTTAAGTCCTCGACACATTTTTTTTTATAAGTCTAGCCAGCCTAGCAAAGTTGAGCGACTCAGTTAATGAAATAGAACATCCCAATATGTAGTAAATATGTCAGGCTCTACAATCTCTCTATGTCTATTAAGTTAATTACAATATTAATTAAATAAGCAGACAGTTTTGTTTCATTTTACTTACTCTGTGTTATTCACTTCACTGAAACATAATTTACTTCATTACCATTATTTTGTATTATTTGGCATTGCCCACGGTAAATCTAGGAAAAGAACATTTCTATATAAACAATTTTAACTAAACAAACTATTTATTCGACGAAATAACGTAACTATTTTTGATGTATCCAAAATTTCGTCGATACCGGATATCCCGAAATAAAAATAATTAAACAAGTCGGATTTGCTGTATGTTCATTTATTATATAAATTAATGCCATAGTAAAATATACAAATATCTATATAAAGGAATTGATAAAAATAATCTAAAAAACAAGGTACACAGAGTTCAAGGATTATTTTTTTTATACATTATATTCCATATTTTTCTAATTTTGGTAAAAAGTGATTGTTTTTCGCATCTCTAACATTTTTGGGAATATTATTCCTAAAAATCAGTTGTTTGAATTTTGTTCAGCATATAACGATTTTCAAATTTCAGTTATTTTAAAAATTGTATTGAAATTGTGCTAATTCTCCCTCACTCTTAAATTAGCCTTCCTATTTGACTGAAAATATCCGAAATTTTAAAGTTGACTCTAAAAATCCAGAAACATCTTTAGCACATCTGAAAAAAAAATTAGAAATTCTATATCAAAAAATAACCGGTCAAGTGCAAGTTGAACTTGCGCAATTAGTGTTCCGTACGTTGATTGCTTTTAAAATAAAAATGTTGTAACGGAAGTATAAAATGATTAGTGACTTCACAAAACACACCCCAAATCAGTTTTCAGCAAAGTTTATTTCCAATCTTTACTGAAAATTGATGACCTTGAAATTTCTGGTTTTTTTTATAAAGGGTGATTCATTTAGAGGTACTTTTTGTGATGGGGATTTAATTGCAGATTGCGCATGCGTCGTGTCAACTGAAGTGGGATTCCTGTTCAGTAGTGTTTGACAATTCATAATGGAAAGACTTAGCCCGGCACAGCGTCTACAAATTGTTCAACTTTATTACGAAAATGGGCGTTCTACGAGGAATGTGTATCGGGCGCTTAGAGCAACTTATGGTCCACATAATCGGCCTACCGAACGCACAATTCGCTCTACCATCAATAAGTTTGAGACCCAATTTTCATTATTGGATAATGCTCGACCAAATAGACCACATCCAGCACGTAGTAAAGAAAATATAGGGGCGGTAGCGGAGAGTGTACGCGAAGACCGTGAAGTGTCGATTCGTCGCCGTTCTCAACAGCTTGGCCTGTCATATTCAACAACTTGGCGTATTTTACGTAAGGATCTTTCTTTAAAAGCATACAAAATTCAACTAGTGCAACAACTGAAGCCGACCGACCTTCCGAATCGTTTCCGTTCTAGTCGTTAGGCTCTTGACAAGTTTGCAGAAGATCCACTGTTTTCGAGAAAAATTTTGTTCACCGATGAGGCCCATTTTTGGCTTAATGGGTTCGTGAATAAACAAAATGCGCGTATTTGGGGTGATGAACAACCTGAAGAGGTTCAAGAGCTGCCATTAAATCCAGAAAAAACAACTGTTTGGTGTGGTTTATGGGCCGGTGGAATAATCGGTCCATATTTCTTCAAAACAGAGGCCGGCCGGAATGTTACTGTGAATGGTGACCGTTATCGCGCCATGATAACAGACTATTTGATGCCAGAAATTGAAGCCCGTGGTCTCGACGAAATTTGGTTCCAACAAGATGGCGCCACTTGCCATACTGCCCGTGAAACCGTGGCTTTACTGCGAGAGCAATTCGGCGAACAGATCATTTCACGCTTTGGACCAGTGAATTGGCCGGCTAGATCATGTGACATCACACCTCTTGACTTTTTCCTTTGAGGCTATGTAAAGTCCAAAGTCTACATGGATAAGCCAGCTACAATTGAGGCATTGGAGGCCAATATTACTCGAGTCATTGGCCAAATACCACTCGAAATATTCACACGCGTCATTGAAAATTGGAACTTCAGAATGGACGTTGTTAACCGTAGTCGCGGACAACATTTGAAAGAAATTATCTTTAAGAAATAATTGTAAAGAATGGTTCTTTTATATGATAATAAAGATTATAAAATAAAATTGTTTTTATTCATTTTTTTTTACTTAAAAAAAAGTACCTCTAAATGAATCACCCTTTATATCAGATAAATTATTACAGGTAATGCACTCGTGATAATTTTCGTTCAATCTACACCCCGTGGAGAATATTCCAGAATTTTTTAAACAATTTTTGATAAGTACTTTTCGAGATAAGGCGGGTGGGCAGCGATTTTTCGCGATTTTTTAAAAATAATACAAACAAAGTGCGCGCAAGTATTACATTTTTATATATATATATATATATATATATATATATATATATATATATATATATAATATATATATATATATATATATATTACTCGTGTTTTCACAAGCTTTCATTTGACACCACACTCGATTACCTAGTAAAAAGATTTTTTTTTCACTTCCGATTTCACCCCCCAAAACTAACCCCTTAAGTCAAAATTTAACTTTTAAAACTACATGGCTCTGATGAGGCCATCAATTCCTATATTATTACCAACTTTCAACTTTCTATGACAAATACTTTCGGAGAAAATCGGGTGTGACAGACGGACAGTCAGACACCGAAGTGATCTTATAAGTGTTCCGTATGGAACACTAAAAACACGTTAAAATCTGCTTTACATACGATTTTACACGAAAGTTGCCGATCGTAACCGAAAAATCCTGATTCCCTCTGTCGTCTAGCTCTATCTAAAACATACTCACGTTTGATTAGGAAAAATGGGATAGACGTATATGATTATAGTGCAAATTAAAAAATATTGAATGTTACTTATGATTGGCTAATTTTTCCCGATGTCTTCGTACTAAAACTCTTAAAAATGTAATATATTCGTTATTTTAAGCGATGTGTCCCAAAACAACACTATGCGTTTGTAATTAAGGAAAACCAAATTTCACCACACTGTAAATAACAGAGGGCAGTAGAGATGTTTATAAAATTTAACAGGATTAGTTGATACACTGGATTGCAAAACTGCGTCTACGCGTGACCCCTGTTTCCCTAATAGGCAGGACGCGGTGAACGCGTTGATCGATGGACAAAATCAATTTACAACGAAATAATCAACTCTTCGTTTTTCTCTTAATAATTAACGAATCAAATAGATTTTTGCTTAAAAACACTCTTTAGGCTTGTGCGCTTTTTATGGATATAGTCGTTTGATAAAATTGTTTAATTTGTTTTTACCAATGAATAAACTTTACGCTGAAAAATTTCAATAGTAATTAAAAAATTGGCCAAAATGAAAAAATGTCATACATTTGTGAGTATTATATCAAAACTTCGGGTCAGTATTTTAATTTTTGCAGCAATGATATGGATAAATAAACAAACGCGCACGAGTTCTTGGCGCACGCGCGCGTTTTCTTGCAGCTAATCGTAGTGAAAATTTATTTTTTGAATGCTTCCAGCTGCCAAAAAGGCATTTCGTTTTCTTATTTGTTTGTTTCATTTGAAAATTATTAATTAAATTAATGTTAATTTGTCGTAGCAAAATCAAATAAAAAAAAACTAAATGGTGTAACTGGGTAGATATAAATTTTCAGAGTAAAAATTATTATAAAAAGGTATACGCAAGCATCAAAGTCGTTTTTAAAATTTTTAAAGCCAAAATTCAAAAACCATTTGGTTTTACAATTTGGCTCTTCCTTCTTCTTCTTACGGTAGGCCTACAGCCTGTGTTTTACTGATTCTCCTGCGAGGTTGATGCCCAGCTATCTCGCCATCTTTTCGGTGGCCTTCCTGGTGGTCTAGGTCTTATGGTTTTTGAATTTTAGGGTGAAAAATTGTTACAACGATTTTAAAGCGCGTATATATCTTTTTATAATTTTAAAATCTACATACTCTTACATAAAAACACTCAAAAAAATGGTCCAAAAAAAACGCTTAACTAATTGAGCGTAAATTGAGTTGAGTGTTTTTCCTTACGAAAAACACTTAACTTCAGCGTCATATTATGAAAAAAAAAAAACAATAAAGATTATTTATTAGAATCACCAAATAAGAAAACAATATGTTTTTTTTTGGCAGCTGAAAGCATTCAAAGAACAAACTTTCACTACGATTAGTTGCATGAAAACGCGAGCGTGCGCTAAGAGCTTGTGCGCGCTTGTTTATTTATCCATATTACTGCTGCAAAAATTAACATACTGACTTAAATTTTTGATATGATAATCGCAAATGTATGAAAAATAAGCAGACATTGGTTATTTTGGCCAACTATTTAATTAATATAGAAATTTTGCATCATAAAGTTTATTCATTGTTAATAACAAATTAAACAAACAATTTTATCAAACGACTATATTCATAAGAAGCGCACAAGCGTAAAGAGTGTTTCTATGCAAAAATCAACTTGATTCGTTAATTATTAACAGAAAAACGACGAGTTGATTATTGCGTTGCAAATTGATTTTGTCCGTCGATCGACGCGTTCACAGCGTCCTGCCTACTAGGGAAACAGGGTTCAAGCGTAGAGGCAGTTCTGTAATCCAGTGCCTCAATTGTCTGTTTTGCTTAGAATTGCTAACGGTGTTGAATTTTTTGTGTTACTTTGTTGAAAGTTATATTTCTCATTGTTTCATGGTTCTGTGATCTAAATGGAAAAAAAAAATCTATTCCGGGAGGTTAGTGTAGTTCTTTACTATTAAGTCACTCTAGATAAACTAATTTTAAATTCCATACTAGTAAATCGGTAGAGTAACACGCGCAAATCTTTAGCTGTAAAAAAGTTTTACAAAAATTTGTAATAAAAATGTTTCCCGTTGACTACAAATTATTTGTACTAGTTTATACATGCCACATTTTAAATCAATTTTCCCAATAACTGTAATCATCTTGCTAGAAAAAATAAATAACAACATAACAAAAAATTTTTTAAACACCAGCCTCTCGTGAGCTGAAACCTTCCTTGGAGTCAGACAAGAAACCACGTTCCTTGATATTAAATCTTATCAAATTGAAGGTGCTTGCAGACGTTTCAGTTGTGAATTCAGTGTTTAAATCTTCAAAGAGTAAAAAATTCCTGAAAAAGCGGCGTGCAATCGTGGACGGGACGTCGGATATGAACTCCATTGGTCGCAACTAAATTCTTGTTTTTAGATTTGTTTATGTTTGGTTTACTTGATAAAATACTGGAAAAGGTCAAGAAAAAGCTCGTAGCCGAAGAATTTTTCATGCTTACACAGTACAAATCTTGGGGGCAGTAATATAAACCCACTGAACAAAGGCCATTGAATAAAAGTGCATCTGAAACACGTTGTATACATCCAAAATAATAGAAAACTCTGTATATTTGGCTAATAACACTATGATGGTTAAATTTTTTTTTGCCAAGTAATGCTACCAAATTGAATAGGATTTTTCTTTATTAATATCGCATACTCGATATAAGTTTTATAGCATAACTCGACAAATCTGCTGTATATTTATATATTTTAATGTTTTCCATTTTATACTGAGTACAGTTTCCTAAATAAATAGATTACAAAATTTGTACAACTTAAAAAATGAATTAAAATTAAAACAATAACTAATATTTATATATACATGTTTTAAAAAGTTAAAATGTTCATATTTTTTAATAATAAGGATCACAAAATACTTGGTATACATTTTAAACGAATCACTTAAAGAAATATAATTTGAAATATATGTTAGAGCATCGTTTTTACCTAGTTACAGTACTCACAAATAGTCTCTTCGCTAAATATAGCTTCGATAAAAATGCTTCAAAAAATCAAAAAATGTAGTTCGCCCGATTTGTTATGTGGGAAAACTAGGTTTCCTATCTAAGTTTGAGGGCGTGTGGTTAACGATCTGGGACTGTTAAGGGAATATACCTGAATATCTGGGTCGATTTTTGGATTTTTACATTTTCTTTTAGTATGATATCTTAAGAATATTTTCTGTAAGTTTCATAAGAATCGGTTAAAAATTGACGAAGTTATAGCAATTTAACAGACGTATCGTTGCGTAAAGTTTTCAGGGGAGGTAGCGAGCAGTTGCTCTAGGGTCAGCCTTCGCCGGCCTTAACTCAATTTTAATGTATTGTTTGTTTAGTACCGTTGTACAGTTCACTCGTAGCAGGTTACTTGTAGCAATTCAGTCATAGCAGTTATTAAAGTTTATATTTTAACTGGCTTTGTTAAATATGACAGCTATGGGAGTTCATTGTGACCGAAATGCATACGTTTGCGCAGCTAAAGTGGACGAAGGAGTTGACCTGTGGCCGAACGGCAATTGCTACAAAGTACAAACAGAAGCTAGAATGCATCATAGATAAGAACAAATTAGTATTTTAGAAGCTCAAATAGCTGATGAAGATTCAGCGTATGACGGAGACGTTAATTTATTTACAGGTAAAAATTTATTTTTTTATTACTCACTGAACCGATTTTGATGAAATTTGGTACATATGTTCTCTATACACATTGCTTGCGTTTGAATGAAGAAATTTTGATTTGATCAAGAACTTTATTTTTAACTAGCAAAAATGTAAAACGAGGTACCGTCAGTTTTTCGCTTTGTTGTTTAAACCAATTCCATTTGATGACATTTTTTCTTAAATCCTTCGTTCAAAGATAAGATTGGTCCTCTAGTAAACTAATTTCTCTGGAAATTTTGATTTCAGACGATCCAGCTCCCATTAATCGAGCACACCGCAATACTCCTTAAAAAAAAGGAGACGCAGGAGAACGGGTGTAGCGCCACAATTTTTAAATTTTTATAAATTGTATTTTAAGCTGTTTTATTATATAAAATAAAAACCTAATTTATATAATGAATAGTTTCGCTAAAAAAATTCCTAAAAAAACTTTTTTTGGCTCTATGACTAGGTACATTTCCTTGATGCGACACGTGTTCTACTATTTTAATTTCAGCAAAAACTATTTATACTATATAACTCCGTAAGAATCACAAGAATTGCAGAAAGCTAGAAAATTGGGCAGTTAGTTCAGAATTCTAGAATCGAATCTAAATTTAAATAATCGCCGATTTATCCACCAAAAAAAGATTGTAGAATAAAATTACACAACAAAAATGAAAGGCGCTACTCTAACTAATAAGCGTTAAAACATTTTCATTGTCGGCGAACAACACTGGGGTTTTGTTGTGGAGTTTGTTCAGTACATAATGATTTTTCAAATTTCAGTTATTTTAAAAATTGTATTGAAAGTATGTTAATTCCCCCCACTCTTATATTTAAAATAGGGTTGCTATTTCCCTGAAAATATTAGAAATGTTAAAGTTGACTCTAAAAATCAAATCTTAACATCTGAAAAAAAAAATTTTAATTATATATCAACAAACACGTTAATATCTGGTTTGCGTACGATCTTACACGAACGTTGCCGATTGTTACTGAAAAATGTCGATCCCGTCTGTTGTCTAGTTCTGTCTAGAAGCTACGTTTGAATAGGAAAAAAATGGGATAGACCTCTATCACACTAAATCCAATACGCTAGCGAAAGTTGATGACGAGATTTTGACGGCACGTGCGCCGAAGGGTCCCTCTTTCAAAATAGTCGCTCAATGTCTACTTCTGATCTCGGAATGCGTCTTTTGAAATGTATTGTCGATCATTTCTTAATGTGACTGCAGTTTATATGAATTTAAAAACAGAAGGCAGAGAGAGTTTATATAAACAGAGAATTGAAAATGTTAGTAAGTGAAGAGAACAGAAAAGGTCGACTATTTACATAGGAAAGGAGGTTATTGTTGTGCCCCTGAAAATTGTAAAAATAATTCAAAAAGTACGCCGGGAGTGAGTTTCTTCTTCTTGCCGAAAGATGTTGAAAGGTAATTAAAGAATATCAATTACGTAAGAAATCGTACGCCGATAAATTGGAGAATTCTGAGAAGCTATTTCTCTTATGACATTTTTGGTTATAACGCAAAGATTTGTCTTGCAGCAACCAAACCCGTCATCACATTTTTGGCAGAAAATTTTTAAAAATGATTTGAATAATCGTTTATTCGACCATGCATATCCAGATGTTAATATAGTAAAAAGGCTAATAACACAGGTAAAGATCCGGATAAGAGTCCGATTTTATTGTAGCTACAATTAATCAAGCCCAGAAACACTCAACGTTGATACCTAAAATTGATCTAGTATAATTTTCTGGCTCCTATTTTACCATAAAAGTCACTCGCAATATCTTGAGTTTATTGTACCCGTTTAAAAAAAAAAAATATTTATGAACACAAACACGACAAAGCTTCCCACACTCAGCTTGTATTAGAGAGGGGAAGCGTGTGGTAAAAACAAGACAACCGGCATTGTTTTTAATTGAAAATGTATGCTCCCTTTGTCGGAACTAAAATTGTTAAAAATAGCATTAAAGTGTTAACAACCTCAATGGGTAATAAGTAAGATCTTCACCGGATGACACGATGTCAGAAGGTTGTATTAATTTTTATTTAAGCTGTATCTAGCGAAGTGACCAAATTTAGTGAGCACTATAATATGTTAAAAAAGCTCCCACCTTGTATATTTGAAAACCAACCTGGAGAAAGGTTCTTTTATCAATGAAAAGTCATGGAATTCAAATTAAAAAACTCGACTGTATAACAATAAAATAATAAATTTTTACTAATAAAAAACAATAATTACAAGTATAATTAAAATATTAACAATAAATGCAATGGTTTCGAGGAAACATTAATTACTTAGGAAAGTATTAATACACAAATTATATCCACTTATTCTTTTACCATATTATAAAAATATCACCTCATTTTCCAACATTTTGTTCCTGATAAAAATCAAAATTTTTTCCTAATGATTAATATATTTTAAAAGAGGCAGGGCGTTCTTCAAGTTCGGACATTGATTTTAACAGGTTATACTACTGAGAAATCATGATTTTTGAGAATAGACTGTATTATATTGTAGTGACGACGTTTCATCTACGATTGAACGAAGTACCATTAATCAATTTTTCTTCGATTGTTGAAAATTGTGCAGTCAATAGATCTTATAAGTACTTAGGATATTTTGTCTGTAATACAATGTATGTAGAGTAAAACTCCACTATCTGGTCGATCCTTAGTTCTAATATTGTCTGGGGGTTAGGTTTTTGAAACTAAAGTTACTTCAGTCTCCACGAAAAATTAGAGAATCTCTAAATTTACGAAAAACCTAACAAAAGAGATATATGTCACGGTTTGCATCACAGGGGAAACCGATTATTACATTACACTTCTCTCTAAACAGCGTTTTAATTTGAAATAGTCAACAGCCCTGAAATGTCTTACGCAATCGTACGTGAAACGTCGGAAAGTCACTCCAACAGTTTCAGGTTATTGTACTCATTAAAATAAGTCACTTCGTCAAATGGTCTATATAAAAGTTGAATAACAACCAAGATATTAAGTGCCATTGTGAATAGTATTTCGCTGTTGTTTTGATCCCTTCCTTCAGTTTCAACTTATTTACTGAATAAAAATTGGACTCTTGTCAATTGAACACCCAGTACGTGGTGTCTCATTAAAAAATTGTTTTTCTACAATTTATCTCGGTCGGACTAATAGTGGTATGGGTGAGTAGGTATAGCCGAGCCAACAGACCAAAGAGATCATGTTTGCCAACCCCATACGTAATAGTATAAGCTAGACAGGATCTACAGTTTAACGTAAGATCTGAAATAGATGACCGGCACTTTCTCAGTCCGCTGTTTTTACGGTCTTGTTCCTTTTTTACTTCCCGCTGGCGATAAATCTTAACGAGGTGCCAACTTTACCAGATGTACAAGTATGAAATGCGGATTTTAGACAACAGATGGTGCACCAATGCAGTTTGTACTATAAAGATTTGACACTGCACCGATTACTTCGAGAAGCTTATGGTGAACATGCTCCATCGCAAGATACGTATGAACGATGGTTTCGGCGTTACAAAAGTGGTGACTTCGATGTTGCAGACAAGGAACGTGGAAAACCGCCAAAAAAATACGAAGATGTGGAATTGCAAGCATTGTTGGACGAAGATGATTCGCAAACACAAAAACAACTCGCCGAGCAATTATTGGGCATTAGTCAACAAGCTGTTTCCAATCGGCTACGAGAGATGGGAAAGATTCAGAAGACCGGTAGATGGGTACCACATGAGTTGAACGACAGGCAAATGGAAAAGCGCAAAAACACGTGTGACATTTTGCTCGCTCGGTACAAAAGGAAGTCGTTTTTGCATCGGATAGTTACAGGGGATGAAAAGTGGATTTGTTTCGAGAATCCCAAGCGCAAAAAAATCATGGGTAGACCCAGGCGCACCATCCACATCGACCGCAAGACCGAATCGCTTTGGCAGAAAGACGATGCTCTGTGTTTGGTGGGACCAGAGGGGCATGGCCTATTATGAGCTGTTAAAACCTGGGGAAACGGTTAATACTAAACGTTACCAACAACAATTGATCGATTTGAACCGTTCACTGCTTGAAAAAAGGCCAGAATACCGAAAGAGGCAACACAAAGTCAGTTTTCTTCGTGACAATGCAATTGACGGCAAACCCAGTTCGCGACACGTTGGAAGCACTCGGCTGGGAAGTTCTACCCATGCAGCTTACTCACCAGACTTGGCTCCTTCCGATTACCCCTTGTTTGCATCGATGGGTCACGCACTTGCTGAGCAGCGCTTTGATTTGTACGAAGATGTGAAAAAATGGCTCGATGAATGGTTCGCAGCAAAAGGGGAAGATTTTTACTGGCGTGGTATTCACAAATTGCCCGAAAGATGGGAAAAATGTATAACAAGCGATGGAGCATACTTTGAATAAAGCACTTTTTATCATTCTTTCGAATTTAACATGTTTTTTTAGAAAAAAAATCCGCATTTCATACTTGTACATCTGGTAATACCTATAGACGTCTCTGTGGTATTTGTTCAAGTATGTTCGTCGGTAACAACGTTCGATCCCTTCAGACTTGCCTCTTTTTTAAAAGCGCTTCCTACTTCACCCGACTTCCGATCCGGATTCCGCTCTCAGTACTCGAAGGCCGATTTTAGGTATCCGCTCCACCCGTAGAGTAAACCAAAATTTGGACAATTTGAGTGGCTGTTTTTAAACAAGTTTTTTCAAAACTTTTATGCAGACTACATTTGGCGAAGTGTCTTTATTTAGCAACAAATATAATCAGGTAAAAATAATGCCCCTACTTAAGAAACACCCTGTGACGTCAACTTTAATTTAAGGTCTAAAGTTCCAGAACAGTCACAAGCGAAGCAATTTGAATTAGCAAACTGATTAACTGCGATAGGTTCCTGCGTTATGAAACGAGCTGTAAAATTGGCCTAATTTTATACAGGGTCAGATATATGTCGCGTTTATTAAAAAAACTAACGAATTTACGAAAAATTATATATTCTACATTCAGTTGAAGTAACTTTTCGATATTAAATCAGCTGATTGGTTTATTAGAGAGATATTTGAGTAAAGATTTTAGGCCTTTTAACACAATAAACTTGTTCATCTGATAAAATTGTTAAAAGTTGACGTCTTCCGCATTAAAGAACATTTTCATATTACACCTGATAAATGTCACCCTGTAATACCTATTCCATAGAAGACTAATTAAAAGGCAAGAGCAAAAATACAGCTGATACAGTTCTTTCTTGAATTACATTTCCTTTATTATCTTCCTACGTTTACTTTCTGGTTTAACCTAAAAATTCTTTAGTCAAAATTATTCAACGTATCTTCTATTTTCGAAACGATATTTTTATAAAAGTTCAACTGCTCTTTCAAAAAGTCTTTCAATGCTCTTTTCATATCCTGATCTCTTTCCTGCTGAAAATGATTTAGTTCTGCAAATACTGTGTAGGTTATAATGTCCGATCTTCTTCTTACGTCCGCCAATGCGGTCGGTTGGACCTGATTGGTCCGTTCGCATTCTTTCTTTTTCTGTTCCGACATCCTCTGCATGTGTAAAATATCCGGTAGATTTGAGGTTATACCTTTGTATACATATAGTTTGTCGAATAAAGGTTGCCAGTCTACTTTACCTTGTTCTTCGAACAGTTTTCCTATCATTATGTATGTGGTGCCGATGTTTTTGACATCTGTAAAAGCATTATAGTCAAAACAATAAATACATCTTACAACAAAGAATAAAAATTGGCAAAATGATTTACCTAGTACTTTTCTTGCAAACATGTAGTTCTAAAATAAAAATTAAATTTGACTATCTCACAATAAAGAATAATTTAATATAATCCACTTTATGACGAAATATTAATAAAAAAAACCGGTCAAGTGCAAGTCGGACACAATTAGCGTTCCGTACCGCGATTGCTGAAGTATTCAGTCACATATTCATCTGCAATATAAGAATTAGCAAGAATATATAAAAACCGAGTCATTTTTGTAGTAAAAGTTTAAAACATATAATTACTAAAGTCCGCCCATACATATAGTGAAGTGACTAACTATTAGTGCAAGTGTAAATTCAAATATGATTGAACAGGGACGTATTTTGCTTAGAATTTAATTATTTTGGTTTTTGGAAAGACATTAAACAATGTTTATACTATGTTTTATTTATGTTTATTACAAATCATCTTATTACTACCAATTATTTTTATTACAAATACAAATTATTACTTTACTCATTAAAATTAATTACATTATTCACCTAAAATAATATCACTATTGCTATCATTATCATTGGTTCTAATTATTAGTTTTTCTGTATTATCTGCAATATGGATATATGATTTTTCAACTTTCTCAACATGTATGACAAAGTTCGCCCAACTCTGTAGAGGTATATTAAAAACTTCGGTGTCCATAAGTTTCAGTACACTGAAATTAACAGTGGGGCAAATATTATTACGACAAATGGCAGATTTCAATTGATGCCAAATATGCTCTATAGCAGAGGTTCCCAAACTTTTTTTTCTCGTAGACCACTTTCAAAATTTTACTGGTTTCGGCGGACCCCCTGCTGCTACATTTCTACCATATTCCCAAAACTCGTCAAAAAATGTGAAGATTAGATCTAACGATGGAAATTTGCGTCGTGGCTGAGTTCCAACCCTAAATTCGGAGTGATAAAAATAAAAAGAAAAATAATATATTTTCTTGTGTTCTATTTATTAAAATAATATGATTACAGACTTAATAGAATTAAAATTAAACATTAATAACGTACCGTAACTTCAACAATGCAAATCAACAATTAAAAAAAATAGTCCTAATTTTAATGGGAGGAATGTACTTGATGGATTGACAGCAAATTATCAATATTTGGCTTAAGTTTTGTAAGGAATAACCGCAAATCTCCCCGTTCTGTGATGTTCAATCTGCTCCTTTTTTTTTGTTAATAGGTTTGTAACGACACTAAAACTTTTTTTCGACAAGGTATGACGAGGGAAACGCTATTAAAAGTTTTCTCGCAATTTCCCACAGCCCAGGATATTTTTCGGGTATTTCTGCCTGCAGCCAAAATGTATGATAGCCTTTTTTACATTTCACCTTCAGCTCCTCATTGGTGCTAAGCTCGAGTAGCTCCTCTTGTAATACCACATTCGCCACTTCCGTTTCATCAAATGGATTTATGATCCATGGTGGTATTTCCATCGTCAGAATATCTTCAAATCTATTTTTGAAGTCATCATGCTGGGCATTTAAATGTTGAACGTATGTCTGAATATCCTCATCAAGACATTCTGCCTGTGACAAGTTTGGAAACTGGGAGAATTCGCGCCGACTAATATTTTGCTTCATAAATTTCAATTTTCCAAGAAAAGCCGAAATTACACCCTTTGTTTTTATTAAATTTAGGCTGTCCCCTTGTAACTGCAAGTTAATGTCATTAAATTTTTTCAACAAATCTGTCAAATACGCGATGTCTGCTTTCAATTTGATCAGGTTTTCTTTTAAATCTGGATCTTTACTTTCCAGAAACTCTAAAACTGATTCAAAAAGTGAGTAAAATCTTGTTAAACATGCACCTTTCGACAACCAGCGTACTTCAGTATGTAAGAGCAATCGTTGGAAGTTTTCATCATTTTCGTCGCACAATTGTGCAAATAAACGGGTATTCAACGCATTGCTTCTTATTTTGTTAACTGCTTTAATCACAAATTGAAGCGATTTGCTTTAATCACAAATTGAAGCGATTGGTGCAATCTATCACTCAAATTTTTCGCTACCAGGTGTTATCGATGGCTTATAAACCCACAATATCGCCCGAAGATGGCAGGAGCTCCATCTGCTGCCACCGAAATAATGTTTGTAAATGGAATCGATTTTTCCTTAAAAAAATCACTCAGGACATTAAATATTGATTCGCCTTTAGTGTCCGTCTCCAAAGTTTTCGCGAATAGCAGCTCTTCATGGATTTCTTCGTCCATAACAAATCGAACATATGCCAATAATAATGCTTCATTACCAGGTAAAGTTGACTCGTCCAGTTGAATAGAAAAATGAGTTGTTTGCAGATAATTACACAAGAACCTTCAATATCAGAGCTCATTTCATCAATAGGTCTTTGTACAGTGTTGTTACTCAAAGGAATTCTTTTGAGTACGTCAAATGGAGGTTTGTGCAGAACAGTTTTTAAAACCTCTTCAACAGCGGGTAAAATTAACTGTTCTCCGATGATGTGCGGTTTTCCAGATTTCGCTATAAACAATGTGATATTGTAAGATGCCCGCAAGCCATCATCGTTACTTTGAGACGTTGAAGCGAACATACTGTGCACGGTGGGTCTCTTTTCATATTTTTCCTTCAATGTTTGAAAATATTTTAAATCTTTACCTATTTTATCAGGATGACACCTTCTTAGATGATCTTCGAGCTTCGATGGTTTTATAGAGTCATTGCTCAAAACTTTGTTGCATTAAAGGCATATGGGCAATCGTTTGTCTGCCTTTGATGGAAGAAAACCAAATTTCAAATAATTAACACTGTACTGTCGACATTTCTTCTTAGATTCAGCCATGTTTCGTATCAGTTACCTACCTGTAAAGAAAAAAATGTTTGTTTTAGTAATCATAAGGCGACTTTAACAAGATATGGCTATTTTAACAGAATAAAATAGGATTAATTAATTATTGCGATGAAAAAACCAAAATGCCGGCGGCAAAACTAATTTTAATTATTAAAAGCAATAAACTGCTAAGACCCATATAGAGGTTTTCACAAAACGGCTGAACCTATTTTAATGTAATATAAAATATTTTTTGATTAATTATATTTTGATACATTTCTGTAAATTCGAGAAAAAATACTTTTAAAGAATATTTTGACATCAAAACTCCGCGATTTTAATGATTTATTTATTACTTTGATGTACGTTACGAGTGGTACATAAAGACACGTACAATTTATGAAAATATTTTTAGTCATTTAGCATTAGCAACTACGAGGGCACTGAAATATGTACAAACATGCAGGTCAATCATATATCTCTCCTTTAGTGAATCACCAAAGTCGGTTAAATAAATAATTTTATAATAAAAAGTACTAAAAGTTAATAATTAATCTTTCTCGGCTTTCTGTTCTTTTATAGAAGTATCGAATAATGGCCCTGTTCAGTATTTAATTTTTATTACGTACCTACTACACGCAATCATAACAAATATATTATTATTACAATATAAAATAAAAGTATGAATAACAAATAGGCAGGTACTTACTTTTTCCGGCATTGGCAAACACCGACATCGATTCATTCACACTTTTCTTTTCAAAATTCCGGAAACAAATGAGTAGCGTTTGTCCTTGGCATTCGTATTTATATTGGTGCAGAATCAAACAAGTTCATGCAAGATTGCAAGCACAGTACAAGTCGTATTTCGTCCCTTTGCACGTCTGAACGGGTTGCGTTGCGGGCGGGCGGCGCTTTGCAAGTCTCGACGCGCATTGTACTGAATATCGAATATGCAAGTTTTTACAAGTAACAGTCGCTGACCTTCTTAAAATACACTACTCAAAAAAATTAAGGGAGGTTTTATAACAAGGAAATTAATGCTAAATAAAGAGGCTATCTGATCCATATGCCGGCCTAACTGAAAAAAGTTTTTTCAAGCCCGTGGACCAAAAAAAAAGCAAAATATTTGCGATATTATTTTTTCGCGCTATCTGTTAGGATTGCATGAGAACCGTAGCTCCTAAAAAATTTTAGCCAAAAAAATCTGAAAATTAGAATCTTAAAGCTTCAAAATGCTTTTTTTTAAAGTCTCAATACGACCATTTTTCACCGAAATACAGTCTGTCAAAAATCACCGAAAAATTTGGAATTTTTTTTTTTTTTGCTTCCTTAATTTTTTTGAGTAATGTATTATCTGCCTACACTGATAGGTAAAGCCAAGCCAACATTTTTGTTCTTTACTATCGAAACCAGATAAATTTTCGTGGACCCCCCACTTACAACTTATGAACCCGCATTTTTTTTTTCACGCCAACGTAGACCCCCGTCGAATCTCCCGTGGACCCCTGGGGGTCCACCTGAACCACTTTGGGAAACACAGCTCTATAGGATTAAATATACAATGGCTATCTGATCCATATGCCGGCCTAACTGAAAAAAGTTTTTTCAAGCCCGTGGACCAAAAAAAAAGCAAAATATTTGCAATATTATTTTTTCGCGCTATCTGTTAGGATTGCATGAGAACCGTAGCTCCTAAAAAAATTTTAGCCAAAAAATCTGAAAATTAGAATCTTAAAGCTTCAAAATGCTTTTTTTTTAAAGTCTCAATACGACCATTTTTCACCGAAATACAGCCTGTCAAAAATCACCGAAAAATTTGAAATTTTTTTTTGCTTCCTTAATTTTTTTGAGTAATGTATTATCTGCCTACACTGATAGGTAAAGCCAAGCCAACATTTTTGTTCTTTACTATCGAAACCAGATAAATTTTCGTGGACCCCCACTTACAACTTGTGAACCCCACTTTTTTTTTTTTCACGCCAACGTAGACCCCCGTCGAATCTCCCGTGGACCCCTGGGGTCCCCCTGAACCACTTTGGGAAACACAGCTCTATAGGATTAAATATACAATGGTATGGTGGAATCCTTAAAACTGTATGCCTCATATCCTTGGCATAATTGTCATAGACATATTCCTTTTTCATTTAAACTCTTCAAAACTTCTATCAGTTGCTGTTTGGTACAATCTTCGTGGAAGTAAATGTCATTATCGTACATGTTGTTTTGAATTGTTGCTTTTGTATCGTTTGAGCAGGGAGCTTTGATTAACTGCCAACTATGATAGCTCGCGTTGTCCATTACAATTACACTATTTGGAGGTATGTTCGGAATTAGCTTGTTTTTGAACCAATTTTCAAATAATTTGGCAGTGCTGTCCTCATGGTAATCGAGAAAATAAACTTTTATGTTGTGTGCAGACAGGGAGAGTGCATTCAGAATCCATCCGTCTTTAGATCCAGCATGCAAAATCGTAATCCTTTACCTCTGTTTGATGGTGCTTTTGTTTTACAGTTATCACTTGAGTCAACCCAGCCCCTTTCCGGAGTATCGTATGTGTAGAACCATGTTTCATCCAAGTAAATAATTGGTCTTTGCTCGTTTCTTTAAAACCGTATTTTTTCTAAATATTCCAGTCGCCATTCCTGGATTCTCTTGGACTCCATTAAATCTTAGCTTTTATTAAGGTTTTTAAATTTGAAACCCAAGTACACTTCCATAATGTCCTACTACATTTAATCACGGTTTCATCTCTTTCAAGTCTTTTCATTAAATTATCCCATGTGGGCACACTTTGTTCCTCATATATCTTATTAATTTTACGTCGTATTATATCTTGATCACACCCATCTATCCTTAAGAAAATGCCAGCATCACTTCTTTTCTTCCTCACTAGAATAGGATTGTTTACAATTTTCCATACCGTTGATGATGGAATGTTCGCAAATATGGCCGTTTCTTCTAGCGCTGCTTGCTAACATTACTACGTTCCATTAGAGTTGAATAAACATTCTTTACAATTTCCTTGGCATCAGTAGATAAGTGTTTTCTATACAACTGTTATTATGGACTTCCGCCGAGTAGGAAATATATAATAATTATTATGTGAAATGTGAAAAAATAATAAAACAATTACACTGTGTGTAATTTTTTAAGTTATGGAAAAATAACCATATACGGACACCACTACGTGATAGTAGACCAAAAAAAAAGACCCGTGTCTCCCAGTTTTTTCCGAAAGTCATGCACTTTTTTTTTTTATGGGCCCCCAAAGATTTGAGGCCTGGGTGTAATTTTTGCAAAAAACTCATCATATTCTGAGGCTCATATCTTGCAAACCGTTCGGAATTTTAATTTACTTTCTGTGGCAAAGTTGTAGCCCTTGTCATAAGGAACAAAAATTGTGAACATTTAAAGTAAAAAAAACTTCATCTTCAAGATGAAAATAGCTAAAGACTGTAAAAAATTCGATTTTTTTACCTTTTTTTCCCTGTTTAGGCCCATAGCTAGCAAACCGTTCAAAATTCAAGGAAATAATCAACTACAAAAATGTAGCTAAGATCTTAGTAAACAACTTTCTAGAATATATGAACTTCCTAGGAATGATTCTTAACACTGTTTAGGTAGCCGCAAAAGTTAAAATTTTCCCGAAAAATCTACTTTTTAAAAGTTTTTTTGCGATTTTTGATCTCGAAGATGAAAATTTTTTGGATTTTATATGTTCACAATTTTTGTTCTTTATGACAAGAGCTACAACTTTGCTTCAGAAAGTAAATCAAAATTCCGAACGGTTTGCAAGATATGAGCCTGAGAATATGATCAGTTTTTTGCAAAAATGACACCGAGGCCCCAAATCCTTGGGGCCTCATAAAAAAATGTACATGAATTGGGCCAAAACTGGGAGCCTCGGGTAAAAAAGACCCGTGTCTCCCAGTTTTGCCCCAAGTAGTGCATTTTTTTTTTATGAGGCCCCAAAGATTTGGGGCCTCGGTGTCATTTTTTGCAAAAAACTGATCATTTTCTCAGGCTCATATCTTGCAAACCGTTCGGAATTTTGATTTACTTTCTGAAGCAAAGTTGTAGCTCTTGTCATAAAGAACAAAAATTGTGAACATATAAAATCCAAAAAATTTCATCTTCCAGATCAAAATCGCAAAAAACTTAAAAAAAGTGGATTTTTCGGGAAAATTTTCACTTTTGCGGCTACCTAAACAGTGTTAAGAATCATTCCTAGGAAGTTCATATATTCTAGAAAGTTGTTTACTAAGATCTTAGCTACATTTTTGTAGTTGATTGTTTCCTTGAATTTTGAACGGTTTGCTAGCTATGGGCCTAAACAGGGAAAAAAAGGTAAAAAAAATCGAATTTTTTCAATTTTTTGCTATTTTGATCTTGAAGATGAAGTTTTTTTTTACTTTAAATGTTCACAATTTTTGTTCCTTATGACAAGGGCTACAACTTTGCCACAGAAAGTAAATTAAAATTCCGAACGGTTTGCAAGATATGAGCCTCAGAATATGATAAGTTTTTTGCAAAAATTACACCCAGGCCTCAAATCTTTGGGGGCCCATAAAAAAAAAAGTACATGACTTTCGGAAAAACTGGGAGACACGGGTCTTTTTTTTTTTGGTCTATTATCACGTGGTGGTGTCCGTATATGGTTATTTTTTTTCGTGTTGCACTGTGTTATTTACACACACTTTCCACTATATTTGTAATACACCGTAACATGTTTCGCTATCAGAATGTAACGTCTGAACAAGCTACTGTGATAGCGAAACATGTTACGGTGTATTACAAATATAGTGGAAAGTTTGTGTAAATAATTGTTTTATTATTTTTTCACATTTCACATCATAATTAAGTATTTTTTACTTTTGTACGGGGTAACCTATTGAGATACACTTGACTCAATATTTTCCATGATTAAGCTGCTCTATCGCACACGAAGTAACAATAATTACAAAGCTTAAACTAAGTGGCGGCTGTATTTATATTACTAGACAGTAAGTGCCAATATGGATTATGCAAGTTATTTTCGGGAAAATGCCATGTTTTATAACCACCATTAAAATCATATTAAAATTTCATTAATAATTACACAGGGGAACAGCTGTTTTGGTGTCGAGGTTTTTTGAGCTGATTCTATATCAATTTGATGTCCTGAATTCAAATAACGTATTCATTTGTACCTAGGAACTCAAATTTTTAAGATATACAATTTTAGAGAAATATAAGTTACATTATTGTAACTCAAATCAGTAAGTGTAGTAAACAAAAGTAGATACGAAATTTTTATTTTAGTTATACAAAATACAATATTATGTCGTACTTACAAAAAAACATTGAAGAAATGAAATAGTCACTCAACACTTGGAAAGCTTCTTTTCCGCGACATTCTTGAATGTTTTTTAAACAGTCCCTTTTTAAACTCCAGTAGTAATCTGCCATCATGTGCATGTCCCATCTTCCTTGGTAGCGGTCCTCCATAACTTTAATATCTTGGTGAAATCTTTCACCTTGTTCCTCACTCATGTCTCCTAAATTTTCTGGAAAACGGTCTAAGTGGCTGTGTAAATAGTGTATTTTAATACTCATATTGCACCCTAAGGATTTGAAACTATTAAGCATCTTGTTAACCATTTCAACATAGATTTGAGCTTTATGTTTGCCTAGAAAATTTTCTACAACTGCAACAAATGATGTCCAAGCTTCTCGTTCAACTTGATTCATTGAATTTATGAAGGCAGGATCCTTAATTAATTGTCTTATTTGTGGGCCGTCAAATATCATTGCTTTGAGTTTTTCTGTGCTCAACTGATGCATTTTTACCCCTATATATGCAAAACAAGACCCATTCTTATCAAGAGCCTTTACAAATTGCTTCATTAAGCCCAACTTTATATGTAACGGAGGAAGTATGATTTTTTCTCTTTCAACCAAAGCGTCGTTAATGACATTCTTTTCCCCAACGTCCATGTTTTCTCTCTGAGGCCAATCTTTTCTAACCCAGTGGTGTGTTTTGTCCCTACTATCCCAGAGGCACAAGAAACACGGATATTTCGTGTAACCACTTTGCTGCCCAAGAAGAAAGTTTACCATTTTTAAGTCTACACAAATCATCCATTGATGTTCGTAATACTTTATCTTCTGCAAGACCAAAGCTATGGTATTATATTCTTCTTTCAGTTTCGTTGAGTGAGCTAGTGGTATTGAACCATATTTATTCCCATTATGTAGAAGGGCACATTTTAAACTTCGCTTTGAACTGTCAATAAATAGGCGCCAATCATCTGGAATATATTCAGAAAGTCCCATTTCTTTCATGAGTCCCCTAATTTCGTGAGAAAATACAAGATTGTCTTCTTGAGAAAAGAATGGTAGCAGATCTTTTTCTCTTGTACGGTAAAAGGTAATTTTGGTTCCTTGGTCCAGTAAATTTTTGTCGTTCAACCTAGAAGCCAGTACTTCAGAAGCTTTTTTCGATAAATTGAGATCCCTGGTGAGATCATTTAATTCATTTTGATTGAAGCGTTGAGGAACTGATGACGTCCCCTCATAGTCACTGTTAGTTTCATTAGCATCAGAACTTTTATTAGCATCAGAAGAGCGATCAGAGGGAAAATATTCGTCATCAGAGATATGTGGTAGTTGATGAAATGTTGGAATCGGTATTTCATCTGAGTGCGAGATAGGGCGTATTGCCAAGTTTAAATTGGGATAAGTCCACTTACTGCGGTTATTTCGATTGATTCCATTAGTATTTATTAAACAGAAATAACAATCATTGAAGTGGTTTTTTGGTTTCTCTCCAAACCATTGGTACGCCGAATTTTAGACATTTTCTTTTCCCGGTAGTCCACTGCCGTAAATGCTCTGTACAAGTTTTACATACGAGATGCGGGGCCCACGTTTTGTCCTGATCACCAAGCTTAACTCCAAAGTATCCAAGATACGCTCGCTTTACAAAGTCAGTAATAGTTTGTCTGTTTTGTTGAAACATGTATTCTCCGCATATATAGCAAAACACATCAGGTTGATTTACACAACTTCTTCTTGAACTGGAACCTGAACTCATTTTAATTTTGTTCAATAACACAAAAACACTCTTTTCTTAACATAAAATAACACGCCGAATTCGATCTACTCTCATTAGTAAGAACGCACAAACTGACGAGACTTACCCGAGTTAGGTGATTAAAAGGGTCAGTTCAGGTACCTGATAGGCAATGGTTCCACTATTTATAGATTTACCTGGAATTTACTCAATTACAGACTGACAATAAAACCATTGTACCTACATTAATGAATATATAATAATTTTTAGAACTCTCATAAATGAATATACTGAATAAAAACCACATTGGTAGATAAGTTGATGTATCTAAAAAAGTAGAGCTGATAGAGAAAAACGGATTGCATGTATAGATTTAGCGTCCCAAATATAGTTAAAATCAGCTCTAAAATCCCAGGCACCAAAACAAAAATTTTTTTTGTTGCCCTGTGTTATTTAAGATCCACCTTTGTTGTTTACAAGCAGGTAAAACGAACAGATATCATATTTTTAAGCACGGTCCATGATTTACCTACTTCTGAAGTGCCCAAAGAAAACCATAAATTTTTATTTCATTGTCTATTTATGGTTAATGGTTTTTATCCTTTAAGGATTCAGTTTAGTCACTTCACTATATGTATGGACGGACTTTACCTAAATATTTGTTTAATTACAAACAAATAAAATAAAATTATTTTGTCCCGGCACCAATCCACTGATCACCAGTGATCATGGAAATTTATTTTATCTGTGACCGGCCAAATGCTTAAAGCAGTACAGCTCTTAGTCCAACTTGTCACGAAAAAATCTCCACCATATTCTCAATAACATATATTTTGTTTTATACCAATTATCAAAGGTAATGCACTCTTGTTAATTTTCGCTCAACCTACACCTTATGGAGAACATTCCAGAATTTGTTCACAACTTTTTGATGAGTACTATTAGAGATAGCATAGGAATGGCGATTTTTGGCTACTTTTTTAAAAATAATACAAAGAAAATTGTAAGCAACTATTACATCATATCCACTTTTGAACTCGTGTTTTCACAAGCTTTCATTTGACACCCCACTAGAGGACGTTGTAACTTTTATAACTACACAGCTCTGATTGGGCCATCAATTCCTACGAGGCTGGTTTGAAAAGTCCGTGCAAAGTCCGAGAGATGGCACCACCGGCGCGTATCGAGGTCATGTCTAGTTAGTAGCATCTCTTGAATGCACGCACACCAAGTTTCAGCCATATTGGTCTATTTCTTTGTGTTTGGCATTCGTGTGAATCAAGGAAGTCGAGTGATTTTCAAGAAATGGACGAAAAAGAATTTCGTGTGGTGATTAAACATTACTTTATGAAAGGCAAAACGCCTCAGGAGACTAAAGAGAAGCTTAATAAATATTATGGTGACTCTGCACCTTTGATTAGAACAGTTTATAAGTGGTTTCAAAATTTTCGGACTGGCCATATGGGCACAAGTGACGCTGAACGTTCTGGACGGCCTGTGGAGGTTACGACTCCAGAAATCATTGATCAAATCCATAATATGGTGATGGATGACAGAAGAGTTAAGGTGCGTGAGATTGCTAGTGCTGTGGGCATCTCGACTGAACGGGTACATAATATTTTGCATAAACATTTGGACATGAGAAAGCTATCCGCAAGATGGGTGCCACGATTGCTCACGCCTGACCAAAAACGGAATCGTGTGAAGTGTTGCAAGGATGGTTTGCAGCTGTTCCAGAAGAATCCGGAGGACTTTAAGCGTCGTTTCGTCACTGTGGATGAAACATGGATACATTACTATACTCCTGAGACCAAAAACAATCTAAACAATGGGTTACCAAGGGGGAATCTGCACCAAAAAAGGCGAAGACCGTTCCTTCGGCCGGAAAGGTTATGGCGACTGTCTTTTGGGATTCGCAAGGGATAATCCTCATCGACTATCTGGAAAAGGGTAAAAACTATTACAGGTGAATATTATTCATCGTTATTGGACCGTTTGAAAACCGAGCTGTAAGAAAAACGCCCGCGATTGGCCCACAAGAAAGTCCTTTTCCATTACGACAACGCACCAGCACACACCTCAGCAGTTGTGGTCGCAAAATTAATGGAAATAGGATTCCAACTCGTTTCACATCCCCCCTATTCTCCAGACTTGGCTCCCTTGGACTACTATTTGTTCCCCAATTTGAAGAAATGGCTGGCGGGACAAAGATTTTATTCAAACGAGGAGGTGATTGCAGACACTAATGGATATTTTGCAGACTTGGACAAATCCTATAATTCGGAAGGGATCAACAAACTAGAACATCGTTGGACGAAATGTATAAGCCTAAAAGGAGACTATGTCGAAAAATAAAAAAGGTTTACCACAAACACATAAGTAGTTTTTATTTTTGCACGGACTTTTCAAACCAGCCTATATGTTAAATAGTTTCGGAGAAAATCTGGTGTGACAGTGACCCCATAAGGGTTGTAAAATTAGGAATTTACCTTGTTTAAACATTTAAAAAAAGTAGTCGAAGCTTAAAGAACTGCAATTCTCTCTCTTAAAATCACATCGAACAAAATATATGCTCTTTACCAACGAAATACCTGCGCACGTTAAAGAATAAAATTCAAATGTGCATCAGTTGATATCTAGCAATTGTATGGTGCAGTTCGCGTATACCTTTGTGATAAACATCAACATTCCTCGAGTGATAAGAGTTAAACAAATTTTTTTTTTTTTGGTGTGTGTTAAAATATTTTTTAACAAAACATGAACGTTTTTAACGGGGGGAAACCTCCAGACGATTTATGCCCCTCAGGGGCAATTTCAGGTTTGGGAAAAGTGAATGTAGAAAAAATGGAATATGAGGTCCCAAAGTTGGGAAAAAATAAGAGAATAGAGGTTGAAAATAGTAAGATAATCCCAGATAGACAGGTAAAAATAAAATATACTTATGAAAATTCAGATTTTCCGCCATTTCAAGTGGCAATAGAAAATATAGCACCAGACTTTAAAGGTAAGTTAAATGCAATCACTGTTAATAATATTATATATCAATATCATCCGGAATTGGATAACAAAATTAAACAAATAGAATCATTAGGGCGTAATCGGATAAGTGTTGTGTGTAAAGATGCGAATACGGCAAATATGTTAGTATTATCAAAGGCATTAGCGGAAAAGAATTTAGATGTGTACATTCAAAAAAGCACAATATTAAAACAGGGGGTTATCAGGGATATCGAATTAGATATCTCAGATGAAACATTAAAACATCAAATCAAAAAATTTGATGAACATTGCCAGTTTAAAGTAGTGAATATTAAAAGAATTACTAAAGCTGTTTTTACCGAGAATAATCAAAAAAAAATTATACAAACAAAACTGGTAATCGTCACATTTAGAGCCCAGAATTTGCCAAAATATGTAGCTATAGGACATGTCAAATGTCCTGTTACCCCGTACGTTCAACGAGTAATACTATGTTATAATTGTTTCCGTTACGGCCACTCGAGTAAACAATGTAAGAGCAAACAGCGCTGCTTAAGGTGCAAAGGTGATCACAAATACGAAATGTGTATAGAAAATAACGAATTTGAATGCTTTTATTGCAAAACTTCACACAAAACAAACGAGACAAAAAAATGTAGTGAATTCTCTAGACAAAAAGCCATTAAAACAGCCATGGCCCATAAAAGTATCCCATATAAGGAAGCAGAAAAGTGTTTTCCTCAAAAATCATACGCCTCGGTGGCTGGAAATAGTATAAATAGCGACAGAAATCAAAGTAATTGTGTAAACCCAGCATCATATTCTCGTCCGACATTCCAAAATAGTAGTTCAAGCTTATCAGCTTCACCATTTACCTCCCAAAATAATTCCCCTACTAAAAGAGTAAGATCTAATTCTCCAAGTATCGAACACAGACAGATTCTAGTCCAGCATTTCTTGCCGCAGACAACAGGTGGGATTCTAAATGACGAAAAATATAGATCAAATTTACATAGCACAACCTCCCAAACAAACGATTTGATAAACAGTTCAAATGGAAGAGAATTTAGCTTCAGTAGCGTAGTTGAATTGATCTTTAAAGTATTAAGTTTCTTAAAACAAAAAAATAGTTTTGATATTAACATGGAAGATATAGAGTATATCCTGAATTCCATTAAATAATACACAAATCATATCCACAGATTCATATAAACTCACAGATAAACTAAACAAGCCACTCAAATAAACACTCAACAGACTCACACATTTACTACCCATAAACACACGTACATACACACAAATGGGAACAATAAATATTTGTCAGTGGAATAGCCGATCAGCCATTGCTAACAAATATAATTTAGAAATCCTTTTACATCAGAATAAAATTGATATTGCTACTCTCTCGGAAACTTGGTTTAAACCAGGGCAATACATTTCTTTTCAAGGATACAATGTTATTAGAAAAGACCGACCAGATGGAAGAGGGGGAGTGGCGATATTAATAAGGGAAAATATCCAGTTTACAGAATTCACTGGAAAAGATTTTAATAATATTTTATATGTAGCAGTTAAAATTAAACTAGATAAAAGTTCTTATATAACCCTAGTTTCCCTGTATATAAAACCACAAACTAAGATATCTAACCATGCTTGGAATTCTTTCTTCGGAATGTTTTTGACACCGGTGCTGATATGTGGTGATTTTAATGCCCAACATCTTACATGGGGTTGTCAGGAAAATAACGTTGCGGGAAAAATACTTATAGAGGCTATAAATGATAATAACTTAATAATTTTAAATAACGGCTCATTTACACGTCTAAACCCTTCAGGGGGTAACAATTCGGCAATTGACTTGACACTGACAACCTCTTGTTTGCAGGATAAAATAATATGGAATACTCTACTCGATACATATGGATCGGACCATATTCCAATCATAATGACATGTGAAATCACACCAAGTCTTGTCGCCAGAACTTTCGATAAAAAATGGATATCTAATAAAGCTGATTGGGAAATTTTTAATACAGAATCAGTCGCATATTTCTCAAATGCCAAAAACTTAAATTACACTCAGTTCATCAATATCTTAGAAAAAATTTTAGAAAAATCCATTCCAAAATACCCTCAAAATAACCGGAAAAAAAAATGGCGGCAAAATTTGGTGGGATGAAAAATGTAATGATGTTATCAAACAAAGAAAAGAATGTTTTAAATTGTATAAACAAAACCCAAATATTAACAATCTAATCCAGTATAAGAGAACAGACGCTCTAGCAAAAAAAATTATCAAACAAACTAAAAGAGATAATTGGAGATCTTTCTGTGAATCGATTAACCAGTATACTCCTATAAAAAGTATTTGGAATAAAGTAAGAAGTTTTAGTCATAGGAAACAAGAAAATATCATCCCTGTTACACTAGAAGACCCATGGTTGGAAGAATTTCATAACAAATTAACTCCTCCATATTTGTCCCCCCAACCAATAAATGAAAATAAAAATTATAGTAAAAATAAATTTTTATTAAATGAATTTAGTCTTATCGAGTTAAAACAGAGTACTTAAACAAAATAACAATTCCTGTCCTGGAAAAGATAATATACATTATTCGATGCTTTATAATTTGCCAGAAGTAGCAAAAAAAAGTCTGCTCAGAATATTTAATGCAATATATTCAGGGGAACATCCTATACCTGAACAATGGAAAGAATACATAGTGATCCCTATTAAAAAACCAGGAAAACCATCACAAACAGCATCTTCATTCAGACCAATTGCATTGGCGTCATGCGTTCTCAAAACCTACGAAAGAGTCATTAAAAACAGACTGGAGTTTTGGTTGACCAAAAATAAAAAATTTCCAAAAACACAATTTGGATTTAGGAAAGGTACCTCCACACAAGAGGCCACATCCCAGTTAGTAACAGATATTCAACTTGGATTCACGCAAAATTATTGTACTTCAGCCCTCTTTCTGGATGTCCAAGCAGCGTATGATAATGTGATCTATAGCATACTTACAGAGAAGATGCGTAAAATTGGGATCCCTTATAACCTAATCAAAAACATATATGATATATACAATACTCGGCATATATATATTCGCACAAATGACGGGTTAACCTCGTGTAGGGATGCAAAAGTAGGATTACCTCAAGGAAGTATTTTAAGTCCAATTTTATATATATTATACACATATGATCTAGAAGATTTATTTAGAGAAGACGATGTAAATATACTACAGTTTGCAGATGATATTTGTATTTATTCAACCACGATAGACCAAGATATCTGCACAGAAAAACTAAATAATAGTTTCACAAACATCCTTTCTTGGTTAAGAGATAATGGCCTAAATTTATCAACTGAAAAGACTGTAATGTGTAATTTTTCAAGGAAAAGAACGCAAACAAATAACAACATCAAAGTAGGAGGAATATCCATTCCATTAAATACCACTGTCAAATATTTAGGCATACTTTTGGACCGAAAACTAAATTGGAAAGACCAGATCAATTACCTTATCAAAAGAACTGAAAATGGACTAAATGTAATCAGAGCTTTCAGCCATAAAAAATGGGGATCGGATCCGAATATATGCATTCTGTTTTTTTCGATCGTTTGTTCGATCAATCCTGGACTTTTCTAGTATTTTTTACGGATCCGCAGCACAGACACATCTGAATAAATTGGAATTGATCAAAAACAAATGTCTAAGACAAAGCTTGGGATTCTTGAAGTCCACTCCTGTAATAATTATGGAAGCTGAAACAAAGGAACCACCTCTAGATCTTCGAAGAAGATATATAAGCGATAAATTCCTTTTGAAATTAATTGGCAAAAATAGCAGACTAGTTAACAAAATCAACAAATTGACAATTTCATGTCTCACACATGACTACTGGAGAGTTAAAAAACTACCACTGTTAGTTACGAGTTATTCTTGGATAACACAGTTCAAGGATACCATCTATTCAAATGATATATCACCATATTTTCACCTCAATCTTGCATTTATAGACACTGAACCTAAAGTAATTATTGAAAATAGTTTAGAAAGAGATAACCTAATTATAAAACACGACTTTAAAATACAACAAGCTACTACTTGGGCAAAATATGATCAAATTTTTACGGATGGGTCAGTAATGGACGGAAAAATAGGGTGTGCTTTTTATCATAAAAAATCGGCGGCTATTCAGGAAATTTAAACTTCCCGAGGGATCCTCCATCTTCACAGCAGAACTCTGCGCTATTTTGGAGTCACTTAAATACTGCTTTAATTTAGACAAAAACAGAAAAATTGTAATTTTTTTCAGATAGTCAAAGTGCCCTTATGAAAATATTAAATTGTAGTAATAAAATATCCACCAATTATCTCATCATTCAGATATTAAATATGTACGAATATCTAAATAGATGTAAAATACATGTTAAATTTGCTTGGGTTAAGGCACACGTGGGAATATTGGAAAACGAACTAGTTGATAAAGCGGCAAAAGAAGCTACCCAGAATGGATTATATCTAAACCTTAAAGTACCCTATACAGACTTCATTAGTATAGCAAAAAGAAGAATGAAAGATGCTTGGCAGGTCTATTATGAGAGTGTAGAGAAAGGTAAAAAATTCAAAGATAATTTTCCTAAAGTAGGATATAATATTTGGTATAGTAAAATAAGTAATAAGAATTTTGTAAGGATAGTATCTCGTATTAGAAGCTTTCATGCAATGTACCCAGAGCATAAGAAACGTATTGGGCTTCAAGATCACGACAGATGCGAATGTGGGGAAATAGGGGATTTACAACACTATATTCTAGTCTGCCCTTATCTAATAAATATAAGGGAAAATTTCTTTAAGAACTTGAAGGAGTTAGTTGAACAACCAATTAATCTAAATTATCTAATTGCACTCAATGAATCTAGAGTAAATCATTTGCTCTATGAATTTGTAATTCAATCAAAATTAAAACTTTAACGGAACTTTTACCCAGTTTACCTAGTCTTAAGTAAAAAAAAAAAAAAAAAAAAATAAAAAAAAAAAAAATAAAAAATAAAGAAAAATAAATAAATAAATAAATAAATAAAAAAAAAAAAATAAAAAAAAAAAAAAAAAAAAAAAAATAAAAAAAAAAAAAAAGAATAAAATAAATAAAATAAAATAATAAGGAAAAGGAAAGAAAAGAAAAAAGAAAAGAAAAAAAAAAAAAAAAAAAAAAAAAAAAAAGAAAAACAAAATGAATAAAAAATATAAAAAAAAAATAAATTGTCAGAAAATAAAGTAGTTTTAAGACAAATTAAATGTAAATCTGTTTGTAAAGGGACAAAGTGAGATGCTGGCTAATTGGTAGACACCAGTGCCATGAAACACACACACACACACACACACACACTCAAATGTGCATGATACAGATAAAAACCTATCAGGTATGCTGAAAAACCTTCTAAAGTGTAAATAGAAAGAAACTTTTTTTCAGATGTGAGACTAAATTATTATTTTTGCGATATTTAAGAATATCTACTATGAAGTTGGAAGTTAAAAAAATATGTTTTTCGTGACCTGAAAAAAGAGAGATATTTCGGTGGGTAATTTTTTCAAACATACAATACTTCCCGTTGGCAGGGACACTACATACAATAATTTATCTGCTGTTCCGTAAGTATATTTCCGCCAGCTTAACCGTTTATATGTCTAAAACTTGTTCCATATTCAACTCAACATTTTTAGTGTTCCGTATCGACGCGCCAAATAAAACATCTATCTATCTATCCTACACTTATAAGATCACTTCGGTGTCTGTTTGTCCGTCTGTCTGCCCGTCTGTCTGTCTGTCACACCCGATTTTCTCCGAAACTATTTGACATACAAAGTTGATATTTGGCACTAATATGTGTACTGATAGCCTCATCAGAGCCGTGTTTTTAAAAATTAAATTTTAACTTAAGGGGTTAGTTTTGGGGGGTGATCGAGTGGGGTGTCAAATGAAAGCTTGTAAAAACTTCAAAAATATATATAATATAATACTTGCGCACACTTTTCTTTGTATAATTTAAAAAAAAATTGCTAAATATTGTTGTCTCTTATCTCGAAAAGTACTGATCAGAAAAAAACTCTGGAATATTTTCCACAGAATGTAGATTGAACGAAAATTATCACGAGTGCATTACCCTTAATAATTTACATAAACAAAAAACAAAAATTTCAAGGTCATCAGTTTTCAGTTAAAATAGGAAAAGAGCTTTGTTGAAAACTCATTTGGGGTGTGTTTTGTGAAGTCGTTGATCATTTTATACCTCCGTAACAAAAATTTACCAATACACGCTGGTGATGGGAGATTTTAATGCTAAAATAGGAAGCCAGTTAGATCCCAATGAAAATAAGACCGGAAAATTTGGGTTGGGTACAAGAAATGAACGAGGTGCCACATTAGTAAATTATTTAAAAAGCAGTTATACGCTATGAATACTTTCTTCTACAAAAAACCACATAGAAAATGAACAAATGGCGAAGTAAAGAATGAAGTAGATTTTATATTGTCCATGGACAGAAGAATTGTAAAAGATGTCACAGGTATAAACAGTGTCAATACCGGAAGTGACCATAGAATCGTAAGGGCAAGAATAGAAATAAATGAAAAAATGGAAAAAAAAGATTCATGATAAAAAGTAAGACAACAATAGACACACAAAGTATAAGAGAAAATAAAACACAATATCAAAACTAAATAAAGAAAGTCATAGAAAGTCACAAAGATCTAAGTCACAAAAGCATAGATGAAATTAACGAACTACTAATAAAAGCCTAGTGGACGTGGGACAGAGGATAGCTAAGAAAATGCGACACAAGAAAAAAATATGGAGTAAGAAAACAGAACAGTTGTTTGAAGAAAGAAGAAACTTATTCAGACAGAAAAAAAGAAACACCATCCAATACATAGAAACTAACAAAACGCTAAAAAAATCAATCAGAGAAGACAAACGAAAACAATTGGAATACCAGATAGAAAAAATCATTGAAAAAATAAAAACATGAAAGCAATCAGAGGAAATTTGGGTAAAGTTTCAATTAATAGTCTAAAAGATGAAAATGGACAAGAAACAAAAGATTGAGATGAAATACTACGAATGATTGAAAGCTATTATAATAAACTGTACGAATCAAAAAATGATCCACCAATGGAATTTAAAAAAGACATAAAGAGAAAAGTACTCAACGTCAACTCTGAGGAAATTCCAGAAATAACAGCAAAAAAGATTATATCAACCTTGAGAAACACAAAAAACAACAAAGCACCAGGTACAGATGAAGTGATGGTTAAATTAATGAAGGAAGGAGGTGAACTGATTGTACAACTATTGAAAATACTGTACAATAAATGCCTAAGTGAAAGACAAATACCAACTAATTTTAACACTTCCTCAACAATATTGCTCTTCAAGAAAGGCGACTAGAAGATATTGGATAACTATCGTCCAATATCCCTATTGTCGCAGACCTATAAGTTATTTACTAGAATCATCATCAAGAGGCTAGAAAACAAACTGGAATCGAACCAAACAAATGAACCGACAGGTTTCAGAAAAAACTTCAGCACCAGTGATCACTTGTTAACTATCTGAACACTCATTGAGAAAGCAACAGAATATAATTTAACACTTTACCTAATATTTATTGACTATCAAAAGGCATTCGATAGTATTGAAACCTGGGTGGTGGAAAGGGCGTCGAATAATAATAGAATTGACTATAGATACACACAGCTAATAAGATCGACATATAATAATACGAAGATGACAATAGAAGCATACGAATAAACAAAACCTATACCCATAAAACGAGGAGCGCGACAGGGAGGCCCAAAGAGCCCTAAACCGTTTAATGCCGCATTGGAGGATATTTTTAGAAATCTTGACTGGGATAAGATGGAAATAAATGTAAATAGAGAGAGGCTACATCACTTGAGATATGCCGACGACGTGGTAATAATATCTAACAATGCAGAATATATACAAATGATATTAAGGAAAAATCAGAAAAAGCAGGATCAAAATTAAACAAAAAGAAAACAAAAGCCATGACAAATGACCATAACCGGTAAGACTAAGGATAGACAACGAAAGACTTGATTATGTAGAAGAATATATATATATATATATATATATATATATATATATATATATATATATATGTATATGTATGTATATGTATATATATATATATATATATATATATATATATATATATATATATATATATATATATATATATATATATATATATATCTGGGACAAATGATACAATGCGGTAAACCCAATCAAACCGCAGAAATAGAAAGAAGAATCGGACTGGCATGGGCAGCTTTTGGTAAACAAAGATACATCCTGAATAACAAGAAAATTCCTCTAAGACTAAGAAGAAATGTATATAACCAGTATGTCTTACCAGTTCTCGCTTACGCAGCACAAACTTGGACACTGACTAGGAATATAATGGATAGATTGTCCAAAACACAACGAGCAATAGAGTGTCAGATGTTGAATATAAGGATAAAGGATAGAATACGGAAGGAATATATTAGGGAAAAAACTAAACTAATAGATGTAAAAGAACATATAGCAAGCCTAAAATGGAGATGGACTGGACATACAATGCGACAACCGGACAATCGTTGGAATAGGAAGATGCAGGATTGGAGACACTGGTTGGGAAAGAGATCAAGGGGCAGACCTCAGACCAGGTGGAAAAAACGATGTAAGGACCGAGATAAGTGGAGAACAAAAGGGGAGGCCTATATCCGACAATGGATGTAAGAAGGCTATAAGAAGAAGAAGAAAAAGATTTTAATTTTAAAAACAATCAACGTACGGAACACTAATTGCGCAAGTCAGACTTGCACTTGGCCGGATTTTTTAGGTTACTCTGTAATCACATCTCAATCTCTTCTGTATACTATTTCTGTTAAAGAAATAATGGAAAAACAAGAACAATGAAATAGAAGTATATTACGACATATACACAATCACCCTTTTAGCAATCTACCTCATCCCTTTCATCCCATGTATATTTTATTACAGGAAAATAATTTAATATTAAATATCCAATAACCCAATCAGAAACCAGGAAAAATTCTTTTAATAGACAATAAATACCCCCACCCATTTCGCCCTTTCCCCATATTAACAATGAAAATAATTTAAAAAAATGTAATGTTTCCTTGACTGAAAGAACTCTGAAAAAGACCTACAACAAAACAAATTTGAAGTCACTCTTCTACCTCCGTTCTTTACGCCTTTGGCATCTTACATGTTTGTAGCATAAATGATTATGCAATAGACACACAAGGTTTTGCCTTTTCTTTAGCAAGGAAAGTCAATCAAAAAAAATAAAATTTTGATCAAATATAATATTATTTAATTAACTGATTGATTATTTAATAAATAAATACAATATTACTGTTGTAAATTCTGGATAAAATAAATATTTTCTTACCGACAGAAGCCTTTGAATACATTCCATGTTGATTAGATTCAAACGCACACCCAAGCGCATAAAAAGCGTCTCCAACTCTAGTCATCTCCCTTTTATACATATTCTCGCACTTTTTCTGTTGATCTTGACACGTACTCATCAAATTTTTTATACACTGATCCATTTTTTCTACATATTTCATATTTTCGTCTATTTTCGCTTCAACTAAAGAGGGCATTATTTCTTTTTCCGGTGCGTCTATGGACAGACAGAAACTAGCACCTATCAGTTGATCTCTCTCTGCATTACGTTTACCTGGAAACGAAAACAATTTTTTTCAATTTCTTTAAAAATAAAAAGTCAAATATGCTAGTTTTGTCTTTTTCCATTTAAATATTATCAATTCTATTAATAACACAGTGCAACACGAAAAAAAATAACCATATACGGACACCACCACGTGATAATAGACCAAAAAAAAAAAGACCCGTGTCTCCCAGTTTTTCCGAAAGTCATGTACTTTTTTTTTTATGGGCCCCCAAAGATTTGAGGCCTGGGTGTAATTTTTGCAAAAAACTCATCATATTCTGAGGCTCATATCTTGCAAACCGTTCGGAATTTTAATTTACTTTCTGTGGCAAAGTTGTAGCCCTTGTCATAAGGAACAAAAATTGTGAACATTTAAAGTAAAAAAAACTTCATCTTCAAGATCAAAATAGCAAAAAACTGTAAAAAATTCGATTTTTTTACCTTTTTTTTCCCTGTTTAGGCCCATAGCTAGCAAACCGTTCAAAATTCAAGGAAACAATCAACTACAAAAATGTAGCTAAGATCTTAGTAAACAACTTTCTAGAATATATGAACTTCCTAGGAATGATTCTTAACACTGTTTAGGTAGCCGCAAAAGTGAAAATTTTCCCGAAAAATCTACTTTTTTAAAGTTTTTTGCGATTTTGATCTGGAAGATGAAATTTTTTGGATTTTATCTGTTCACAATTTTTGTTCTTTATGACAAGAGCTACAACTTTGCTTCAGAAAGTAAATCAAAATTCCAAACGGTTTGCAAGATATGAGCCCGAGAATATGATCAGTTTTTTGCAAAAATGACACCGAGGCCTCAAATCCTTGGGGCCTCATAAAAAAAAGTACATGAATTGGGCCAAAACTGGGAGCCTCGGGTAAAAAAAGACCCGTGTCTCCCAGTTTTGCCCCAAGTAATGCATTTTTTTTTTTTATGAGGCCCCAAAGATTTGGGGCCTCGGTGTGATTTTTGCAAAAAACTGATCATTTTCTCAGGCTCATATCTTGCAAACCGTTCGGAATTTTAATTTACTTTCTGAAGCAAAGTTGTAGCTCTTGTCATAAAGAACAAAAATTGTGAACATATAAAATCCAAAAAATTTCATCTTCCAGATCAAAATCGCAAAAAACTTTAAAAAAGTAGATTTTTCGGGAAAATTTTCACTTTAACTTTTGCGGCTACCTAAACAGTGTTAAGAATTATTCCTAGGAAGTTCATATATTCTAGAAAGTTGTTTACTAAGATCTTAGCTACATTTTTGTAGTTGATTGTTTCCTTGAATTTTGAACGGTTTGCTAGCTATGGGCCTAAACAGGGAAAAAAAGGTAAAAAAAATCGAATTTTTTACAGTTTTTAGCTATTTTGATCTTGAAGATGAAGTTTTTTTTTTACTTTAAATGTTCACAATTTTTGTTCCTTATGACAAGGGCTACAACTTTGCCACAGAAAGTAAATTAAAATTCCGAACGGTTTGCAAGATATGAGCCTCAGAATATGATGAGTTTTTTGCAAAAATTACACCCAGGCCTCAAATCTTTGGGGGCCCATAAAAAAAAAGTGCATGACTTTCGGAAAAACTGGGAGACACGGGTCTTTTTTTTTGGTCTACTATCACGTAGTGGTGTCCGTATATGGTTATTTTTCCATAACTTAAAAAATTACACACAGTGTAATTAATGTCGTTTGTGTATTTTATGCTTTCCAAGTTGATCCGGCATAACTCAGCAACATAAACTAAAATTGTTTTATAAGTGCAGGCAAAAAAATCGTACATGTAGTTCACAGACTGGCAGTACGTTTATGGGTTTCTAAAATAGCTTGGCATTTAGACTGTGAATCGCAGCACGATTTTTATGGCCGCTGTCCTACAGAACACGTTATGAGCGTAAAATCTAGTCTTTTTCCGTTTAAAAAATTCAAATTGGCGACAACAAAATGGCAGTTAAAGGACATCTTAGGCACTGCACGCTTTATGAATTCCAGCTGGGGAGAAAATAACTGATACTATGGCAAAAATATTAGCCTACAGCGCTCGGTGGAGGTGTTGACAATGGCAAATGTCAAAAATAGTTCTAAGCAATTAGTGAAAGCAGAATTTTTATTAGGATATTGGCTGGGTGTCCATTTTCAATCAAAAAGCCTTAGAAACGTTTTTTGGTTCGAAGGTCAACCAAACAAGAGCTTACTGAAATGTTCAATTTCTCTCAAAGAACCATTTACAAACCGTGATGGCCACTTTGCAAGGTTCGAAAGTTCGGAAAGTGTGATCCACATGAATTAGGTCGGGCCAATCGTGGTGAAAGAGTTGTCATTTACAATTCTCCCTTCTTCCTCTTTTTAAGGTTCCGAACAATCTTAGGTATCATCACTTTATTAACTGCGCTTCTAAATAATTGTGTGGCGGTCATTAAAAACCCGGTTCTGTGATTTTTGAATCAGTAAATTGGTCTTCTTCCTACGCCTCTCCTTCCAAACGCTTTGCCTTGCAATATATTATGCAGCAAACTACTTTTGTTTCTCATATGAGAAGTACTAAAGCTTCTCCGCTTGAACAGCGTTTCCATTATTCATTCTTTGTAGATGTTTCGATTTGTAATAAGGTTTGTCCACGAATCTCTCAACATTCGGCGATAAAGCTACATCTCAAAAGCCTGAAATCTTGTCTCAGTGATTTACATAAAACAAAACTTAAAAATTAAGAAATCTCATATTTGTGTACTTACTGGCTCTTCCGTCTTTCCTGTCAAAACAAATTGTGACGGAAGATGAAAAAGGGCGATTTATGTTAATTTGAAGAAGCGATTCCAATAGTTAGATAAAGGTGACGCTCCAGAACAACCACCAGAAGCAGAGTTACACCCAAGAAAAATGATTAATGGGCGTCTGCTACTTCTATCAACCACCTAAAGGATCACCTTCTTCTTAGGGTAATGTCTCTCTTCGGAGGTTGGCTATCATCCTAGTTATTGCAATTTTTGATACTACGGCTCTAAATAATTATATGTAAGTACAGCCAAACCATTTTCGTAAGTTTTTTAGCCACGACGTGCGTCTCCTTCCTGCAGATCTTCTACCTGATATCTTCCCTTCCATTATGAGTTGTAAAATATTGTAACGGTCTCCTCGCATGATGTGACCAAAGTATTCTAGTTTAATGGTTTTTATTTCAATGATCAGTTCTCCTCGTTCACTCATTTCAACACTTCTTCATTGCTGATTCCTTGTGTCCAGGATATCTTCATAATTCGCCGATAAATATACATCTCAAATGATTCCAACTTTTTCATTGTGACTCTGTTGATAGTACAGGCTCCTAATCCATATAATGGAAGCGGAATCACGTAGGATTTTGCCATTCGGAGTTGGAGTTGCAAATTCAAGTTACGGTTAGTATAAAGTTGTCTCATTTTGAAGAATGCCGTTCTGATTTGTTGTATTCAACTGTTGTCTGTCGTGTCTGGTCGTCTTTATCGTTGATCCATGTTCCCAGATATTGTTATTTAGAGACTTTTTTTTATCAGAGTTGACTCTATGTTGATATTTGTATGGACCGAAGGAATTTTACTTATTATCGTGCATTTTGTCTTTTTTAAATTCATTTCAATTTCAATTTATTTATTGAAAAAGTGTCTGAAGGTCCTCTACACTGTCTGCCACAACGCAGGTATCGTCGGCGTATCGGATGTTGCTGATGCCGGTCGCTTGGCCGGAGAGAGCTTCTTTAAATTTAACATCCAAATAGCAGTTAATAGAAGCGGAGACAAGACACCTTTTCTTACGGCTACCATTATTATTATATCTTCCGATGTTTTCCCTTCAATACTGATTACTGCAGTTTGGTCTCTGTACAGATTTTTAAGATTCTTATGTCTCTGCTGTCGAGTTGACAGTTGTCTAAAAGATCAATCCCTGTCAAATGTCTTTTCACAATCTATGAATCCTATGCACATATTTTTATTTATGTCTAAGCACTTTTGAATTAGAACGTTTACTGCAAACAATGCTTCTTTAGTTCACTCATATCACCCTCCAGTTTGTAATGGATACACGATTATGAAAGACCTTCAAAGTGTGAGACAACGATCATCAGCGCGGTCTATTGTCAATAATGGTCAGACTCCAATAAGTTTTATGACCCGTGCATGTCAATGCCTGGCGACATACGTAACGAATCAATGTAGAAAAATTAGACCAGATGGCATGGAAAGTCCCTCCTTACTCTCCATACTCTGCTAACATTGTTCCTTCAAACTATCAATTTCCTTAATGGAAAAAAGATTTAATAATGAAGATACATTAAAATATGATATCGTCAATTAGAAACTAAATATTTTTATACTACATGAATTCAAAACCTACCAAAACGCTGGCAAGAAGTAGTCGAAACTAACAGCAATTAAAAATTAATTTTCATTCACCACCATAAAAAACTGGCATTAATTTATTATTAGATCTGATGTTATTATTATTATAGTGTTACTAACCTTGTTTCCACTGTTTTTCATCCGTACAAGTTAAAAAATGCACCCAAACATCGCACGTCGACAACACAGGATGTCGACACATATAATCACAAAATTCCTGCAACTGAGCCCTCCTGTGTTCTATAAACATTTCTTCATATCGTCCTGACACCTGTTTATCAGGTAACGGAGGTATTGCAATGAGGTTAAATTTTTCCACCAAACGATCGTGTAACCAATCGAAATGCTTATATCTTCGTGATACTTCTAGATTTGTAAAAGACGGCGTCAATTGGTATGCTATAAAAGATTTGAGTCCTCCCATTTTAGAAGCTTTTTTCGGCGAAGCAACTTGGACCGTATATGGATTGGATATTTGTTCCCATCGACCCAATGTCTCGTCGCTGTCTCGGTATATATGGATTCTTTTGGACGCTGTTGCGGATATCTCTTTGGTTTGACCTAAAAGATTACATAAAGTTTTTTCCTGTAGTAATTTTTAATCAGTCAGTACTGTGAGTGATAGAAATTACCCAGAATTCTAGACAATGATTTTGTATCCAGCGCAACGTTCGGATTAGATATGGATATATATATATATATATATATATATATATATATATATATATATATATATAGAATATATATTTTTTCAATTTCTTGGGCTTTATGGTTCTTTTGTTTTAAGGATAGAGAAATTACATCATGTTCTAGTTAGAATTTATTGAAAACGTTTCGCCCGATTTTCAGGCTTCTTCAGTTCATCTAAAAATTGAAATTTTCTGTTTTGGATATTCAATAGGACGCACAAATTTTTTTTAATTATGAATATATAAAATTCTTAAACTTATAATACAATGTAGAAGGTGAAAATAATAATAAAAATACACTCAAAATTTTGAGTGTATTTTTATTATTATTTTCACCTTCTACATTGTATTATAAGTTTAAGAATTTTATATATTCATAATTAAAAAAAATTTGTGCGTCCTATTGAATATCCAAAACAGAAAATTTCAATTTTTAGATGAACTGAAGAAGCCTGAAAATCGGGCGAAACGTTTTCAATAAATTCTAACTAGAACATGATGTAATTTCTCTATCCTTAAAACAAAAGAACCATAAAGCCCAAGAAATTGAAAAAATATATATTCAATATTCCAAGGTTCAAGAAAGAATTCAATCCAACTTATATATATATATATATATATATATATATATATATATATATATATATATATATATATATATATATATATATACATATAAACACATAGGCTGAAAAGTTTTTAGTCTAGCTACTTAAAACACATATATTTTGCAAAATTCAACTTTATTCATCAACATAGTCTCCTTCAAGAACGATACAATCAGTCCAACGCTTTTCAAAATAGGCAATAACTTCTTCATTAGAGCCAAATCTTTTTCCCGCGAGCATTTTTTTAAGGTCTGCGAATAGATAATATTTGCTGGGGGCCAAATCTGAAAAATACCGTAGATGAGGAAGCAATTCGAACTTTAATTCATGCAATTTTTGCCATTGTGACACGCTGCATTATCTTGATGAAAGAGCACTTTTTTCTTGTTCATTTAGGTCCGTTTCTTTGCGATTTCTGCCTTCAAACGCACTAATAACTTTATATAATATAGCAGCACAGTCGATGAAAATTATTCCATGCGCATCCCAAAATACAGAGGCCAAAACCTTCCCAGCCGACTGTCTTTGGTCGCTTCGGGCGGCTTTCACCGGCTGATGTTCACTCAGCCGACTGCCGATTTGATTCCGGTGTGTAGCGGTGGGTCCATGTTTCATCCATTGTCACATATCGTCTGAAAAAGCCTTTTTATTGCGCTTAAACAGGCCCAAACAGCGGTCAGAATCATCAACACGTTGTTGTGGTCCACTGTGAGCAAACGCGGTACCCATTTCGAAGAGAGCTTTCTCATGCCCAAATGTTCATGCAAAATATGACCAACAGGTTCTTTCGATATCTTTTGGGTGTCAGCTATCTCACGCAATTTCACTTTACGGTCATCCAAAACAATTTTGTGGATTTTTTGGATGTTTTCCGGTATAACCACGTTATTTGGGCGTCCAGAGCGTTCAGCATCATTTGTGTCTGTATGAACGCGTTTAAATTCAGCATATTAGTAAATGATGAGTGCTTTTCTAGGGGCAGAATCCCCGTAACACTTATCAAGCCATTGCTTTGCTTGAACGGTATTTTTTCCCATCAAAAAACAGTGTTTAATCAACACACGAAATTCGACTTTTTTCCATTGTTTTGAAAATATCAAAAGTAGCGTCACTAAAACCACTGTAACTTGTAAACTAATTGTCGAAATGTAATGAAATTTTGACACGTATCGTTTGAAGGTTGGTACTTCCTAAAAATCCTATGGATTTTTTGAAAAGGGCGACATCTATGTGTCAAACCAAAAACTTTTCAGCCTACGTGTTATATACATATATATGGATATATATGGATATATATATATATATATATATATATATATATATATATATATATATATATGGATATATATATATATATATATATATATATATACATATACATCTACATATATATATATATATATATATATATATATATATATATATATATATATATATATATATACATATATATATATATATATATATATATATATATATATATATATATATATATATATATGTATATATATATATATATATATATATATACATATATATATATATATATATATATATATATATATATATATATATATATATATATATATATATATATATATATATATATATATATATATTTAAAGTAGATTCATTAATTTGTTCATATAAATACTATCAGACTCTTTAAGACTTAATTTAAAAGCAAAGATAAAATGTATAGCATATTAAAGTCTCATAACCACTACACATCGAATACGACGTTGAACTACGAAGAAGCCTACGTGCTGCAGGGAACCTTGTAAAGCGCTACAGAAACGACGTGTGTGAAAAAAAGCGATTCACGTTGGTCTTGAACACAGTCCTGGGAAAATCATTCTAAAGGATGAGGTTCTCCATAAAAAAAACTGCTTGAACAGGATTGTACGCCGAGTGACAAGCTGAACTTCATACGGATGTGACGTATTAGAGCATCCATCACATACGTACCATGAAAATACTCGTAGAACAGACTCAAGTCGCCAACAAGGTTACTGGTCAGTTGTGGGTCTCCAATCAAACGAACAGCTCTCTTCTGAATAAAATCCAACCAATCTAGTGTATGCTTGGGAGCAGTATTTCATCGATAGTCGAATTTGAACTTTGTAGAGAATTAACAGTTGTTATGGAGTGTAAGCTTTCTAGTTCGAAATAATATTCCCAGCTTTTTAGAAGCCCTCTTTGCTAGGCTTGCAACATGTTCATGCCAAGACATATTTGCTCCCAAATTAGCGCCCAGCAGATTGAGTAATGACTCTAGAGGAATGGAGTGCCCCGACATGTCGGATTCAGCAACGTTAACTTTCGTAGAAAAAACTGTCGTCTGTGTTTTTGGACTGTTAAATCCTACTTGGTTACTGTCACTTCAAGATAGGACTTCTTCCAGGTGCCTGAGGCAATTTGTATGAGTAGCCGAAGTGCGAGCGTACAAAGTGAATGAAGAAATAAGCGTACTGTCAACCGCAACGCTGTAGATTGGATTCCTGGTCCTTTCCAGCAGATCGTTAATGTAGGAGACAGTATGGAGACTTTGAGGAAACATGACAGCCACCGCTGCAACCGCCCGAGATTCTGCAAAGTGCTCAATTGCGTTGTTCCGAACATGTATTAGATAAGTTAGAAGATTTCCTGTTGAGAGGCGTAGGAAAAAGACGACTTTATTGATTCGAGAATCACAGAACCTGGTTTTCAGTGACCGCCACACAATTATTTAGAATCGCAGTTAATAAAGTGATGATACCTAAGATTGTTCGGAACTGATAAGAACCTTAAAAAGTGGAAGAAGGGAGAGTTGCAAATGGCAACTCTTGCTCCACGAGCGACCCCACCTAATTCATGTGGATCCCACTTTTCCAATTTTTGAACCTTGCCAAGCGGATATCACGGGTTGTAAATGGTTTCTGAGAGAAATTGAATATTTCAGTAAGCAGTAGTTTTTACACGCACAACGTGTTCACCAAACTTTACAATTGTTATAGGACAGTGGCTCCTAAAATGGTGCATACGATTCACAGTCTAAATGCCCAGCTATCTTCGAAACCCATAAATGTACTGCTAGACTGTGAACTACATGAAGGATTTTTTTTGGCCACGACTGTACACATAAAATAATTTTAGGTTATGGTGCTGAGTTATGACGAATCAACCTGGAAAGCGCAAAATACACAAACAGAATTAATTTTATTAATAGACCTGATAATATTTAAATGAAAATAGACAAACCCAGCATATTTGACTTCTGTTTTTAAAGGAATTTAAAAATTTTAGTTTTTTCCTTTGCAGGTAAACGTAATGCGGAGAGAGATCAACTGACAGGTGCTAGTTTCTGTTTGTCCATAGACGCACCGGAAAAAAAAAATAATGCCCTCTTTAGTTGAAGCGAAAATAGACGAAAATATGAAATATGTAGAAAAAAATGGATCAATGTATAAAAATTTGATGAGTACGTGTTAAGATCAACAGAAAAAGTGCGAAAATATGTATAAAAGAAAGATGACCAGCGTTGGAGATGCTTTTTATGCCCTTGGGTGTGCGTTTGAATCTAATCAATATGGAATGTATTCAAAGGCTTCTGTCGGTAAGAAAATATTTATTTTATCCTGAATTTTCAACGGTAATACGGACTGCCCTTTGGTAATGAATCACCGTCAGAAAATACTGTTTACAATTGGGTTACAGAATATCGTCAGGGTCGTGCTTCTGTCGGAGATGAATTTCGTGAAAGTTAACCAGAATCGGTTGTTGTTCCAAAAAACATCGATGCTGTGCGCAACATGATTAAAAAGGATCGATACGTGACCTACCGTGAGATAGAGGCATCCTTAGGCATATCGAAGACTGCAGTAATTTCGATTTTGCATGAACATTTAGCTGTTCCCGATGGATTCCGCATAATTTGACCGAAACTTAATAACAGGGTCGTGTCAATGGTGTAAGGAATTTAGAACTAGGAAGCTTCACCCTAAATAAGAACTGTTAATTCTGTACAAAGCTCAAATTCGACCAACGATAAAATACTGCTCTCATGTTTGGGGCTCTGCTTCCAAACATACACTGCATTTGTAGGATTCTATTCAGAAGGGAGCTGTTTGCCCGTTGATTCCTTGGAACATTGAAGAATAGTGGGTGACTTGAGTCTATTCCACAAGTACTTTCATGGAAAGTGTTTGAAAGATGTAGCCCACTTAATTCCTCTTAGGGCGGTGTATGCCAGGAATACGCGTAGGACTGATTTCTTACATCCGTAGGAGGTTTAGCTTGTCACTTCTCGTACAGCCCTTTTCAAGCAGTCTTTTATACTGAGAACTTCATCCCTTTGGAATGATTTGCCACACCGAATACAATTTACAGCAATTCAAGGACAAACATCTATTGTTTTTTTCGCATACGCGTCGCCAGTATAGTGCTACAGGGATGTCTCTGTTCATAAAAAAAAATGTTGAGGACTGATGGTACTTCGCTGTTTGACACTGACGCCATTTTAAAAATGAAGTTTCATACTAACTAAAAAACAGCATGAACACTTTGAAGAGTAGTAAATTTAGAAATACAACTCTCTCCTTAGAATAATTCAGTACAACTGTTCTGATTTTACTAAATGTGAAGCTATTTACTAAACTCATCCAGTCTAAGTAACAACCATTTTTTGAATTTCCTAATACCACCGATAAAAAAATAAAGATAAAGATTCTATAAAACGTCATCATTTGCAATTGAAAGGAGTCATTGCTTTGGAACTTTCGGCGGGTAGAATAAATACACATATAATTTTCGTGTATTTAATTTGTGAGATATTTTTGTATTTTTTAGTTGAATGAGTCAGAAAACAACAAAAATATCTTGAACAAACCTAGCAGTAGTAATTTACTGATAATAATTACAATAGCCTTTGTTGTTTATGTTAGTGTTAGTATAATTTCTGATAAAAATTCTGGTGATAAGCCGTGGTTTAATTAATATTAAGCATAACTGATCAGGTTTATTTCTAGCTTTGTTTTTTAATATGAAGGCTGATAAACTGTATATCTACAAAACCCTACAATATATGATATAGCATAAAAATATTAAGTTATAAATAAGATGTTAAAAAAAAAATTAATGCAGCTTTTGCATTCTTTAGTAACTGTTAAATATTATTTTGGAATTAAGATTTCTGCTCTGATTTACTGTATATACATATAACTTTTTTCCTATTTTTTCAAATTATTTATTAGTGTTCCGGAAGGAACACTAATAAGATTACTTGGGTGTCTGTCCATCTGTCTGTCACACATGTTTCTCTCTGAAACTATTTGATATAGAAAGTTGAAATTTCGCACTAATATAAGAATTGATGGCCTCATCAGAATCGTATAGTTCTGAAAATTAAATTTTGACGTAAAGGGGGGGGTAAAATCGGAAGCGAAAAAATTTTTTTTTTACCAGGTCACTGATTAGGGTGTCAGATGAAAGCTTGTAAAAACACGAGTTCAAAAATTTATATAGTGTAATACCTGCGCACACTTTTCTTTGAATTATTTTTTAAAAATTATGAAAAATCGCTGTCTCCCCCTTATCTCAAAAAGTACTGATCGAAAAATTTTGAAAAAATTCTGAAATATAGTTTAAATGAAAATTATTACGAGTGATTAACCTTTAATAATTTATCTATTATATAAAAAAAAATTCAAGGTCATCAGTTTTCAGTAAAGATTGGAAAAAACTTTGTTGAAAACTTATTTGAGGTGCGTTTTGTGAAGTTATTAATCATTTTGTACCTCCGTAACAAAAATTTTTATTTTAAAAGCTATCAATGTACGGAACACTAATTGCGCAAGTCCGACTTGCACTTGGCTGGTTATTTTTTTAAAATGGAATTTTTGCTATATTACAGCCTTACCTAAAATGTATCCTTCCATACCAGATCTTACAGCACTTGAAAATGGATTCAAACTCTTTTTAGTTATGGTTCCTCTATTATCACCTGCAGTACTGCTTAAAGATACTGTATCACTTTGTACACTCTGTCTGGGAGTATAATTATACTGTTGGTTGTCTATAACAGCTCCATGAAAAAAATTACGAATAATAATAATTTAACAATAAATAGAAAATCATTCACTAAAAATTATACAACTTATATTTTGGGAATTACCTAGCCTTACAAAAGTAGATTGAAAAATTTTGTAAAAAAACAAGCTAACTAACATTTTTTTGCAATGCAATCAAGGTCCGAAAAGACTCCCATATTTTTATTCTCTTAGAAAAAAAAATTGTTTTGAACTGTGCATAATATTCAGTTATAGCCATATATGTAATACTCCTATATAGCTAACGCCCTATCTTCGTCTGTAAGTGAAGCGAGTACCATTAAAGAGAGAAGCAAGAAGAGAGCAGATTGTTAACGTGCATGAGTAGATTGCTAACGCGCATGAGTAGATTGCTAACGCGCGTGAGCGCCTCTTATATACACTATATTATTTCTGGGAAGTCACATAGAATTAATATGTTCTTATATAATGCATGCTCAGTTCGTGCGAAGTTCCGAGCTAGGGTATAAGAAACGATCGTCTATACTTTACCAACAGCGACACGCTTCTCTCTCAATTTAGCTATATAGGAGTATTACATATATGGTTGCAACACTGAAAACCTTTTCATTCGATGAAAAGGACTTCTACTGAGGCAATTTTTGAGGTTAGAAAGCAAAAAAAAAAAAGTAACTTGGGGACAGATGTGGGGAAATAAGGCGGGTGGGGAACTATTTTGAAGTCCTGAGAAGGAGCACTTGTTGCATGGTAATCGTCTTTGCTTCTACTATAACTCACTATTCAAATGGTCCAACAATGTTGCGTAATAAGAGCCAGTCACTGTTTTACCCTTTGCCCAATAGTCAATCATGATGATACCCCCTAAGCAACCAAAAACAGTTGTCATCACTGTTTTTGGGTGCACTTTAACCTTCGCCATCCTACTGTCGTGACTTCCATTCCATTTCCAGGGTGTAACGGGGAATCTGTATTTCGTCTACAGACACAAAATGATGCTAGAACTTTTTCAGATTGTGCTTTGACATGTCCTTCACTCAGCTTTTTATTTTTTAAAACTTCTTGGGAGATATTATATAATGTGATAAACTTCCATCATGATACTATGAATTTGATGTACCATTTCTTCAGAAGAAAGAATGTTTAATATCTGCAATGCTTGTAAGGCTACATTTAAATTCATTTATCCAGTAATAAATGATCTTAAGGGCTGGTGCAGTCACTATCAACTTCCTTGAGTTCAGTTTCTATTTGGGCCACAATCCACTTTTTCAAATAAAAATAGTTTAGCCCTACACGATACTAACACTAATTACTGACAATAACTGCCAACAAACAACTGTGCCTCGCATCTGTTTGAAACTTTAAACATGACCATTACAAGAATCACATTTACCAACAGTCATATCAGTTAATAAAATTTCCAGACATTCCGTAGAAATTTACCAGACTTATCAATTCACACGAGCATATGGATACTGTAAGCATAGACATAAATAAAAATATATACATGGAAACCAAAAACAGTTTTTAGGGATATTTACAAATAATTACTATTGATTCAAATTGGTTAAAAAATATGTACAGATATCAAATGATTCAGAATAGTTATAAATTAGTAAAAAATACTAACCCGAAGCCCCCTTTTGCTGATAATTAGTATTAGCATTTTGTACAGCTTCATAAGTATTATCATCATCCCAATCATCGTCCCAGTCATCGTCTTGATTACCTGGAGTATCAGGATATGTACTTTTGTTTTCCATACCTGGTAAACCCCATTCTGCTTGAGGAAGGGCTGGAGGTGGAATAGTGGGGGGTCCAGATTCTAATTTTTCCACATAAGCTTCTGGAAAGAGACCAGACTGACCTCTAAAACACAAACACACATATCTGATTTACTGCTATATATACCTGTCTTAATTGTTATAGTTAAATTGCAAATTAATATTCTTATTAAGCATAAAAAGTTGGGTAATTGTAGCCTTTTTTATGTTACAGTTATAAGTCATAATCAATAAGGGTTATTGTCAACCAAATTGATATTGTATTTTTTAATCTATAAAATATATACGTGGAGTGTATTTTTAAAAAAAACTAAAAAATGACATTATGTTTATGAAATTTTATATTTAATGCTTGTTGCCGATATATTCCAGTACTTAAACATTAATTTTATTTATATTGGTTGGCCAAATTTCTGAAGTATGAAATAAAATATTACTTAAAAGACTAGAAAGAAGATAGTACAACTATCTTGGGAGGCTCGAGTAATGTTGAAAGTAATTTACGAGTCTCATTTACAATTATCCCATTATTATAGTTACCCCAACGTCTCCCGTATTATTCAGATATAATGAAATTACTTTTAACTGGAAACAAATTCTACTTACCTTCCATTTAGGCCTTCCCACCAACCTTCCCCTACATCTGTTCTTGTAACATTAATAATTTCCCCTGCAGTTATGGATATTTCGGCTGTGCTGGGTTCCCCTTGGAAATCATACAGAACTCTTACTTTAAAATTGGACATGTTTTGTTCTATTTGGCACTGTACTAATAAGGTTTTATTGAGGATGTGGGCTGAATATTCAACATGAATGAATCAATTAACCTTTTTTGCAGTTTTTATGCCGTTTTAATGAACTGTAACACACTTAAACACTTGTCACAAATTGCGTTTCTTAAATTTTGTTCTTGAAATCGATTAATTTATATTGTGCAACGCACAAAAATTTTCATTTCTCCGTAAACAAGTCTTGCGAAAATGATTTTTGGGTAAATTGACAATAGATTTAAAGTGATGACACATTTGACAATGACACATACCGAGTTCTAATCGTTTCGTCGTTCGTCGACCCTAAGTACACCCACGATTCATTAAACACTTCTCTGTATACGTTGGTAACTGATCAAAGTGATTGTGGACCTATAAAGGCAAGCGAAAAGAATCATAAGTTTAACTGTTTTTTACAGAAATCTCTATTTAATAATAAAAAGAGTGTTTAGTTGAACTATTACTACGGAGATGGCGCAAGTATACAGTAGAGACTTTATATTTTCACCAGCGACGAAAGGTACAAATGAATATAAATAAATAATATGAGTCCAGGGTCTTATTAATATTATTTACTTTTCATTTGATTGCAGTTACAGTTTCACACGGCGATAATCTAGGCATTGATGCTATGTTGATCTTTCTTTTTTAATGCCGAAACCCATATTAAATTTTATCTAACAAAATTGAAACACTAATACCAAAGTATTTGTTGTATCGATTAATATAACATCGCCAACAAATTGTTACTATAAATAGAAATATTGTCTTTTTATCAATGACACATTTTATGGAACGTCATAGGCGTACAGAATTACGTAAAAATTATCTTAGTTGTCCATACCGATAGAGAATATATGTAGGTCTTTTCTATAATGTTATACACACTGTTGCCACAAATTGTCTTTTTAGTGTACCGTAGGGAACACTTATAAGATCACTTCGGTGTCTGCCCGTCTGTTTGTCTGTCCGTTTGTCCGTTTATCACACCCGATTTTCTCCGAAACTGTTTGACATAGAAAGTTGAAATTTGGTACTAATATAGGAATTGATGGCCTCATCAGAGCCGTGTAGTTTTGAAAGTTAAATTTTGACTTAAGGGGGGTGAAATCGGAAGTGAAAAGAAAAATTACTAGGTCATCGAATGGGGTGTCAAATGAAAGCTTGTAAAGACACGAGTTCAAAAATATATATAATGTAATACTTACGCACACATTTCTTTGTATTATCTCGAAAAGTACTGATCAAAAAATTTTGAAAAAATTCTGGAATATTCTACACGGGGTGTAGATTGAACGAAAATTATCACGAGTGCATTACCTTTAATAATTTATCTGGTATATAAAAAAGCAAAACATATCAAAGTCATCAGTTTTCAGCAAAGATCGGAAACAAACATTTTATACCTCCGCAACAAAAATTTTTATTTCAAAAACATTCAACGTCCGGAACACTAATTGCACAAGTTCAACTTGAACTTGACCCGTTATTTTTCTCTTTTTAAAAATGAAACTCGCAAAAACTCAACATGTTCAACGACAATAAAACTAAAACTAAAAAGAAAATTACACCGGCTCCCAAAAAAAAAGTTATAAAAAGTACCAAATAATATCTTCACCTAATCTTAAAAAGATGGTAGGTACCTATTTGCTTATCGAAGAAACGAAAAACGCAAGAAATATAAGTAATATATAATTTATACTTAATACTCTAAATATAATACGAAACCACACAAAGTTAAGCAAAATTTTCAAGCTGCGTTCATTCGTTTATTCTCTTTTATTTGGGGGTTTCCACTACCTCCTGAAGCATTTAAAGAAAGTGCCCTAACCTCAGTTGCTCTAAAATTAAAATTTTGGTGCATCTGTGTTAACGCTGCATTTATTAAAAACCGTCTACGACGCGTTTTAGTAAAAGTATCAGTCGACTACGAACTTTCGTCGAAATCACGTAAAATCCAAAATTAGTCACTTGTTTGCGCGTCGGTTCGAGGCAGTCTTTCTTTGTTCCCGCCCAAACGGGCCTAAAATGACATATTCCGCGGCCGCCAAATATATTAAAATGTGGGTATCGTTTGTGAAGAAGTGGGTAAATCATTTAAACGAGACGAAAAATGTCGACGAGTTGCTAAAACGTGGCTCGGTAGGCTAAGTTACTCCGAAAGTCGAAAACGAATCGTGTCTTTGTTTTCACGGGACTCGAAATTGAAGCTGCATCAAGGAACGGCAAAATTTTGAAAATCGGGTTTGAATGTGTTCCACCATTCGATAACATCTATGTGCTCGTGCTTCGTGATTTCAATTCCAAAGCACGTTGAAGAAACTTGTACTGGATGAAAATCACGTCGCAAAGCAGCTCGCTTGTGGCCACAATAAGATACTAGAGTGGCCCTCACAATCGCCGGACGCCAATTCTATTGAAAACGTTTGGTCCCTTGTAAAAAGAAAGCTCAGAGAAAAGACTCTGAGGACTTTGACTCACTTGTCTCGCGAGATTCGAAAAATTTGCAGAGTATGTAGAAAATCTCGTCGACAGCATGCCTCGAAGATGCCAGGCGATTATCGATGCAGGAGGCGATTAGACAACTTACTAAGGTAATGCGCCGTTGTTAGCACACCAAAGAATACACTGATGATAAAAATGTTCTCGAAACACATTTTTTCAAGAATTCGAGCGGTCACGTTCTTATTTGACAGACTTTGCCGTGGAAACTAAATCACATGGTATCATCCCTTTTCTAGATATACTGGTACCAAGGAAAAGTAACGGCATCTTGGAACTTTCGAGTTACACAAAGTCAACTTCAAATAGATGCATACGGTCATCTTTCCTAAAAATTATACGTTAGCTATTTACTTGTACTTTTATCAAGTTTTCACAGGACCCGAAATTGAAGCTGTATCAACGAGCGGCAAAATTATGAAAATCGGGTTTGAATGTGTTCCACCATTCGACAACATCTATATGCTCGTTCTTCGTGATGTCAAATTCCAAAGCACGTTGAAGAAACCTTTGCTGGGCGAAAATTACGTCGCGAAGCAGCTCGCTTATGCCCACGATAAGAAACTAGAGTGGCCCTCACAATCGCCGGACGCCAACCCAATTGAAAACGTTTGGTCTCTTGTAAAAATAAAGCTGAGAGGAAAGACTCTGAGGATTTTGACTACTTGTCTCGCGAGATTTGAAAAATTTGCAGAGTATGTAGAAAATCTCGTCGACAGAATGCCTCGAAGATGCCAGGCGATTATTGATGCAGGAGACGATTAGACAACTTACTAAGGTAATTGTGCCGTTGTTAGCACACCAAAGAATACACTGATAATAAAAATGTTCTCGAAACACATTTTTTCAAGAATTCGATCGATCACGTTCTTATTTGACAGACTTTGCCGTGGAAACTAAATCCTGGTACCAAGGAAAAGTAACTGCATCTTGAGACTTTCGATTTACACAAAGTCAACTACAAATAGATAAATGAATCCCAATTCATACGGTCATCCTTCTCAAAAATTATGCGTTATCTATTTACTACTACTTAGAGTTTCATCAACACGTGATGAATATTCATCAGAAATCGGTAAACTGACCGGTGCTCTTTTAAGTAACGGATATCGTACTGAAGATATTTAGAGTTCGTTTAACCGCTTTAAAAGCCAGCTTCCAGACAAGATAGTACTAAGAATCCTAGCAGGTCCAGAGAAAATCAGAGACACATAAAATAATAAACAGAGTATGTTATTACTAACATCGCTTTTCGTCAAATTAGGGATCCATTAAAAAATGCAATAAATGGAGTAAGGACAAGTAGAAAACACTGAACAAAATTTCAATACTATCTTATTTAAAAAAAATCAGTGTATCCCGCGTCCATGCGGCGACACTAAAAGCCTGAATCATCGCACCTGGCCTGCCAGTAAAACTTGTTGAGAATGCATACCGGTGTTGCCACTTATATTTGTTAATTTTAAAAGCAGGTTATATGTGCCTATTAAATTACAAATTTAAAAAATATTCAGCTGTTTCTTATAAATATTTACTTTCTTCTCTATTAGCTAAAACTATACACGATAATTTTACGTCATTAGATTAGACTTTTAATAATATAGCGAAAGCCTGTGAACCATTGAACATATTAAAATTTAGAAATCCGACAACACTTCCATTCAACTAAATTGTCACTCATCGTTTTCAGTCGCTCTTCCTTGAGTCCACGGTTAATCTTGGATCGCGTTTAGATATAAACAAGCGAAGCCTTGAAGAAAATAGACAAATTTCTTAAAAGACACAAGATTTGCACAATCTTTAACACTATAACATTTAACCGATTGGCTAGGGCTAGATCCAGTAATATTTTCATGACACGTTAGATGGATGATCGTGTTTTAATGTAAATATGCGGAGGCTTGGATATTTTAAAAGTAAAATTTAGTTGGTATAACAATGAAAAGAAAATATTTATAACTTCATCGCTCGCTTAGAAGAGTGCCGGTAACGTAACAATTGGCAAATAAGCCTTTTTATGGATCAATTTGTATTATATATTACTTTAAAATTAATTGTTTTTTTATTTGTTTTGTAAAGTAATTATTTAAAAACAGACATATGTTTCAAAATTGATGTGTATTGTATTTCAAAATAACACTCGAAAGGTCTCCAAGTTAGAAAATGCCACTAGTAGTATTATTTAGGTCAGGCAAGCTATTTTAAAACTTTAACATTTGAAAAGACACGCGGAGAAAATTACGTTGCTGAACAGGTAAAAATGCCACACTATTGTGGGTGACTGAAGAGAATAAAATAAATGCCGATTTTATGGGCGTATTCTAATTTGTAAAGAATGGTAAAAATAATAGAAATTTGGAAAAGGAGTAGTCCCTTTCAGAAGATAAAACGTTTCCGGTTGGATATAAAAATATCATTCATTAAGCTGCGCGTCTAATTTGGTGTCCCAGAAAAAAATATATATATAGAAAAAAACGAATTGACAAAATTTTCCATGTATACATACATACATATATATATATATATATATATATATATATATATATATATATATATATATATATATATATATATATATATATACGTGACCAAATTTCATGACATTTCGACGATTAGTTTACAAGTTACATTGGTTTTAGTGGCGATACTTTTCATATTTTCAAAACAATGGATAAAAATCGAATTTCGTGTGTCCATTTAACACTGTTTTTTGATGTGAAAAAATACCGTTCAAGCAAAGCAATGACTTGATCAGTGTTACGGGGACTCTGCCCCTGGAAAATCACTCATCATTTACTGGTATGCTGAATTTAAACGCGGTCGTACAGATATGCTGATCGCTCTGGATGTCCAAATAAGGTGGATACACCGGAAAACTTAAAAAAATCCACCAAATTGTTTTGGATGACCCTAAAGTAAAATTGCGTGACACAGCTGACACCCTAAAGATATCAAATGAACATGTTGGTCATATTTTGCGTGAACATTTGAGCATGAAAAAGCTCTGTTCGAAATGGGTACCGCGTTTGCTCACAATGGACCAAAAACAACAACGTGTTGATGATTCTGAGCGCTGTTTGGACCAGTTTAAGCGCAATAAAAAAGATTTCTTCATGCGATATGGGACAATGAATGAAACATAGATTCACCACTACATACCGGAATCAAATCCCCACTCAGCGGATGAGTGGAAAGCAGCCGATGAAAGCCGCCCGAAGCAACCAAAGACACAACAGTCAGCTGGCCTCCGTATTCTGGGATGCGCATGTAATAATTTTTATCGACTATGCTGAGAAGGAAAAAACCATCAATAGCGAATATTATATAAAGTTATTGGTGCGTCTGAAGGCAGAAATTGCAAAGAAACGGCCCCAAATGAACAAGAAAATAGTGCTTTCTCATCAAAACAATGCACCGTCTCACAAGTCAATGGTTACGATGGCAAAATTGCATGAATTGAAGTTCGAATTGCTTGCTCATCTACCGTATTCTCCAGATTTGGCCGCCAGCGACTATTATCTATTCGCCGACCTCAAATAAATGCTCGCGAGAAAGATATCTGACTCCAATGAAGAAGTTATAGCCTAAACTGAGGCCTATTTTGAAGGTAAAGACAAATCCTTCTACAAGAAAGGTATAGAAATGTTAGAAAAGCGTTGGACTGATTGTATCGCTCTTGAAGGAGACTATGTTGATGAATAAAGTCGAATTTTGCAAAAAAAAAATGTGTTTTAAGTAGCCAGACCAAAAACTTTGCAGCCTACGTGTTATATATATATATATATATATATATATATATATATATATATATATATATATATATGCATGCATGCATTTATTGAGATCTTGGCCATTTCGGGTTTCCCATTTTTATCTAACATTAGCACGAATTCCATTTTTATGACGCATTCTTTTGAAAAGGTTTTTAACGCGTTTATAACGCCTAATGGTTGGCAATAAATCAGGTAGATTTCTGTGAGAAACCCGGGGAATAACCCATTTTATAGAAACCCGTGGAAAAACCCATTTTATAGTCGAGGCCTAGTAATTCGCAAATTCAGGTTCAGTTTCTTTTTGTTTAAGAATCAAGTAAGATGTCCAAGCGAGTGTGTGTTTAAGTTTAGCTGAGAAAATTAAAGTTTTGGAGGAAGTTGATAAAGGCTGCAAAAAAATTGATGTTGCTGCAAAATTTGGTGTTTCTCCAAGTTGCGTCTCTCTGATAATAAAAAGTCGCGACAGTATCATCAAGAAACCTAGTGTTCCAAGCAGTCGAAAACGAGTACGGGTGAGTACTTACGAGGATGTAAATCAAGCAGTTTTACGATGGTTTCAAGTGGCCCGTACGCATCAAAACGTACCAATATCGGGAAATTTAATAAAGCAAAAGGCTCTATAATTTGCTAAAGAATTGAACTGCGTTAATTTTCAAGCTAGTGAAGGGTAGTTGAGTGCCTGGAAGACTCGCAATTCGATTGTTTTCAAGACGGTGTCTGGCGTTAGTCAGGAGGACTGTGACATTTGGACTGAAACTGTTTTAAAAAGTGCATTGAAAAAGTACAAGCCAAAAAACGTTTTCAATTGTGACGAAACCGGTTTGTTTTTTAAATGTTTGCAAATAAAACTTTTGCTTTTAAAAGTGATAAATGTTTTGATGGTAAAACAAGTAAAGAAAGGGTGATACTTATGGTTGATACAAACATGGATGGCTCAGAAAAATTGAAATTACTGCTCATAGGTAAAAGCAAAAATCCCCGTTGTTTAAAAGGAGTTAAATCTCTGGAGTTAGATTACGCCAATAATAAAAAGGCATGGATGACTTCTGAGATTTTCGAAAGATGGATCAAAGAACTGGACACGAAAATGAAAAGCCAAAAGCGCACATCCAGTTACTGTAAGTAAAAAATTAAGGAATATTGAATTGATCTTTTTTCCACCAAACATGACCTCCAAATTGCAACCTATGGACCAGGGTATTATAAAAAACATAAAACATCATTACCGAAACAGAATTTTTCACAAAAATTGTTAATGCGATTGATAACAACCTTCCAGTCCAAAAATTGGTTACCCTTAAAGAGTGTATAACCGAAGTCGCTAAAGTATGGAGTGAAAATGTTTCTCAGAAAACTATCAAAAACTGCTTTTCTAAAGCAGGTTTCACTGAAAAAATTGACGAATGGGAAGAAGAAGACGAAATCGATCTCGCTACCTTAAAAAGGCAATGGGGTATTCTACAAAAAACTGCTACCGTCGGCGCAGATTTTTTACTTGAAGATTTCTTAGAAATCGACAATGATGTTGGCACGACAGATCTCCCAAACTGACCAAGACATAATTGACGATATAAAAAGTATAGAAGATCGTGAAGAAGAAACTGAAACCGGGGAATGTCCTGCTAAATTTAGTGAAAATGAAATAAGAAATGGATTTGACATTGTGCGAACTACTCTCAGAGGCCAAGAAAGTGTACCTGATCAAATCTTTATGCATTTGAATAAATGCGAGAATTTTGTTGAGCAACAATTATTTCTCAAAAGTAATGTTCAAAAGAAAATAACTGATTATTTTTCCTAGTACGTATGTACGTAGTATGTACATATGTATTAACAGATTTTGTATTATTCTTTTTATTTCGTATGTAGTATATACATACATAAAGTCCGTACGTTATATCTTTACACGTGCGTCATAGTTTTCAGGCAATATCCCAGACGACTATTATATTTTTTGTCTCTTTTTACCAATACCTACGATTTATTGGTGAAAAGAGACAAATAATATAATAGTCGTCTGTTATATGGCCTGAAAACTATGACGCAAGGGTAAAGATATAACGTACGGACTTTATATATGTATTTAGCCCTGTACATGCTATGTACTATTTAAACTTTCAAATGTTTAATAAAATCTTTTCTAATAATTCAATTTTGCAATTTTTTTTGTTGCTTGTACCTTATAAAATACAAGTAAATGATTACCAATATAAAATACATACATAGCAATATATACGGATTTTTTCTTTATATAGTGAAAAACTTTCTATAGTGAAATTTCGGTCAACATTTTGGTCTTTCACTATATAGAGTGTCGACTGTATACAAATATATATATATATATATATATATATATATATATATATATATATATATATATATATATATGTTGCGCGTGGCTCACAACAAAATGATTTTTAAAAAAACTTTCTTTTTCTTAAAACTTTTCTTTATTTTGATTTTTGAAAAAAAGCTTTTCTTTTCACTTTCACTTTGAAAGATACAAACGTGCTTTTTCTTTTGTTTAACTTTGGTCTCCGTTTGAGAACTTTAAAATTACTGTTAAATTCGAGTCTTGTTTGCTCGTTCAAAATTATATTATTTAACTTGTTCAAAGTAAAAATTTCAACTGTCTGCGTCGCGTTTTTTGTTTGGTTTTTATGATCTTAACTTTTGCTGAATTTGCAAAATTGCACAAGATGATGAAATATGGTGCAATCTGTTACTCATGTTTCATCATTTAATTTTACTGCTAGACGCTGAGTAAGCACATGTGTATCTCTTAACAACATTGTAATACATTGTATAAGGGATTACAAATTTAATAGTAAAGTATCATTATTTTTTATCTAACAACTCCCCCTTATAAGAAAAAGTTAGGGTTGTACCGTAACTTTTATAATTAAATTTAAAATTAGTCTTCTCGTATGGGGCTTAGTTCTAGGTCATTTTCGGGTTGATCGTCTTGAGGGTGTATGCTTTCCCTTCTCCTGGGGATGATCCTCTGAAGACGTTGTCGGATTCCGTCATTGCTTTGTGGGTACCTTGGGTACTCTATTTGGAGGGTTTGTCTTTTCCTTCTGCATTTACATATACAATATAGAATAACTAAAAAGATAATTATAACAATAGTTAATATAGTAAACCAGTGGGAGTGTTTTGAGATTGGAGATTGATTCATTAATTTATCGAGTTCTTCTGCGTGTTGGTTAAGTTTGTGTTGTGCAATATTTAGATCCTCGATGTCTAATTTATTTAACTTCAATGGTTTCATTTCGGGTATCTTTATCTTGTCGGGGATGTTTTTGCAACACTCATAGGGTATTTGTATGGGTTGATTGTCATACTTAATTTCCTTTTCTTTCTCTAGTAAATATCTGGAGTGTATTCTTGTATTTCCAACGTAGGCGTTACATTCGGGTTGCAATTTTAGGATTGTATTCGTCTTAAGAATTTGAGATTTTGTTTCCCTTGGTCCACATTTAATCGTTACGGGTAAGGGTTCTGATACACTGATTAACCATAAGTTATAACCTATTTGTTGAACATTATAATCTCTTGCAATTAAGAGTGACGTTTGACATGTCTCTGGGATTTTCCTCAATTGTCTAAACAGTTGGGCTTCACATATGGCTTCACTGTTTATCGGGTATGGTAGGACATTTGAACATATTTTCTCTTTCAAATGAAGAACTTTACAATTTTCAAGATTTTGGAATGATATGTAAGATAAAGAATCATCGTCTCTTGCGATATATTTTTTATTCGTTGGTAAGATATGATATAAACTTGTTCTTTCATCTAATACCGGGATTGGATAGAGTCGATATAGAGTATACCTTTCTGGTTCTACCAGAGGGATTTTTAAGACAAAGATTATTTTCTTATCTGACTGATAAGCTTCTAGTTCGATTATATCGAGATATTCTGGGGTATACGCTGAATAAGGTGGTAGAGGCAAGTTATATTTTGTTAGAGATTTAGATATTTCTTGTAGAGAATTTACTAAATCTGTTGGTAATATTATGGAACTGTGTAAGAGTTTGATTCTTGCAAATGTTATGGCATTTATTATATCATTTAGAGAGTCTTCCAAGAAGATGTAGCTCTCCATTAGGGATTCGCAAAGGTTTAAAAATTGGGTCTGTGCCTCGTAGAATGCTAAATCATCTGAAATATCCATAAGAGAAGTGCGTATTATTTTTATGTCGTTATTGAATGTCTCTTCGTCAATTTTTAATTTTTGAATTGTCTCGTTGAAGTTCTTTATTACTGATGTAGTGACTGAGATTTGGTTCTTTAGTAAGTTTTCAATTTCTCGTTCGTCTCGAGTTACTTTATCGATACATTCATTGAAATATTCACCGTCTGAAGCGTCTAAATTTCCGGTTATTGTTTTCCAAATTGTTCCAATACCGTTGAATATTCCGCGTTTCTGTCGGTATTCATAGGGTTTTGTGTTTCCTATTATTATTCGATATTTTGTGTTTTACTGCGTTTGATATTTGGTTTAGTAAACTCATGTGCGTTTGCACTTCACTTTTAAATGATAGCGTTCGTGGTGTGGGTTCTGAAATTATTTCTGACATGCTGAATATTATTTTCTCGTTGTTACTAATTGTTTCTTTTATTGGTCTTAATTCTTTATACACTAATAATGTCCATTTTGCATTTGAAATTCTTAATGTTGTTTCTTCATGTAGGAAGATTCCGATTGTATTGTTGATTGGAGAAAGCGTGAATTGGGCTGACGTTACGCATATTAACCATAAGAATCTGATGAAACCAAAAATTCTTATTCAAAATATGGTTTCATATGGTCGAAATTTGTTTTTGTTATTTTCTGTGTTTCGGGGTTCAAGAGTTTAGCTGAGTTATCGAATAGTTCAATAATTTCAAAGGGTCCGTTAAATAAATTTTTATCTTTGCTTTTTATTTGGGACTCTTTCATATATACTTTGTCTCCGATTCGGTAGTTGTGTTGATTTTCTGAGATATTTTTGTCAAATCTTATTTTTGCTTGGTTCTTAAGATGTTGAGTTTTTTCTCTCGCTAAATTATAATAATGTTTCATTCTGTTATTCAGGTCTTGGATGTATCTCGTAATCAAGGTTTTCTCATTGTATAGCATTTCGGGGGGTCTTCCTGACGTATGTCCAAATATTAATTCATATGGTGTAAATCCGGTCGTTTTATTCTGTGTGTTGTTATAACATATCACTGCGTAGGGTAATATATTAAAGGGATGTTCAGTTGGGTTATCGATCTTATGTGCTCTGATCATTTCTGCAAGGGTTGCATGAAATCTTTCTAGGGATCCATTTGATTGTGGGTGATTTACACTGGAAAAAGTTAGTTTAATATCGTAAAGTTGACAAAGGTCCTTAAATATATTATTTTCAAATTCTCGGCCTGAGTCACAATGAATTCTCCGTGGTGTTCCGAAGTGTTGGAAGTATATTAATAATGTATTAACGACTGTTGATGCCTTTTTATCTGTAAGGGCATATGCCTGTGTAAATTTAGTTAATTCGTCTCTAACTGTGAGAGCATAATTCTGTATAGGGTATTCAAATATGTCGATATTGATTCTTTCGAAGGCTGTTTTTGGTGTCTCCGTTATCACTAAGGGTGTACTTAAGTTTTTTCTACAGATCTTGACTTTCTGGCAAGTTTCGCATTTTCTTATGAAGTCTTCGACATGTTTTGTCAATCCTTTCCAGTTATATTTGGTTTTAATTCGTCGTATTGTTTCATTAATACCTCTATGTATATTCATTTTTCCCGAGTGATTATGGCTTATAATAATTGGTATTTCGTCTTCGCTGGGTGTTTTAACGATGTTTTGGCAAATTACGAATTTGATTTCTTCATCCGTGAAGATAAAGGAGATTATCTCTAAAATTGGTAATTCAACATTTGTTTCGATATAGTATGTTTGCGAGATATCAAGTTCATTTTTATTTTTATACAATACATAGAATATTCTTTCAATTACAGTTTCGGGATCGAAAGGTATTGAAATGATAAGATAGTTTCTATTCCGTACTGTTTTGCTCGATAAGACGTTTATTTCGTCTGACTTGAAGGTTGGCTTTTCTTCTAGTATGTCTTCGATGATTTTGTAGTGAAGATCCGTTAATTTGTCCTGCCAAAAGAATGTTATAATATTTTTATGTTTCTTATCCAGTAATTGATCATTTATCGTTTTAAATTTTGAGTAATCTATAATTGATCTAGTTTTATATAGGTTTATGAAGTCATCGTATTTTTCTAAGATTTCTTTATCGTATCCTTCTTCTGATTTTGGTTGGTTTTCTTCCTTTTCCGGTTCGGGTTCTTTGCTCGTTGATGGTTTTGCATCGTCATTCATTGCTAGAATTGCAATTTTGGTTTCGAGCTTTGTGCATTCTTTAAAGTGATTTACTTTCAATCTACTGAGCGCGTCTGCATTTTTATTGATTCTTCCAGGTTTGTATTCTATTTTATAATCGTATTCTTCGAGTTTTAACCTCCATCTAGCTAATCTGCTTCCGGGGTCTTTTATTGAGAATAGCCATGTTAAGGGTCTATGGTCGGTTATTAGGGTGAATTTTCTTCCATATAGGTATGGTCTGAAATGTTTTACTGCCCATACTATAGCGAGTAATTCACGTTCTATGGTAGAATATCTTGTTTCGGCTCCGCATAGAGTTCTTGATGCGTAACTGATAGGAAGATCTTTATTTATCGGTCCTTGCGACAGAATTGCTCCGATTGCAAAAGCTGAAGCATCAGTTGTCAATATAAATCGTTCTTCAAAGTTTGGATAGATTAATATTGGATCCGTGGTTAGCGCTTGTTTTAGCTTGTTGAAAGATTCTTTACATTCACTATCGAAAAGAAATTTTATATCTTTCTCTAAGAGTCTGGTTAGAGGTTTTGCGATTTTTGCAAAGTTGGGTATAAATCTTCTGTAGTATCCGGTTAATCCAAGAAATGACTTTATGTCTTTCTGGGTTTTAGGCTCTGGTATATCTTGTATACATTGAATTTTATCGGGATTTGGTTTTACTCCGTCTTTTGTTATGACGTGTCCTAAGTAGGCTACTTCTTTCCTTAGGAATTCGCATTTGTCTGGCTGTATCTTGAGATTTGCTTTTCGTAATCGTTGGAATACTTCTTTTAATCTTTTAATGTGCTCGTGTACGGTTGGACTATAGACAATTATATCGTCCATATATACTAGACATCTTTCGTTCTGGATTCCAAGGAGGATATTATCCATGACTCGTTGGAACGTTGAGGGTGCATTTTTCAGTCCAAAAGGCATGCGTATAAATTCGTAGTGCCCATTGTCAACGCTGAATGCGGTCTTTGGTATATCTTCCGGTTTAATTTCGATTTGGTGAAAGCCTGAGGCTAAGTCTAGGGTTGTGAAATATTCACATCGTCCTAGTTGGTCAAGTAAATCTGATATATTTGGTAGAGGGTACTTGTCATTGATACTGAGATCGTTCAATTTCCTATAGTCTATCACAACTCTCCATTTTTGTTTTCCAGACGCATCTAGTTTCTTCGGTACTACCCACACTGGGGATGACCAGGGTGAAATTGATGGTTGGATTATTCCTTGACGTAACATATTATTTATTTGCGTCTTTATCTCTTCTTTATGTATTTGGGGGTATCGATATGACTTCGTGAAAACTGGTTTCGAATTATTCGTATCAATTGCATGTTTTATTTCATTGGTAAAGGTTAATTGATCTCCTTCCAAGTAAAATATATCGGAAAATTCTAACGATAAGTTGATGATCATTTCCGTTTCCTCTTCGTTTAAATGGTCTGTTCTTAGTTGGTTTATTATCAGATTTCTTCGATTTACAAGTTCAGTGTTTGGCTCATTAAAATTCAAGATTTGATTTTCTACTGTTTCTTCTAATGGCTCAAGAATTATATCCGAGAAATCGATGGTTTTCGGAATTGCGTTCGGGTTTATTACTGATGTGAAAAAGTCTCCGTATTCATTTATATGTACAAGTGCGTTGGGTATTCTTACGCGTTCTTTTTCCTGTGTTAGAAGTATAGCGTCTGTATTTCTAAGTTTACATTTTAATTTAAAAATTTGTTCGGTCCGTGGTTCGATATTGATTTTATTTTCGAAAGTGTGAAAATTTTGTTCGTTGTGCGCTAATTTTGTTTCTCCGAAAGTTGGGTTTATTTTTTCGAGGGTTGAACTTTCTTCGAGGGTTAAATTTGGTTTCTCGAGGGTTGAGTTTGGTTTCTCGAGGGTTGAGTTTGGTTTCTCGAGGGTTGAGTTTGGTTTCTCGAGGGTTGAGTTTTCTTCGCCAGCTTTAAATAGCGGGATATTTTTGAAATTTGTTTTTAGATTTTTCGATTTTAGATCTATGACTGCGTCATAGTGTTCTAAAAATCAAGACCTAAGATTCCGTCAAATTCGATGTCGAGATCACAAAGATAAACTTTGTGTGGGTCCTCTAAATTAAAAGGTATGAGAATGGATTCATTTATTAAAATTTTTTTGATTCGTTATCCCTTGGATAATTACATTTTCAGGAAAACGTCCGGGGTAGTTCTGAACGGTATTATATTTAAAGATTGAGATACCAGCTCCGGTGTCGATAAGGAGTTTGAATTGGTTTGTTCGATCTTTGATATAGTAAAGATTTTTCGAACTGACTGCATTTAGAGAAATCGTTGGTCTGGATTCGGTTGGTTGTTTAAATTCGCACTGATGTGTTGTGGGTTTATGTTCAGAGTTTGAACTTTGTTGACATTCTCTGTATTCGGGTATGAACATTCTGGGGGGTGGTCTTTGATCGGGATTTCGAGAAAATTTCCGTTATAGGGGTTCTCATATTCATTGTCATACTCGTAATCATAATTATCATTGCTATTAGCAGCATAATAGCTTTCGCTGTTATAGTGTTGATTATCGATGTAGCAATTGTCTCCTGGACTATTAGCAGCATAATAGTCTTCTGGATTATAATCATTACTATTATCAGCATAATAGTAGTTTTCTTCGTTGGGGTATGAATAGTAATGTACCGGTCTTGGTTGGTAATTAGGGTTTCGTTGTATTACTGAGGGTCTTTGTGGTTGGTATTGATTATTGGGAAATTTTGGAACGAAGTTTGGTTGTCCACTTGGTTGTTGACCTGTGGTGTTATTCGTAATGTTTGATCTTTGTGTTATATTTGGGTTTTGTCTCGGTATAAAATTTGAAGTGGGTCTTTGAATGAAGCTTGAAGTGCTTGGGAATTGTTGTTGGAATTGGCTTCTACATTGATTGGACGTATGACCTAATCTTTGACATGAAAAGCATTTTGGTATTGGTTGCTTTTTTTGAAATTGCTTTGGCTGCGTTTGGGAAGGTGGTCTTTGAAATTTCTGGTTTTCAAAGTATGATAATTGCGTTTCTCGATGGATGCGAGATTGGGCTTGAAGTAAGGTGTTGGGTTGGCTTGCTCTTATGAGTTGTCCTAATTTAGGTTCTAGACCTGTTAATAATGTGTTTAAGGCCATAGTTTCAATTAGACTTATCTGGGCTGTTTTTTGATCTTTGGTTAGTGGGGATTTTTGAATATTGGCTAGCATCTTTGCGTTTAGAACTTGGAGTCTGTTATAAAAATTAATTGCAGTTTCTCCAGGAAGTTGCTTTAATCGTTGAAGATCTTGGATGAGGGATGTGAGATCGCGGGAATCTCCGAAATGAGAATTTAGAAGTATTTTTATATCCTCATACGTTGCTGGATTTCTAGAGCTAATTAATTGAGCTGCTCTTCCGCGTAGTTTATTTCTTATGTGAATTACAAGAAATTTCTTTTGTTCCGTAGCTGCCATATCATATGCATGATCGCACGCTGTTAGAAATGTACCAAGAAATATCTGGTCTCCTTCAAATTCAGGTATTATTGAAAAGATTTCAGATAGCTTGTAGGGCTCGGCTTCTAGGGTTACGTTTGGATTTGAGTTGTTATTTGTCATTTTGAGATGTTAAAAAAATGATATTCGATGTTAGAACAGTTTCTTTATATTAAGAAATGCGTGAGATGGAAATCGTGTAGTTGTAAAGTAAACTAGACGGTTTCAATCTAATTTGATGTTAAATATGCAATTTATGAAGTAAAATTGCGGCAAAAAGAAAAATAAAATAAAATCGTGATGATTCTTACTCTATTCCTCTTCTTAAAAAAAAGGTTTTGCATTTCGGGTTATATTGGCCAGGGGTGTCACCAGGTGTTCCTAATCCACCAATATTTCCTAAAACTTGTATCCTTTGGGTTGTTTGCGAAGGCTTTGTTGCTTTTGGTCCGAATGATTTCGTTCCCTTTTTTTTCACTTCTACTTCGGGGTGAGAGTGCTCGGTGGCTTCGTGTTCCGCAAAGCAGGTGAAATCTGGACGAAAATCTGGACGACTGCGCCAATTTTGTTGCGCGTGGCTCACAACAAAATGATTTTTAAAAAAACTTTCTTTTTCTTAAAACTTTTCTTTATTTTGATTTTTGAAAAAAAGCTTTTCTTTTCACTTTCACTTTGAAAGATACAAACGTGCTTTTTCTTTTGTTTAACTTTGGTCTCCGTTTGAGAACTTTAAAATTACTGTTAAATTCGAGTCTTGTTTGCTCGTTCAAAATTATATTATTTAACTTGTTCAAAGTAAAAATTTCAACTGTCTGCGTCGCGTTTTTTGTTTGGTTTTTATGATCTTAACTTTTGCTGAATTTGCAAAATTGCACAAGATGATGAAATATGGTGCAATCTGTTACTCATGTTTCATCATTTAATTTTACTGCTAGACGCTGAGTAAGCACATGTGTATCTCTTAACAACATTGTAATACATTGTATAAGGGATTACAAATTTAATAGTAAAGTATCATTATTTTTTATCTAACATATATATATATATATATATATATACATATATACATATATACATATACATACATACTTACATACATACGTACACATACATATATACAGTGACAGGCAGAAAGTGTGTGACGTATGAGATTTTTCTTTATTACTAAATTTAGAAAAAAGTAAATCTATAGATGGATTCTGCATCACTAGAAATCCAAAAAATGTTTTCGCAGTGCGGATTGTCATTTATCGTTTGGCGGCCTGCTTTTGCCTAAGAATAATATGATCGCAGGGAGAGTTTTATTTCTTGAATTTGAAATACATACCATAGTATATATTCGTGGCTAAACGTTTCGACCATACATTCTAGTCATTATCAGTTATTTAATCTCTTATTTACTTTAAAATGCGGTACACATATAAATTATAAGTAAACTAAAACGATACATGAGAAGATCACATGGAACATTTTACAAGGACAGTTACATTTGAATTTGAGTGCTAATACCAAATTCAAATGTACTTGTCCATATAAAATGTTCCACGTGATGTTCTCATGTATCGTTTTAGTTTATTTTTAATTTATATGTGTACAGTATTTTAAAATAAATAACAGATTAAACAACTGATGAAGACTAAAATGTATGGTCGAAACGTTTCGCCACAAATAAATACTATGATATAAAACAAGACTTTTGATTTCATGAACCTTAAACCCAAGAAAATTATATATATATATATATATATATATATATATATATATATATATATATATATATATATATATATATTACTCAGTATATGTTACCACTACACACCAAACACTTTATTTTTGCACTCGACGCGCGTTTCGCTAACCATGTTAGCTTCATCAGGAGCTATGATTGACTCATGAGTCAATCATAGCTCCTGATGAAGCTAACATGGTTAGCGAAACGCGCGTCGAGTGCAAAAATAAAGTGTTTGGTGTAGTGGTGACATATACTGAGTAGTATCATTGTGCCAAAGATTCCACATTCCCAACTTGATATATATATATATATATATATATATATATATATATATATATATATATATATATATATATATATATATATATGTTTCCAATGGGCTACGAGAGATGGGAAAGATACAGAAGACCGGTAGATGGGTACCACATGAGTTGAACGACAGGCAAATGGAAAAGCGCAAAAACACGTGTGACATTTTGCTCGCTCGGTACAAAAGGAAGTCGTTTTTACATCGTATAGTTACAGGGGATGAAAAGAGGATTTATTTTGAGAATCTCAAGCGCAAAAAATCATGAGTATACCCAGGCGTACCATCCACATCGACCGCAGAAAGACGATGCTCTGAGTTTGCTGGGACCGGAGGGGCGCGGGCTATTATGAGCTGTTAAAACCTGGGGAGACGGTTAATACTAAACGTTATCAACAACAATTGACCCATTTGAACCGTTCACTGCTTGAAAAAAGGCCAGAATACCGAAAGAGGCAACACAAAGTCATTTTTCTTCACGATAATGCTCCATCACATACGGCAAAACCAGTTCGCGACACGTTGGAAGCACTCAACTGGGAAGTTCTACCCCGTGCGGCTGACTCACCAGACTTGGCTCCTTCCGATTACCACTTGTTGCATCGATGGGTCACGCACTTGCTGAGCAGCGATGAATGGTTCGCAGCAAAAGGGGAAGATTTTTACTGACGTAGTATTCACAAATTGCCTGAAAGATGGGAAAAAATGTATAACAAGCGATGGAGCATACTTTGCATAAAGCACTTTTTATCATTCTTCCAAATTTAACATGTTTTTTTTAGAAAAAAAATCCGCATTTCATACTTGTACATATATATATATATATATATATATATATATATATATATATATATATATATATATATATATATATATATATGTACATAAATATTAATAACACTGTCCTTTAAATGTCATGATAATTTAGTAAGGCAATATTAAAACTAAATAGTAATTTGTTATTTAGATATGAAGAGCGACAATATTACAAATGCCATTATTTTCAAATGAAATTCAAATAACTAAATATTATCATTGTTATTACAAACATCCTTGACTTTTTATTAACGTATTTTTCAACGTTTTTAGACTGGTCATAAATAAGTTTATTGCGAAATTTTAAGAAAAACGAAATACTTAAAGAGTTTCTTAGAAGAACGTATACCAGAAAATACGGGATCTACTGCAGTGACGCATTCATTATTTTACTTATGGTTGCTACTATCGTGGATATTATCAAGCATCCGCATACTTACGAGGGTTGTATAATGAATACCTGGCCTCGGTTGGAGATGCCGCTACTACTATTTAAAAAAATTTTCCTAAACATAAACTTTCACAAGAATTCTGTCAAATTTTCAAGTCGCTGCGTGATTTAGTTCGTGAGTGGCAGCCATTTAAATAGAATAATAACTTTTGTGATTTTTGTTACAACGGAAAAAAACTTTTCCGCAGATGCGCGATTGCTCACAACTGACAACAAACACGCACGTGTGTCAACTTCAAAATAATATTTGGCGATATTAAAGCGCAATAGGAATGATTTTTGGCATCGATTCATACTGTTGACGAAACATGAATCTATTAGAGCCAACCAGAGACCAAAGAATAGTCTAAACAGTGAGTTTTCCGTGGCGATCCGGCGCCAAAGAAGGCCAAGTCCAACAAAGTCATGGCCGCAGTGTTTTGGGATGCACGTGGCATAATCCACGTCGATTACCGAACACCATTAATGGAGAGTATTATGTCAACTTATTGGAGCCTTTCAACCATACTGTGAAAGAAAAACTTCCACATTTGGCGAAGGAAAAATTCTTTTTCATCAAGACAATGCACGGGTGCACACTTGTCTCATCGCCATGGCAAAATTAGGCAGGTTAGAGAAGCAATTCGTGCTTCTGCATCCACCATATTCGCCAGATTTAGCCCCAGGGATTATTTCCTATTTCCAAACATGAAAAAATGGCTCGGCCGGAAAAAATTTGGCTTAAACGATGAGGTAATTGCTGAAACAATGGCCTATTTTTAAGGTTTAGAGAAATAGTATTTTTTAGATGGGATACAACAGACAGAAAAAGTTGGAATAAGTATATCGAGCTAAAAGGAGACTATGTTGAAAAATAAAATAAATTTTACACATAAAAATGTTTTGTTCTTGTCAAGGACTTATCATATAACCCTCGTACATTAAAACTCGATTGATCATTTACGGTATGCTTAAAATTGGTAGATTGTATCGACTAGTAACAAATTATCAAATTTATAGAATTGCTAGACTTTCAAAACTTAAAAACTTCCTTAGCCACAATATTATTGGTAGTCTAACCTAATGAAGTGCATAGGTTTAGCTAATAAATAAGAAAATAAATAATATAATATTTACAATTAACGGGTGCATATTTTTTAAATTTGTATTTTAATAACTTATATATAATGACATATTATCAGCTATTAAAATAAATGAAGATAAGTGACAACACCGTTACGGTTTACAAGGCGATCTATACTACAAAAGAGCAGGTGACCGTTCCGTTTTCTTTGTGAAGTTGCATGGACGTGTAATCAAGTAACTTTTTGAGTATTATCATGGCGCGCGGAATGTCGGACAGAGCTGCAATTTAGTGTACTGAAATTTTAAACGGTGTGCCTACCTCTGAGGATGAAAGTCTATGGTTATTACATACTTGAGTATATTAACGACGTCGCTCATTGACATATACTTCGAATACTTTGTCCAATAATGATCTACATTACGCCATGTACTTCTCAGTCTCTTCAATTTTAGTTGTTACTTGAACCAAACTGTTAGGAGAAATGTAAAAAATCGTTCAGATGCGACTTTGTCACCTTTGTTAACAAATAGGCCCGCCATTTCTTGTATATTTTATAAGGTCAATGTAAATTAGCATTATGACGTAATTCTAGGTCTCTCTTAGAAAATTCATACATTGTTGATGAAAGATCGTCGTTTGTGTATTTTTCATTCCTATTTGCCATTTTTATCGCATACCTAGCATACTTCCAATGCACGCTTCCATTATACCAGTTTAAATAGTAGTTTATTGTCTTCGATAACAGATGGCATCTTGTTCTTAACCAAGCAAAGTGCATAACTTAAGTGAGTCTTAAGAGGGTCTATGCATATTTATGCCCGCTTTACATGAAGAAATAACATAAACTAATCAAAATTTTATCGATCTATAGTACTTGTGAAACTAAATAATGAAGAAGAAAAAGAGGCACAATTTTTAAGCATTTGAGGAATCAAGCTATATTTAAATTTTTATACTTATATATGTATGTATATATATATATATATATATATATATATATATATATATATATATATATATATATATATACATATATATATATATACATATATATACATATACATACATATATATATATATATATATATATATATATATATATATATATATATATATATATATATAGGACGTTTCGCGTCAACGGAGCCACCCCAATACCTAAAAATAGAATTAACGAAAAAAAAATTCAAGGGTGTCAGTTTCTTCGAATGCAACTTGGCCCTTTTGAAAAAACAAGATGGCGGCTAAATATGACGGCTAGAAACAAAAAAATCATGATTTCTAAACGGAGTTAACTGAACTTCAAAAGTGAGACAAAATGCAATATTGATGTAATAGTTAGAGTAATCAACATAATTTTATGTAATACTAACATGGCGGATCCAATATGGCGCCTAAAACCGAAAATTACTACAGTCAGAAAAAGTACGATCTCACTGCGAAATCTCTCATTTTTCGTCTAATTTTCGGTTTTAGGCGCCATATTGAATCCGCCATATTGGTATTACATTACAATTATGTTGGTTAGTCTAACTATTACATCAATATTACATTTTGTCTCAGTTTTGAGGTTCAGTTAACTCCGCTTAGAAATCATGATTTTTTTGTTTCTAACCGCCAACTTTATATATATATATATATATATATATATATAATATATATATATATATATATATATATAAAGGGTGATTCATTTAGAGGTACTTTTTTTTAAATACAAAAAAAATGAATAAAAACAATTTTATTTTATAATCTTTATTATCATATAAAAGAACCATTCTTTACAATTATTTCTTAAAGATAATTTCTTCCAAATGTTGTCCGCGACTACGGTTAACAACGTCCATTCTGAAGTTCCAATTTTCAATGACGCGTGTGAGTATTTCGAGTGGTATTTGGCCAATGACTCGAGTAATATTGGCCTCCAATGCCTCAATTGTAGCTGGCTTATCTATGTAGACTTTGGACTTTACATAGCCCCAAAGGAAAAAGTCAAGTCAATTTTTCTCGAAAACAGTGGATCTTCTGCAAGCTTGTCAAGAGCCCAACGACTAAAACGGAAACGATTCGGAAGGTCGGTCGGCTTCAGTTGTTGCACTAGTTGAATTTTGTATGCTTTTAAAGAAAGATCCTTACGTAAAATACGCCAAGTTGTTGAATATGACAGGCCAAGCTGTTGAGAACGGCGACGAATCGACACTTCACGGTCTTCGCGTACACTCTCCGCTACCGCCCCTATATTTTCTTCACTACGTGCTGGATGTGGTCTATTCGGTCGAGCATTATCCAATAATGAAAATTGGGTCTCAAACTTATTGATGGTAGAGCGAATTGTGCGTTCGGTAGGCCGATTATGTGGACCATAAGTTGCTCTAAGCGCCCGATGCACATTCCTCGTAGAACGCCATTTTCGTAATAAAGTTGAACAATTTGTAGACGCTGTGCCGGGCTAAGTCTTTCCATTATGAATTGTCAAACACTACTGAACAGGAATGCCACTTCAGTTGCCACGACGCATGCGCAATCTGCAATTAAATCCCCATCACAAAAAGTACCTCTAAATGAATCACCCTCTATATATATATATGTATATGTATATGTATATATATATATATATATATATATATATATATATATATATATATATATATATGTATATGTATGTATATATATACATATATATATATATATATATATATATATATATATATATATATATATATATATATATATATACATATATATATATATATATATATATATATATATATATATATATATATATATATTTATATAGATATATTCATTCTTGAGTCAATTAGAAACACATCTAATGCTCACCGGATTACGTCACCTTAAAAAGTAATGCACCGCCAATGGCATAGGTGATATGAACATTGGAATGCCTAAATGAGAGAGAGAAAGGGAGTTTTAGAAGCGAGTTGAAGAGAGACGATACATCTATCGGTGAAATAACAAAGACAATACACGGTTTGAAACTTTTAAATTCATTTAGTGATGTTGTGACAACTGATTGACTTTTCATCCTGTATCCTTTGTATAGAACTTTAAAAAATAGCAATAGCACATAACTAACCATATATTACTCATACAAGTGAAATTTTTTATAAGAATTTAATTGTTAGGTCTTTAACCAAATTTATTATTTAAATTAATATTTATAACCTTTTAAAACTTGGAGAAGAATCACTTTATGATTTTTTCAAACACGGGTGCTGTTATTATAAAAATATATATTGCTTATCAAAATTTTTACTGTTCTCATTTGGAAATTATCAATGATTTACTTATCAAAAATATACGGACCCAGACCTTGACCCGCTATTAAACGTTATAACACACTGCATAAATTATCTCACTTGTTTTATGCTAATTATAATAATTTGTTTCTGTAATATTAGTATTAACACTTTTATCTCAGAATATTTCTGTGTGGTCTTACTGTGAAATTATTAGATTCTCTGTGATCAAATTTTAGGCGAATGAATTAAAATAAAACTATTTTTATTTGACATTTCTACTATATCTGATTAAACTGTCTATGATATATGTTTCACTACACTGTAGTTTCTTTAGATGGTAAAGGTAAAATTCTTTTCATATTTACCATCTGCAGAAACTACAGTGTAGTGAAACAACTTCTAGATATTTTAATAAAACAGAATAAAAATAGTTTTATTTTTTTGTTGGGCCTCGTTCACGTACAATTAGATATGGATTTTCACCAATAATCGTTTAATTCAATAAAAAAGATCTTCTATAATCTTCCATTATTTCCTTATTTCACGATTCCCTTAACCGAAAATATGGCCTCAAAGAGGTGAACAGCGCCTTAGTTGCTCCTATGCACGTAACCGCCTGAATCGTGCTTAATTATATTTCACCATCCCTTTTTAATTTAAGTTGCAGTGCCAACTCCCACGGAACACACCTACAGATCCCGTTACTACACCTGTGTTTTAGTTCTAATAATATAAAACATATCTCTTCCTGCGCAAAAGGGTCAGGGTCATGGTCCTGCCTACGACATTTAGACATGCAATGGACTATATGCTAATAAATGCTAACTGTGTGAAAATTAAATGTCTCATTTAAGAATATGCATATTAAAACTTTTTTAATGTTTCACATCTTGCTCGTAAATCTTTTACTATATACTGAGCAACAATAAAAAACAGAAACTTTCAAAGTTTGTTTAAAGATTATGCTGCCAAAACTAGTAAAATCCAAGGTTCCGCTTGTTTACATCTAAACGCGATCCAAGATTAACAGAGCTATGATTTGGTTGAATGTAAGTGTTGACAGATTTCTAAAATTTCAAATATTCAATGATTCCCCAGCTCTCGCTAAAGTCTAATCTAATGAAGTAAAATTATCGTGTATAGTTTCAGGTAACAGAGAAGAAAGTAAAGAACATTGTATTTATAAGAAATAGCGGAATATTTTCTAAATTTGTACCTCAATAAGTTATATATAACCACATATAACCTGCTATTAAAATTAACAGATATAAGTGACAATACCGGTACGTATCCACAGTCGAGGATTGTTTTTTTTTTTCAATAAGACAGGGTTGCAAATCTGTCCCGTGTTTTTTACTGGTCTATGGTAAAATCACACCAGGACAGGTTTTATGTTCTGATAATTTTATTTATTATTTGTCAATAGAGATCTTGCAGCGCTTATTTTTTACATGTCCTTATCGTTATCTCAAGCATGCGTAGTATTAACGCGAAGGAATTGCAAGGTTAGGTTAGTATTTATCTTTTATAAATTTAGGGAATTTTTTTTCATTCATTTCATTGTTAATCACACCGGTTATTAATATTTGATAGGTCAACACAAATTTCTAAATTAAAATTATGTCTAGCAGGTTTCTTCAATATTTCCAAGGTAATATGAATGTGCAGTAAATAAAATTTCATTTGAAATTAGCACTACACACACTGTAATGCCATTGTGCCAAATATTGCAAAATCTCAACATAATCTGAACACTAATTAACTGTTGTCAGTGTTATTTGCAATAAAAGATTAACATTTCAGTTTTACTGTATATTCTTAGTGGTTTGTATACCTAAGTAGGAAAAAATAGGCCTTAGCATAATAGCGATAAGAATAAAGAACTTCAAATAACCTCTCTTCCTAAATAAGGGAAATCGTTATCCTTAATAAAGGATTCTCTTATTTTATTTCAATACTGCGCAAGCTCCGAATAGTGGGCGCATGCTTTAAGTAACGATATCAGCTGAGTCATTTTACTTAATTTCTTCCCTTTACTACTGTGCAAACTCCAAAATAAGCGTTGCAAAATCTCTCTAATATTCCTTATCATTTTCTAGGCATGTGTGGTTTATGTCACGATAATGGACCGTAAGTCGAGCAATAATATGGACAGAATTCTAAAAATTGATTATTTAGGTTCGTTAGTATATTATTTCGCTTAAACCGAAAGTAGTGAGCAAATGTAGTGTCCCATATGCAAGACACCTAAGTCCCACTGCTGACATCGCACGCGACGCTCAGCGACAGTAATTTGACAACCAAACAATTTAAGATAACATAAAAAATCCTTTGTACTTACCTGCTTTAAATAAATCTCTGCTTTTTCAAACCAAATCTTCTACACTCACCTGACAGAGTTTGCAATTGTTTCAATTTTAATAATGCCGTGAACTAAATTAGATGGCAGTGCTACCGCCATCCAAAAAAAAAATAGGTTCAAAAGTTACTTAATTTTTTAAAAGATTTTTTTTACTTTACTGGATGAATCAAAAAAGCAGGGGACATTCGTTTAAATATTTTTAAATGGACACTGTGTATATTTTCAGAGCTTTGAAATTTCCGGTGTAACCACCGAGTCTAAGCAGTGTGTTTTAAAATAAAACAGCTTACATGTTCCTGTTTTTGTTTTTTATTCTCTGTCCAAAAATGTCGACTTTCGGACAGCAGAAACTAAGATATGGATATGAATACCAATTTATTTCAAAATTTATCGTTGAAACGCTACTAACGTGTCCCGAAACTTTTCGAGAAATGGCAGCACAAACAAAAAAAAGATATGATTTTCAGTTAGTGTCAACTCTCAGAAGATTCATGTAAAATTTTCGTGACATTTTGTCTATTAGTTTGCGAGTTACAGCTGCTTTTGTGACGCTATTTTTGATTTTTGCAAAACGATGGAACAAAAAGAATTTCACTTATTGATTAAACATAGCTTTTTGATGGGAAAAAAATACAGCCAGAACCCAAGAATGGCCTGAGAAATGTTATGGCTGGTTTAGTGAATTTAAAAGCAGTCGTATAAGCACTGAAGATACATCCCCTTCCGGATGTCCAAATGAGGTAGTCACTTCAAAAAACACAAAAAAATTCACCATAATGTTCTGAATGTCCGCAAAGTGAAAGTGAAAGAGATAGCTGACAACGTGAAGATATCAACAGAACCCGTGAGGCATATTTTGCATGAATATTTGCATATGAAAAGGCAATGTGCTCGATGGGTGCAGCACACTCTCCATTGATCAAAAACAGCAACGTGTCGAAGATTCAGAACGCTGTTTAGCACTGTTTTGGCGTAATTCAAAGGACTTTTTGTATCGATTCGTAACAATGGACGAAACATGGATCCACTACTACACGCTCGAATCCAACAGACACTCCGCAGAATGGTTGGAACCGCATGAAACCCGACCGAAGCGTCCAAAAACGCAAAAGGATTACGAAGAATATAAAGGAAGGTGGTTAAGGACCTGGTAAAAGATGGAAAGAGAGCAATATGGATAGAGTTTGGAGAAAAAATGAAGAAGGCGTACAACGAAAATGTTTTATGGAGTGATGAGAAATCAAAGCAAAAACAAAGAAACCATGCGAAGAAATATAAAAGATGAACAAAGGACAATATTAACAGAAGAACAAGAAATCATTTAAATATGGAGGCAGTACTTCAAGAACCTTTTAGAAGGGAGAGATATAATACAACAAATAAACAGAGCAAACAGCCTGAAGCAGACAAGGCGGAGGGAGAGAGATGAACATGAAGAAGAGATAACCAAAGAAATATCAAAGCGGTAATAAGCAAAATAAAAGCAGGCAAAGCGCCAAGACAGGATAACATAACAGCGGAAATGATAAAAGCCGGAAACGAAGAAATGGTAAAAATACTGCAAATATTGATGAACAAAATATACACGGAAGGAACCGCGCCAAAAGAATGGCAAGTGGGAATCGTAGTACCCATACACAAAAAGGGAGACAGAAGAGACTGTAATAACTTCCGAGGAATCACACTACTCAGCGTAGTAGGAAAACTATACGCACGAGGGATGGAGAAAAAGCTGAGAGAAAGACTGGAGGAAATACTAGAAGACACACAATTTGGTTTCAGACCAAACAGAGGGGTGACAGATGCCAACTTCATAGTCAGGCAAGTGAGCAAAAAAGTTCTAAGAGAAGCAAAAGAAGTACACCTATGTTTCATAGACCTGGAAAAGGCTTTCGACAGAATAGACAGAGAAAACATCTGGGGGACCCTGGAGAATAGAGGAATTAATGAAAAGACAATAAATGGAATAAAATGTCTATCTAGACAAACAACAAATTATGTTAGAGTAAGACATGAAAAGTCAGAGAGTTTCGAAATATCTAAAGGCGTCAGACAGGGGTGTATACTGAGTCCACTGCTATTCTCGGTAGTGATAGACGAGGCCAAAAAACCAGCAAGAAGGCAAACAAAGAAATACTGGGAAGGGTTCCGGCACATTGAGAGAGTTGGAATAACATACGCTGACAATATGGTACTGATCGCAGAAAAAGAGAAAAACTTGAATGAAAGCCTAAAGGTGTATAACGAAAGCTTGGAACGCATGAATATGAGCATAAACGTGAAAAAAACGAAGACAATGATCACAAGCAAGGAGAACAAAACGGATGAAATATACCTAAGAGAAGAAAAGATACAGCAGGTGGAGAGTTTCAAATATTTGGGTGCAATGGTGACGAGGGATGAAGCGTTGGATGAGGAGATTACGGCGAGGACAGAGGCAGCATGGAAACTCTTTAATAGTATCGAGAACACATTCCTAGGCAAAAAAGAAATACCGAAATCAACAAAACTACAAATCTTCAAAAGGGTGGCGGCACCAATAATTACATACGGATCGGAAGTGTGGACAACAACACAAAGTCACAGAACTAAGATACAAAGTATCGAAATGAGATTCCTCAGAAAGATTGAAGAAAAGACAAGACTGGATAGGGTAAGAAACGTTAATATACGGGAAACACTGGAGATGGAGCCGATACAGGTGAAACTAAAAGAAAGTCAGCTGAGGTGGTTTGTTTGGACATATACAAAGAATGGGACAGGAAAGATTGGTAAGAAGAGTGTATGAAACAAGAGAGAATAGAAAACGAAGTCGAGGAAGACCACGAAGAGGGGAGTGAGGTGGGAAGAGGCAACAAGGCTAGCCCGAAATAGAGAAAGATGGAGAGAAATATGGAAAACCCCAACCTAACCCAACCCACTCACACCAGTCTACACCGAGAGGTATCATGGCTAAGGATTAAGTAAGTAAGTAACATGTCCAACCCAGTAGTTCTATTTAAGATGTAGAATGAATTTGACTGCGTTCTGTTCCTGATAATGTGATTTGAGATGTGATCGCTAAGAGTAACGCCTAACATTGACCTCTCCATTTTTAGTGTTCGGTATGGAACACTTCTAAGATCACTTCGGTGTCTGTCTGTCACACCCGATTTTCCCCGAAACTATTTGTCATAGAAAGTTGAAATTTGGTAATAATATAGGAATTGATGGCCTCATCAGAGCCATGTTGTTTTGAATGTTAAATTTTGAGTTAAGGGGTTAGTTTTGGGGGGTAAAATCAGAAGTGAATAAAAATTTTTTTACTGGGTCATGAAAGGTTGTGAAAACACGAGTAAAATATATATATATATATATATATATATATATATATATATATATATATATATATATATATATATATATATAATGTAATACTTGCGCGCACTTTTCTTTGTATTATTTTTAAAAATCGCGAAAAATCGCTGTCCACCCACCTTATCTCGAAAAGTATTTGTCAAAAAATTTTGAAAAAATTCTGGAATATTCTCCACGCGGTGTAAATTGAACGAAAATTATCACGAGTGCATTACCTTTAATAATTTATCTGGTATTTAAAAAAACAAAACAAAAATTTCAAGGTGTCAGTAAAGATTGGCAACAAACTTTGTTGTAAACTCATTTAGTGTGTGTTTTGTGAAGTCACTGATCATTTTATGCCTCCGTAACAAAATTTTTTATTTTAAAAGCAATCAACGTACGGAACACTAATTGCGCAAGTTCAACTTGCACTTGACCGGTTTTTCTTTGCATGACACATATTTGGTGATATTTTTCTTCATTAGTGTGAGAGTATCGGCTCCATACGTAAGAATGGGTAGTAGGCAACTGTCAAAAACTTTTCTTTTTAAACACATCGAAAGATTAGGTTCAAATATATAGCCTAGTTTGCCGTATGCCGTCCAGAAGAGGTTGTCTCGTCCTATGCAGACTTCATGTCCTAGGTATTTATATCGGTATACTTGCTCAATCTCCACGTTACTCAGTTTGATAATGTGGTTTTATACTAGATGTGTCATAAGCTGAGTCTTGGATAGATTAATTTTTAAACCGACCCTTCCTGAAGCTTCTTGAAGCATGTGCAACATAGTTTGTGCTTCTTGTATATTATTTTTTATTAAGACAATATCGTCGGCAAAAGAAAGGTGATTTAACTTTTCACGTGTTACGAAAAACTTGGGAGAGAGCGTGTCACCCTGGCGCACTCTTTCGATTTGAAATTTGCTGGTGGATTGGTTAGTTTGTGTTTTGACATTAACGGCGGCATTTTCATATATTTATTTAATTACACTAGAGTATCGCTGATCAATATGACATTTAGCAAGCGCTTCCAAGAGTCTCTGTTGGTTTACAGAATCGAAAGCTTTGAAAAATTCTTGGGACTTTTCACCCCATGCATACATACTGCCGTACTTAAAAATTTATGTTTCAGATGCCAGTACCTTAAAAACAGGACTTGTGTATAAAATCGATAAAAGAATCCGAAAATATACGAAGTGTCCTATTTTAAAAACACCATACATAGTTGGAAATATTTTTAAAATGATGTGCTGATAAATGAAGAACTTACATATTTCAAATTTATCTCTCCCTAATGCGAATGGACACCCAAAGTCCATATTTCAGCAATTAGTGATTGCTCTCTCATTCGCCGAACTATCTCAGGACGTGCGTCTTATCGTATAACGGCACGTCAGCCAAGATAGAATCGACAGAGGAGAGCAAAAATCTGGATTCTTAACGCCTTACTCGCTTAATATAGTGGTAAGATCTAGTATGACTTTTAACATTAGAAGTAATAAGAAGCACATTAAAATCATTTTAGTGGCTCACGAATTAGCACAGCTAGCTATAATTGTTAATAAATGGGAGACAGAGCAGTAGGGGGGTAAAAGGACGGCAGAGTTTAAGAGAGGATAAGGGTAGGAAAGAGTAAAGTTAAAAAGCTGATACAGTAGATTTTTTTCCTATATAATAAAACTTTCTATGAGAAGCTAGGCGCAGTGGTCCAAAACAAAACATCGTAGTTCTAAAAAGGACACCCAAAAACAATATAAATGTGTAGAAGGCATTCTAATTAATAACTTTAAAAAAATGTATAAATCATGAAGTTGCATCAGATTTCAATAATAAAAACACATAAATTTATAAACAAAATCAATAAAGGGCAATTTAAATTATACTAATTATTTAATTTTTCTCACAGCCTATTTATATATTACCAACCGGTAACACCTACCATATCGTAATGAACTAAAATTACTCACTAATTCCAACCCATACTTGCACTTCCGTGTTCAATGATTCAACTCTTGAGCTTAAAAAAATTACTCATCTACCAGCGTGCTGCGCATATTGTCCAAAACCCATATCAAAATCGGCAAGATAGCTTTCGTTTTTGTTCTACACGTTCGCACTGTCGCACCACTGTAACTTCAAAATGACACAAAAAAATTCCTCAAATTTTAAAAATTTTACTAAAAATACTGAAATATTTCAAATAAAAAACCGTTTAATTTCCGTATTTTATCAATGTATAGGCTGAAATTTCAAGGAAATGAACAAAATCCGTTGCTTGCTTGGAGACTACCGCACTGACATTGATGTTTTGAAACGTGACTATAGGTTGGAACCGCGTGTTTGCGTTTGTTAGTCCGGTCGAATAGGAAGAAAACCAAATAAAATTGAACTACGCTCATAATTTAGTCACGGTAAACATAAAACACAGTAGCGACAGTTCGACTCGGCACCTTTGATCTCAAGGGGTTCGAGTTTGTAATGATCACATGACCTATCGCCATATTGCTGGTATGATGCTGGCGAGCTTTTGAAATATTCAAATTCCTTCTTTCAAGAAAAATCCGTTCAGTAGAATAAAAATGAATTCTGCTGATTAAAAGGAAGAAAAAACAAGGAAAGTTTTTTTTCAGAAACATTTTTTATAAAGTTCTACATGTGTGTTACATGCTGATAACCATAATTCTGCCCTGAATTCAGAAAAAGAGTATAAGTGGAATAACATAAACCAATACTTAACAATAATAAAACATCAACTGTTTTACAAATAAAATGTATCTTTAATATGAAAACACAATTATCTTTATATAATATATTGCATAATAGAAATAAAGAACTGTAAGATTTAGGATCTCCGGGAAAGCTAAAAAAAACTAACTCCTTTGGAGATACCACATATATTTTTACAAGTACTAACCGCCCAACAAAAACTTCCTCTTGACATCTTTGTTATTGATAATGAATTTCGGAGCACTTTATAAAAACATTCTCCTTGAAATCCATATGTAAACACAATCCGCGACCGCGCTAGAAGCCATGTTGTTGGTCTGATAGGAGACGCATGCGTGATAAAAAAAACAGAATCTAAAAATTTTCTTGAGCGTCGTTACTGTGTTTTATGTTTAGTGTGATTTAGTTTTAATAGTGTCTAGTAATATTGTAACTGAGATACTACAATTGTTGTTTACGAAACATTCCAGAACATAGGGAGAAATATTTCGCCCATTTTCCCCTACAGCTATTTTTTTCAGTTCTCTCTCTACCCCTCAACCATTGTACAGTATCAGGCGGAAAGTTTACGACATATAGGATTTTTCCTTATTTTTAAATTTAGAAGAGAAGTGAGTTTATAGGTGGACTCTGCACCACTTGAAACCCACAAAATGATTTTGCAGTGCATATGTCATTTGTCGTTTGGCGGAAAATTTGAATTTTCTGAAGTTTAAAGTCCAAAAGTCACTCTATTTATTAAAATATGGAAAACGTTTGTTAAGAAATGTTAAGAAAACCTACATGGACACAGTGCTGTAACTGCCTCCAGAGATGCCGGAGTTTTAGGCTCGTATCACAAGATAGTTCTAACAGCTGTTCTTCCTCGACTGGTCAAAGTGTAGATGGTGGTGGGGTCGATTGGATTGTGTTTTTAATCCAATCGTATTGATTCAGATTCTTTGGAAAATATTTATTAAAATGGGTGCTTAATGTTGATAAGTGTTGGATAAATATCAATTGCAAACTTGGCTCCAGATTTTGAATAGATTTTTCATTCAGAAAGCCTTTCAGAACAGAAAAACAGTCCTTTTGCTCTTCTCCTTTTCCACAACAGCAACTTCTTTTGAAACGCTGCAGTTTTATTAAGTCAGTATTTCTAAACTTTTCTGCGTCACGATGTGATTCTGTCAATAAATCTCATTAGGGACTGTGCGACTGTCCTTGTAAGACCTTTAAAGTATATTTTTAATTTATCAATTAAACAGGGTGTTTATCCGAAACGATGGAAAGAAGGTAGATTAAGTCCTATTTTTAAGAATGGAGACAGGGGAAATGTTGAAAATTACAGGGGTGTCGTTCTACTTTGTAACTTTTCAAAGGTCTTTGAGTCAGTCTTGTATGTACGTATCTACAGCCAAATTAAAAATCAAATTTCTACTTATCAGCACGGATTTGTTAGTAAGAGATCTACGGTAACAAGTCTAACTGTTATGACACAGTTCATTTCGGAAATATTAGATGATGGTGAGCAGGTTGATGTTATTTATACAGATTTCTCGAAGGCCTTTGATAGGATCGACCATCATGTTCTCATTAATAAGTTGTCTTTCTTTGGTTTCACTGATGGTGCGAGGGCTCTTATAAGTTCTTACTTGTTTAATCGAACTCAGTTTGTAGCCTACAACGGATTCAAATCAGAAAGATTTGTGGCTACCTCCGGCGTTCCACAAGGTTCAAATTTGGGACCCTTGCTCTTCATTATGTTCATAAATGACCTTTGCGAGGATTTAAAATGTAACAGGCTAATTTATGCTGATGATTTAAAAAATGTTTATGCCAATAGAAAAAAACTGAGGATTGTTCCTATCTACAAAGCCAGTTGAATTTCGTGCATTCTTGGTGTTGTGACAACAAACTACATCTAAATGCTCAAAAATGCAAAGTTCTAACATATACTAGGAGGGTAGCGTCAATAGAGTTTCAATATAGAATTCAAGACCATAGTAGGTGTAGCACAGCTAAGGATTTGGAAGTTGTTTTTGATGCAAAACTAACATTTGCTCAGCATATAGCATTGAAAGTTTCTGAAGCAATGAAGTCTTACGGGTTCATCATTAGGAATTGTAGGGGTTTCACTAATATTGCATCACTGAAGATATTGTATTTCTGCTTTGTTCGCTCGAAACTGGAATATGCAAGTATTGTCTGGAGTCCAATGTACGAGGTGCATAGAGTTTCACTTGAAAAAGTGCAGAGGAGATTTCTGAAATTTCTGTTGTTTAAGATTAATGGAATGTATCCTGAACGGGGAATCAGTAGCGATTATTTGTGTGAACAGACAAATATTCTTAGCCTGGAAATCAGGAGAGTTTGTGCCTCAATATTATTCCTATATAAAGTATTGCACAATATGATTGATTGCACGGATATACTGTCTCGTATTAACATCAATGTGCCACGGATACACTCACGATCAAGTATGTTTTTTAGATGTGACAGACCTAATACTAATTTGTTATTGAATTCACCTATTCATGTAATGTGTACTAATTTTAATCATATTTGTAGTGTTTGTGATATATACTGTTGTACTAAGAAGCAATTACTACAGACTGTCATTGAATATGTAAATGTCTAAATATTTACCCTATTAATGGGAAACTGTTGGGTAATAAAGCTATTATTATTATTATTATTATTAATAATAAATACGTGGACAACTCATTTTTAATTCGTGTACACGTGAGAGTACGTTACCTCTCGACAACCAACGAGAGTTACAGTAATAAAGTAAAGATGTATGCTCGGCACTCAAATCTTCACAATGCTTATGGAAAAATCTTTCCTTCACGGGTCTTGTTTTTATAAAGCTCACCACTTTGATAATTATATCCATCACGAAATTTAATTCAGGTGAAATATTTTTTTCAGCCAGTGCCTCCGTATGTGTGACGCAATATGTCTATTGTACCTTTGGAGCCTTGGGTTTAATTCGAGCTTGAAGTCCTCCATACTGCCCTGACATCGCGCGAGCTCCATCCGTACACACACCGACACATTTCTCCCATTGGATGTTATTATCTTCCATGTAAGAATCTGTTATCTCAAACAAATCACTAGCCTTACCGGTATCAGTCATCATTTTGCAAAATAACAAATCCTCACGTACATTTGTTTCTTCCATGTACCGCACGTAACATATTAATTGAGCGTCATTATTAGTGTCTGTCGCTTCGTCCAGTTGAATGGCAAATAAACCAGAAAGATTTTCCACAATTTGCTCATTAATGTCTTCAGCTATGTTATGAATGCCACGACTAATCGTATTGTTAGAAAAAGGAATATGTGGTTTGTTACATTTGGCAATACTTGTAAGAGGCGAGCAGTGCTTTGAAAGGAATAGATGCTCTGGAAAACAAGGATGTTAACTGATGTTTCAGTTCTTGCAATTTTCTTGCAAAAGAATCTCACTGCTTTCCTTGTAAATTACTGTGAGTTGTTTCTAAATGACGTTTCAATTTATTAAGAAGCATACTTTCAGCTGCCAGCACCTTATGGTAAACAACACATTGGGGAAGGTCCATATTTCCTTTGCTAACGTAGGTAAATCCAAAATCTAAATATTGGTCATTATCCTTTCTGTACTTTTTTTCGTTTTTCTACAGTTTCTTTTCTATTCTCTCCTGCGTCTTCAATACGTTTTCTGTTTATTTGAATAAAGTTATCCATTTTAAGAATACGCGCGAGTAAGTTAAATACAACACACTTGAAATCAAAACACTGCATTCATCAACGCTTGTAATCGACGCATAAATAAAGTGCCGGAATAAAAGATCGAACGATGAATGAACGAAAGAGCGGGGAAATACAGGGGCGGGCTTACTCATAGAGGTATTAGAATAGAGGAGGTAAGTTCTTGCGAAAAGCGTAGTGCTCATAGAAAGAGAAAGAAATAATATAAGAGTTATTCTGTTTCTCTTACTCGGCGCCGGAACTCAGCGCTCAAGCGCAGAGTAAGAGAGACAGAATTGCCTCATATTATTTCCTTTTCTTTTTAACGACTATACGCTTTCGCTTACAGCAGGCTATATACTTTCTCTCCTCTATTCTAATATCTCTATGGGCTTATTGAGTCCCTGATGAAAGGCGCGCACTAGCACATTACGTCGCTTGCAGGTAACCTGTGCGTATTGTCTCGCGACTCCCCTAGGATAGCCCCGCGACGCCCAGGGCGTCGCGACGCACAGTTAGGAAACTCCTGATTTAGACCCTTGGCTAGCAAAACCTGGTCAAAGACATGCGAGGGACGTAATTGGCGGCCCCTAAAAGAAACCAACAACTGACGTCGTTCGTTTAACAAGGGCCCAGACCAAATTAGTGGTGGCATTGATCACCGGGCACTGTTACCTGAGGAGACATTTACAAAAAATGGGTATCCACAATGGTCCCACAACATGCAACGCAGACTATGTGGTGAAAAAGAAGAAGCCTCTGTGCGCATTCTATATGAATGTGCGACTTTAAATCGGAACAGACATAAACTGTTCGGAGACCTATACGGTGGCGGTAAATTATCAAATAAAGGGCTTGGAAGGAAGCTAATAAACCTTCTTAAAGGGACAACGCTCATGTAACCAAGAGGGGAAGCATAATAAGCCAAGAGGCTACAGTGCACAAACAGGCATAATCGCCTACTACCAACCAGATTGTGCTTTAGAAAGGTAAAATTAAACTATATCTTATACAAACAAAATGTTACTTGAATCGGTGAGTTCGACAACCGTACAAGTCCAAAATTTGACATTTTAAACTGAGATAGCCATTTTGTTTTAAATATATCCCCCTATCAACTGAGCATAAAAACCGTACGATATACTTAAACGTTAACGCTCTACAGTAGGCTGCCGTTCGGTGATGACTGGAAAAACCGTACATGTCCGTGACTTGTACGGTTTTTCCTTTTAGCTACTAAAATATCTGCAGTTATTTGTTTACAAAGAAAGAGTTGACTTCGTGTGGGTTTTATTAATTAAAATAGCTTAATTATCGTGTGTTTTTAAATTTGTTTAAATAAAATATGTCATCCTGTGACAGAGAAGATGTGGTTACTAGCAATGGCAACAAAAAAAGAAAAAGGAATATTGTTAGTTGGAAACATAACCAAAGAAAAATAGCACGTTTGCACGGTCAGGAATATGTTGGTAAAAACGGAAAACATATTGAAGCGAAAACTGTCGGACCTACATGCATGTAAGTTTACATTTTTTTTTAATTAATTAATTTTAACTAATGAATACATTTTTAAGGTGTAAAAAAAAGTGCATGCAGCAGTTTACTGATGAAGAGAAAACAGAAATAATATCAAAATTATACGACGGTAAGCCAAAAAATGAACAAGATACGTATTTGCAGGGGCTTATTGAAGCAAAGCCTATTGAAAGACATCGGATAAGAGGCGTAAAACCTAAACAACAAAGAAAATCAAATTTTTTGTACTTTGTTATGAAACAATCAAATCGAATTTCCGTATGTAAACAGGCATTTATCAGTCTTCATGCCATATCTCATTGGCAAGTTCAGCGTTTAAACACCTTACTTCTAGCTACAAAATCACCAAAGGATTTAAGAGGCCGGCACAACAACAGAGACCTCGTGCAATATACGAAGAATGGATTGTGAAAATAAAAGAACACATTGAGTCATTCCCGGTTAAAGTTTCCCATTACTCCTCAAAAACCATTCATTATTTGGATGCATCTTTAAATGTGAAGAAAATGTACAATCTGTTTATAGATAAAAATCCACAGCTAGAAAATTTGGTTAAATACGAATTCTATCTAAAATATTATAATGAAAACTACAATCTCAGGTTTGGAAGACCACAGGTTGATGTCTGCTCGGTATGTGAAAGCCTTGGAGCTAAACTTAAAGATGTTAATCTTAATGATAATGCAAAGAGAGTGGTTGCAGCGGAACTCATAGTTCATAAAAGGCGCGCAAAAAAGTTTTACACGAAACTAAAAGAAGTGCAATCTCTGTGTAAGGAACGACCAGAAGTAATGGGCCTAGCTTTTGACTATATGCAGAATATGCCCCTCCCACATATCCCGGTTCAAGAAATTTTTTATCTGTGGCAACTTTGGGTATATGCATTTCAGATTCATAATCTTAAAGACAACACTGGTCATTTTTATAGCTACCACGAGGGTGAAGCTCTAAAAGGATCTAATGAAGTATTTCTTTATGATTATATATTGAACCACATACCATCTGAAATCACTGAGTTACACTTATTTTCTGATGGATGTGCGGGACAGAATCGTAACCAGACCATGGTTCGCTTTTTGCTAGCATTGCAGGCGACCAAGAGATTTAACAAAATATACCATTACTTTCCAATAAGAGGGCATTCATTTTTGCCCTGCGACAGGGATTTTGGTTGTGTCAAGAGGGTGATTAAAAAACACGATCGAACTTATATTCCAGAAGAATATCAAGAAATAATACTATCTTCAAGGAAAAAACAGCCATTTACTGTAAAGTTAATTCGACATAACGATATTATTGATTTTAAAAAGTGGTGGCCGACTGATTATAAAAAAACGTGTTCTATTTTAGTCAGTGGTGATAATACTAGAAAAGAAAATTTTGCTGTGTCAAACTATAGGCAATTTCTTTATGACAGTTCAACTCCAGGTTATGTGACAACGTGGAATTACATAAACGGTTTTCTCTCCTACACATTTAAGTTATTAAAGCAACATAAGGAAAGTCCTTCTCTACCGACTGCTGGCGCTTATAAAGATCCTCTACCTATTAATGAGAAAAAAGTCGAGGATATTAAAAAAGTTATGCAATATATGACTGGTGAAATGTTAGAATTTTTCTATCATATAACATCCTGTAATACGACAACGGCAGAAAATGACGATTAAAATGTTTAAATCAGTATTTATTTGTTATTCTTTTAGAACTATTAAAAATGTAATCATTTTTCACCTGTTTTATTTTTTTTTTACGATACTGATTTCGAAAACCGTACTTGTCCACTAACTTCTTTTAGCTATAACTATTAGACCGTTTCGTTTATAGAAAAACTATTACTAGATATAAATCCCAGATCACTAGATCTAAAACTTCTCTGTGTATGCCAAACCTGAGAAATAAGTAATTTAAAAGATTATCAGTTTTTCTTAAATTTCTCAAAATGACATTTTCGGACATGTACGGTTGTCGAACTCACCGATTCAATTTAATTGGCGTTAAAGTTATGTTACATTTGGGGAAAAAGCTAAAAAAAAATCATGCCCCCGCATAAAGCTTCCCTCATAATAATAATATTCATTTAAATTTAATTTATTGTGTTTTTTTCCTAACCTTCCGTATTATTAAAGTTGTGGGTAGAGTCAATCAAGTCCATGTCACTCGAAACACGCCACATTTGGCGGCATTTCTTACGGTGCTTTTACCATATTTGATCTTCCTTAATCGCCCGTTCTAATTCATTTGCCTGATCGATTTCGATTTTCTATTACCGGCTGTCTCTCCAATTTAATATGAAATATATTTTCTTTTTATTGAACGGTAGAAGCGGCCCATCCTACTTTTAATCCTACTTTAAAATATTGGATTTTACGGGGGACAGTTTACAACTTAAAATTTTTTAATGAGATAAATGAAACTACTGTGATAGTTTACAAATTAGATTATGTAAATATAGCAGAATTAACGACCCCGCAAACAGTCAAGTCCATCATCCAGACTCGCTCAATCAGAAAAGCCCTAAGTCAGGGGTCGGCACCCTATGGCACGCGTGCCATCTCTGGCACGCCAAGCAATTTTGAATGGCACGCGTACCTATTCAAAGTTTACACATTAATTTTGTAAACTGTGACATGTTTCGAAATTAAGTAAAGAATCGAAGACAGTATTACTTTAACGATACAAACAAAAACGATATATTATATAAGTCACTATTTTTTTTTTTTTTTTTTTTTTTTATTGGTCTAGCACACGTGCTGCAGGGAAGTCCCTAAAGCGCTCCAGAAGAGGCACGAGTGCGGAAAAAGCGATTCACGTTGTTCTTGAATCGCTGTACTGTACTAGGTATTATTACCAAAAACTACAAAATATATATTTTGTAATTTATAATTTTACTGAATGCATTGGTTTGGTTTTAATTTCGGCAAGTATTAAAGACGGCAAGCCTCAAAATATAAGCACAAATAAACGTCCTCAATTCAGATCAAAAGAGCCGCTATAAGGCGGTTTTTGTTTGACTTGACTTCAATCGTTCCGACGCGCGCCGCAACTCTTTTTATATTGCCGAACTTTAGTTTTTGTTAGATTTAACTTCTAGGCGGCCCTTTGATTGCAAGGGGCGCGTTGTCGATAATAATTTTTGTTCTAAGAAATTTAATGAACGTAATTATTGGAATTTTCTGGAAACATTATTTTTCTATATATAGCAAGCGGCTACACGTTTGGATCATCTAGTATAGAAGTAACATCCCTTCCAATCAATAGTCGTCGAAAAGTTTAAAAATTAAAATTACGTTGCGTTATGGCCGCGAAGAAACAGAAGGTAGACGTTCGATCATTTCAAACTTCATGGACAATAGATTACGGTTTTGTACAGCAAAACGATCGGGCCATTTGTTTCCTATGTCGGGAAAGCGTAGTTTTCCGGACATCTAGTGTTCCACGACATTTCCAGATAAAACATGAATCGTCATTTAAAGATAACGCTGATAAAAGGGAGGCAATACAAAGAGCAAGTAAACAATACGAGAAACAGTCAATATTCTTTAGCAAAGTTTTCCAAGGAAAAAATCAGGTAACCGAATGCAGTTTCAAAGTTGCACAATCGTTGGCACAAAAGGGTAGGCCGTTCACTGACGAAGAATTTATGAAGCAAACGTTTTTGAGTACTGGCGAGATTTTATTCGACGACTTGCCCAATAAGGATACAATATTGGCCAGCATTAGGGATATACCGGCATCAGCGCGGACCATCGAGAGACGAGTTACCGAAATGACACAAAATGTCCAAAAACAGCAGAGAGACGCTTTGTATTTAGTGTAGCATTGGATGAAAGTGTCGATATAAATGACATTGCCGGTCTGGCAATCGTTGCGCGATACTTCGATGATGGCAATGTGTATGAAGAGCTGATTTGTCTGCTCCCATTGCAGGGAACTATAAGAGGAGAGGATATATTTTCAGAATTTGTTAAACATTTTGAAAAGCGGAACGTTGATTTAAATAAAATTTTTTGCGTACCGACAGATGGCGCTCCTGCTATGATTGGGAGACATAAAGGATTTGTTTCCCTACTTATTGAACGCATGGGTCGATCAGTTTTGAATTTTCATTGCATAATTCACCAAGAGAGTTTGTGCGCTAAAATCTCCGCTGGAAGTTTAAAATCCGTGATGGATAGGGTGGTTAAAATAGTTAACTACATTGTCGGTCGTTCTTCACTGATCCATAGACAATTTAAGGCGTTTCTGCAGGAATTAGAAAGTGCATAATCAGATATACCATTGCACAATAATGTGCGCTGGCTCAGCCGTAGTAAAGTGCTCTCTAGATTTGTGCAATATCTGGGCGAAATTAAATCGTTCTTGTTGGAAAAAAATCAAGTGGATGCTTATCCTGAACTAGAAGATAAGAACTGGATCTGTATGTTAATGTTTCTTACTGATATTACAAACCATCTCAGTGAACTCAACTTAAAGTTACAAGGTTCAGGCAAAACAGTTCTGGATTTATACGAATCCTGGAAATCATTCAAATTAAAAATAGATTTATTTATCAGCGATATTACCACAAACACATATAAATATTTTCCAAATTTAAAAACTTATATATCCAGTGTTGACGATGGTGCACTAATAGACGAAATTCTTAAATATATAACTAATTTAAAAGAGGAGTTTATCGAGAGGGGTGAGGATTTTGATAAACATGGTCCTACGTTCGCTTTTTAATTAAACCAGATTTAATGGATTTTTCCAGCAGTTGCTTTGACATATCTCTTTTCTCATGGATGGACATTAATGATTTTGATCTTCAATACATTGAATTTAAAAAGCTCCGAGTTATGGAACACGAAATTTGTAGAATTAAGAAGGGTATTAGAAGGTGACTGCCAGAACCATTCAATCGAGTTACTCAGTTGTTGGATGAGTTTACCAAAGAAATTTATTTGTCTTAAGAAAGTAGCGTTTGCCATGCTTACAGCTTTAGGATCATCCTATATCTGTGAACAACTTTTTTCCCATATGAGAGTGATTTTAAACCCGTACCGAAGCAGGTTGACAACAGACAACTGGGAAGCATGTGTGACACTGAAAATAACGAGACATGAACCGGATATAAGAAAACTCTCTAAAGAACTTCAAGCACAGGGTTCACACTAGGTCCTAGGACTAGTATAATAAAATTATTTGTTAAATGTTAAAATTTTTTTGTTGTGTGTGTGTGTGTGTGTGTGTGTTTCTTCTACCACGACGGCTATTCACCACTTTTATGGGAAGTTAGTAGACCTTATGGAGAGCGAAGAAAGGCCTGTTGGGATTTTTTGTGACTTAAGCAGGGCATTCGATTGTGTGGATCACCGGTTGCTCCTGGGCAAGATGGAGGCATATGGAGTGAGGGGATCTGCACTGGGCTGGCTGACGAGCTTTTTGAGGGACATAAGACAGTTTGTCTCAGTTTCTTATGGAGATCCTGGAATGGGACGAGAATGTTTTACATCGGACATCAATACCATTGGTTTGGGTGTTCCACAAGGGTCCGTACTGGGACCAATTTTATTTACATGTTACATCAATGATCTGGCATAGGTGGTTAATCCCGGATGGACGATGGCTCTGTTCGCAGATGATTCGTCATTTATAGTATCCTCTCCGGGACCATATAAGCTTAGAAGATATGTGTAGGGTCGGAATGAGCTCGCTGATGCAATGGTTTAATAACAATTCTCTGCATCTGAATAGCTCCAAGACGAGTTATGTTAGATTTCATACACCACAAACCAAAACAATTGACAATCTCAACATATTAGTGAGCGGAGAGGCTATTAATCGTTCAGCTCATTTCAAGTTTCTGGGGCTAATAATGGACCAAAATCTTGATTGGAAGGAGCACTGCAGCATGTTGTGCTCTAAAGTAAGCAGTTTGTGTTTTATGATGAGAAATCTTAGATTGGTCCTGCCTCAGCCCGGTTTACAATGCGTATGTGGATCAAGACTGCACTATGGAATTTGTTTTTGGGGTTCTTCCTCCTCAGCAAAGAATGTTTTTGTGGCGCAGAACCGGGTCATGAGAGCTATGCTGGGTGATTTCTCCGGGCACATCATGCAGATCACAGTTTGCGCGATTGGGGCTTCTGACGCTTGCTGGAATTTTTATATATGAATCGAGTAAATATATTTATTTAAATAAATCAAATTATTTGCAACATGCTAATATTCACAGTTACCCGACAGTTTTTATGTGCCGTTGAGTCGGTTAAACATCGATAAGAACTCTCTACAGAACTTGGGACGTACTGTGTTCAACCGACTTCGCGGGCATGTTGAGACAGACCATGGTCTTTTGAGCTTTCAAAGAAATCTTAAGCGTTTTTTAATCAATAGAGAATTCTATAGTTTGGATGAGTTTTGGAATATCTAATCATCGTTACAGATTGTATAGAGATCGTTTATGTTATACTCTACTAATGTTATCTGTATTATTTGTATTAGTGTTGTATAATGACGAATTCCATACATTTATTGTAAAATGTCGCTGGAAAAATAAAAGTATTATTATTATCATTATTATTATTATTATTAAAAAGCTGATTTAAATTGGTAGCATGTAAATTAAACCAAGGGAAGAATTTCCCTGTATTTTTTATGACTTTCATTATAAACAATGAAAAGTTGTGTCATGATTAAAACTGAACCTATGGAATACTCTCTGACGTTATTGTAGATCACTATCACAAAAAACATGTACCTGTTATACTAGTAATTTGCCATTACGTTACAGAACTTGCAGTTATTTCATGTCTATCAACAAATTGTAGACTACATTTAGAACAATAATACTATTTTTATGTGTCTTTTACATTTGGATAGGCTGTTAGTTGGTTATGTGATCTATCCAGGATATTTTCAGTAATTTTCTTAGAGTTCTCATTTCAAATGTCTCTATTCTATTGAGGGACTTATGTCTCTCTCTGCTTTATAGAGTAATATTGGCCAGCTTTATAATTTGAATACTCAAATTGTATAGGTGAAGAGTATTTCTTGATGTTGAAACAGATGTACCTAACTCTATTCCGTTCATGACTACTTCTGAATTCCTCATTCTGTTTCTAACTTTTTCGTTTCATTCACTATATTCTTGACCTACCAGCACTTCTACGATAATATTCTATTTCCATTGCCATTAATTAAGGTTTTTCATTCTCCTATATTGGGCGTACCTCACCTTTATACGTTAATATTGTTTCCACCATCGCTTAAAAAACGAATATCTTGTTGTTGGTCAATGACCTATTTTTGACCTAACCAATTAGATTTTTACCTTTTTTGATGCATTTTGGATGGGCGTTTTTAATTAAGAAAAAATGCTATTTTACAACACTGTAAACAAGAGCGTGCGGGAAAGATGTTTATAGTAACGAGAATTTGGCACGATTAACAATACAAATCAAAACAGGGAATAGAATTTTGCTGCATCAGTTGTCTGTTTTGATTAGTATTGTTAATCCCGCCAAATTCTAGTGACTATAAACATCTCCTCCTAGCTTCTTAAGGGGTAAGGTCACTCCAGGTCTCAGGAAAAAAAGGCTAATTTCTGGAATTTTTTTCAAGAGTTTAATAAAAGCAGTTGCAAATTTAGTTGAAGTATTTTATTAAACAAATATGTAAGTGTAGAATTTTTTTAAATTCAGAATGGACGCTTTAGAATCCAAGATGACATGAGAGACCTGAAACGGGCGAAACGATTGATCCCGTAGATTTCAACCTAGAACAAAAAAAAATAAAAAAAATTTATTAATATACGTCAAAAACTAGTGGTTAACGTACGCATTTTGCCATAAGTTATAAACTTCCTTTTTATATAAATAATTTTTCGTGAAAATTTTGGGTGAAAAATGAATATTTTTTGAAACGTGCACCATTTTCCAAAAAAAATTTGAAATTCAACCACTAGTTTCTGTCATATATTAATAAAAAGTTTTTGGTTTCTTATTCTAGGTTGAAATCTACGGGAGCAATCATTTCGTCCTTTTCAGGCCTCGCATAAAAGGTGCCTTGTCGTCTTGGATTCTGAAGCGGCCATTTAGAATTAAATAGATAAAAAAAAAACATTTTTATACACTTAAATATTTGTTTAATAAAGTGCTTCAAACAATTTTTCGACAGCCTTTATTATATTCTTGAAAAAATTCCAGAAATTAGCCTTTTTTCCTGGCCCCTTTATTACCAGCGCGCATAAGGAAACTTTTTGAGAATGGAAATAATTATTCTTCACCATTTTATCAGGAATTAACGGACATGAAAACGTGGATTACAGAGGCATACAAAAAAATCTGTCTTTTAAGTGAGACACGTGTTTTCTTATATACCAGGTGTACAAGAATGAAATTCGGATTTTTTTTTCTAAAAAAAACATGTTTAAATTCAGAAGGATGATAAAAAGTGCTTTATTCAAAGTATGCTCTATCTCTTGTTATACCTTTTTCCCATCTTTCGGGCAATTTGTGAATACTATGCCAGTAAAAATCTTCCCCTTTTGCTGCAAACCATTCATCGAGCCATTTTCTCACATCTTCGTAGGAACCAAAGCGCTGCTCAGCAAGTGCGTGGCCCATCGATGCAAACAAGTGGTAATCGGAAGGAGCCAAGTCTGGTGAGTAAACCGCATGGGGTAGAACTTCCCAGTTGAGTGCTTCCAACGTGTCGCGAACTGGTTTTGCCGTATGTAATGGAGCATTGTCATAAAGAAAAATGACTTTGTGTTGCCTCTTTCGGTATTCTGGCCTTTTTTCAAGCAGCGAACGGTTCAAATCGGTCAATTGTTGTTGGTAACGTTTAGTAATAATCGTTTCCCCAGGTTTTAACAGATTATAATAGACCACGCCCCTCTGGTCCCACCAAACACAGAGAATCGTCTTTCTCCGGTCAATGTGGATGGTGAGCCTGGGTCTACCCATGATTTTTTACGCTTGGGATTCTCAAAATAAATCCACTATTCATCCTCTGTATTTATATGATGCAAAAACCACTTCCTTTTGTACCGAGCGAGCAAAATGTCACACGGGTTTTTTCGCTTTTCCATTTGCCTGTCGTTTAACTCATGTGGTACCCATTTACTGGTTTTCTGAATCTTTCCCATCTCTCGTAGCCGATTGGAAATAGCTTGTCGACTAACGCCCAATTGCTCGGCGAGTTGTTTTTGTGTTTGCGAATCATCTTCGCCCAATAATGCTTGCAATTCCACATCTTCGTATTTTTTTGGCGGTTTTCCACGTTCTTTGTCTGCAACATCGAAATCACCACTTTTGAAACGCCGAAACCATCATTTACACGTATCTTGCGATGGAGCATGTTCACCATAAGCTTCTCGAAGTAATCGGTATGATTCTACAGCAGTTTTCTTCAAATGAAAACAAAAAATTAATGCTGTCCGCGAATGCTCTTTGTTTGGTGTAAATTTCGACATATTGAACACAACAACACAACACTATGCACACACTTTTCCAATTTATCACTCGTCAGCGTCTGATACTTGTTGATGACACAACAAAATGGCGCAATCTCAAATCTTTATAGCACAAACTGCCTTGGTGCACCATCTGTTTCTGAAATCCGCATTTCATACTTGTACACCTAGTATATGCTGAGTCCAAAAACTGACACACTTAGAGTTGCCAGAAAAATATTAAATTGAAAAAAATACGTTTTAATAAATAATGTAAAACTGTATAATCCATAAAATTATGAAATAAAACTATTATTTCGGACATCTTTAAACGTTCTCAATCCACATTTATCCTAAAAACTTAAAAATATTAGGTTTTAGTGTTCATGTTTAACCAAAAACACGCATACACCACCTTTAACTAAGCTACGTAGCAAAATGCTGGTTAAAATAAATAAGTGCAACCGCTAAATTAAAAGATTGTTTCTAAATTTTATTAATATTTAACAAAACTTTTATTTCCAGTGTTTTTTGAAGTTCTAAATCATGACTTGACATCAAAAAAACAAGGTTTTATATTCAGTTTTAACAATAGGAATGCATCACTTAGCAGTACTACTTCACAATCTTTAAAAGACATTTTTAATTTTGTTAAAGTAGATGGACTGAAAGAAATGTTCTAAAACAAAGAAAAACGAGCCACTGAAATCGCTTTGGAGCATTTTAAAGAGGAACTGGCATTGGTACTCAAACTTAAAGAACACGAATCTTCGAGTGAAAATGAAGGAGCTCTATTTAGTGCTCAATCTATAAATGAAGTGTTAGCGATGAAATAAATTATATCCCTCTTATTCGGCGATCACAGATACTAAGAAGGCTTGTTACTCTGAGCACATCAACTATTCTAATGGTGGAGCAAAGGTTCACTTGATATTATTGCTTGAACATTCTTTAAAAAGAATTCTTATGACATTAGATAAAGAAGTAGTAAATAATGCAAACAAAAGTCTAGTATTTTTGGGAAAATGGGGCATGGATGGAGCTTCAGAGCGGCAGATGACAACGATGGAATTTCAACGACCATTCTTTCGATCTATGCTCAAGCGACAATGACATTGCTTATTAAACACTTGCGACTGATGCAGCTGTATTTATCTGTAACTTGGTACCTCTTGAACCAAGAACTATAAATTATGCAATTTAAAATTATATAAAAAACAACACTATGTTTTAATTTTCAATATATTTAAAGTCACTTGACAATTGTTTCACCATACAATGGCTTCTTCAGAAGTAAATAAGAAAGAAAAATATTTGGTAGTAGTCCTGGTTATATAGTGCTTAAAACTATCCTTAATTACCTAAGATTATGCTAATCATTTTATTATATTATTTGCAGACAGAATTATTTTAAGAATGCAAATCTGTGGTACTATTTCCGAGAACTAATAAAGATTAAGTAAGGGCGAATGGTTTATGTCTACCTGTTCGTTTAATAATTGATTGGAGTTTTTCCGTTTGTTAATTTCAAGACATTCACGCAAATTTAATTCTTTAGATTTATTTTCTACATATAGGATTTTTAGCGTATCATCAAAATTATGAGATTCGTTTATTATATGGGTTGCGTAATGTGAATTGTTCTTATTTTTTAAATAACTATGTTTATGTTTTTTAATGAGAGTTTCAAAAGATCTACCAGTTTGACTAACGTAGGTTTTAGTACAAGATCCGCAATTTAATAGAGAAACTCCTGATTTCAAGGATTTCTTCGATTTGGTTTTGTTATTCAAAAATATACTACCTAAGGAATCATGGTTTTGAATGCTCTTTTATTGTTCTTTTTTATTACATGTTTGGAAATTGTTCTAGTTATTTTCCCTGTGTATGTGACTGTACTAAATTTTCCTTTTTTGTCAGTAATTGTGGGATAAATTAGAGAGATTGCTTGTTTAAAGGATTTTTTATTCAAGATATTATCTATAATGTAGTTTTAGTCATAAGGATATGTAACAATATGTGTATGAAAGAGTTAAAAGCTGCCATTTTGTGAGGATAAGGGTGGGATGAACTATTGTGTATGACAAAATGGCAGATTTTAACTCTTTCATACATAGATTGTTACATAGCCCTATGACTAAAACTAATTTTAACAAAGAATTCAACATAATCAAACAAATAGCAATTAATAACGGATATGACTCCAATATTATAGATCATATCTTGAATAAAAAATCCTTTAAACAAGAAATCTCTCTAATTTATCCCACAATTAATGACAAAAAAGGAAAATTTAGTACATTTACATACACAGGGAAAATAACTAGAACAATTTCCAAACATTTAATAAAAAATAATAATAAAATAGCATTCAAAACCAGTAATTCCTTAGGGAGTATAATTTTGACTAACAAAACCAAATCTAAGAAATTCTTAAAATCAGGAGTTTATCTATTAAATTGTGGATCTTGTACTAAAACCTACGTTGGACAAACTGGTAGATCTTTTGAAACTCGCATTAAAGAACATAAACGTAGTTATTTAAAAAATAAGAACAATTCACATTACGCAACCCATATAATAAACGAATCCCATAATTTTGATGATACGCTAAAAATCCTACATGTAGAAAATAAATCTAAAAAATTAAATTTGCTTGAATGTCTTGAAATTAACAAACGGAAAAACTCCAATGAATTATTAAACGAACAGGTAGACTTAAACCATTCTCCCTTACTTAATCTTTATTAGTTCTCGGAAATAGTACCACAGATTTGCATTGTTAAAATAATTCTGTCTGTAAATAATATTGTAGCCTATGAAAAGGTGTTTAATTGCGCCCCACGTACACTGCGTCATTTTGTAACATGTTAAACTGTCCTCAGTTTGAGGCATCTTTTTTTGTACCCTGTGAGAAGTTGTTTGTCCCACGCTTGAGCGCAATTTTGTAACTTTTTAATTTTTGTTGTCCCAAGCTTGGGCGTAATTTTCTTGCAGCCCCGCTTTAATTTCTGATAATAAATTGAGTGAAACCCGATTTTAAAAGAACTAAAGAAATTAAAGAAACACTAGCTCAGTTTTCCTTGGTAGAGAGATATGGGTAAGAGATATTTGTCTTACGTCTTTTTGGAATTATTTTCTATTTTTAAAAAGCTTTAGCTGTACAAATTTTGGGCACCATCCATTTTAAAATAGAAAGGATCTAACTTCAGCTAAAAAAATGGAAAAATACTGAAAGAATGTATTGTTGGTAAATAAAAAAATCAGTTTGGTACAGCCGTTCTTGTCCTGAAAAGTAGGATAGGTATTCAGTGAGACACTAGCTTTAATCAACAAAAAAAAGAGAATTTATTCATGTTTTTTTTTTAAAATAAAAAGTTCCAACCTTTGCAGTTCTACAAAAAATTCTAGCCTAACTAGTAGTTATTACATTTAAATCCTGAACTATGATAACCCCCGAAGACGAAAAATAGTGCTTTACACTTCACTTTTTAGTCTGTTTTAAATTGCTGTTAAGGCACTACTCTGGGATAAGTCTATTGAAGGAAGTTTTGGTAACTTACTGTTCTTATTCCTGCTTTGATGGCATTCGACCGATTTCACACTTTTCTAACTAACACTTTGAAAGCCCACTACGGCTTTTAGTTAAGAAACTGGTACTTTTACTTAGCTCGCATGATGGTTGTTCTGAGCTTTTTTTTTGTAGCTCAGTCGAAGAAAGCCTACTTGGCGGCTAGATGGAAAATTAGCCTGTCGGCTAGATGGTACTAAGCCTACTCGGCGGCTAGATGGAAAATAGCCCGGCTGCGGCTAGATGGAAAACAGCCACGACAGTCGGTCTTCAGGGCCTTAAATAAACCATCCAAACTCTGCCGGTAATATGGCGACGCCGGAACCAAAACAGCGGATACACACTTTTCACCAATCGCGGCGTAGCGTAGGTTCGGTCAGGAACCCGCACAACACACTATACCGAACGTCTTGGAATCTCTGTTTAATATACCGTTCGATACAAAAATGAAAATAAGTACAATTTGAAGTGAAAAATCAGTAACATTACATGGTCTTAAAATCTAGGAAAAAATGAATGTTACAATATAATAAAATGATTAGCATAATCTTAGGTAATTTAGGATAATTTTAAGCACTATATAACCAGGACTACCACCAAATATTTTTCTTTCTTATTTACTTCTGAAGAAGCCATTGTATGGTGAAACAATTGTCAAGTGACTTTAAATATATTGGAAATTAAAACATAGTGTTGTTTTTTATATAATTTTATTATTACCAACAAGTATCGGCTAACACAATCAAAGATATTATGCAATTTTATGTATTGATGAAAAACCTTCCTCCATGTTTTACTGCCGTCCAATACATTTTAAATTTATCAAAGAAAGTGATGAGGTAATAAAAAAGTATTACAAATCTATTTCGGAATTGCTGGAAAAAGTCACAACTTTGAATATATGAGAATAGTATTTAAAGTAAATTAATTTAAAATGTACCATGTTCGATGGTAAAACGTGTAATGTTTTAACCAATCAAAACGCATCTTCTCGTTGCAACATTTGTGGAGTTGGCCCTAAGAAATATATATAACATCAATTATGTCTTTCATCTTCATTGCAATACAAAATTTGACCAATGGAGTTTTTCTATACTACACCGCAGGATTCGATTCATGGAGTATGCATTACATATTTCTTATAATTTGAATTTTAAAAAAGGGTCGGCAAGAGGTTCTAACAAAAAACGAGGAAATTGATGATTTAGCAGTCTATGAAAAGTAATCTTTGTTTAACAGTAGATGTAGTCAGACTAGGTTCAGGAATAAATAATACAGGGAATATCGCACGTTGTTTCTTTGCTAACTCCGAAGATGTATCTAAAATTATCGATAGACGAAAAATTGTTGACTAGGTGGCATGTAATTCTATAAATTATATCTTAGATTAGAATTAGACGCATTCAAAAAATATTGTTTAAGAACTGCTGAAAAATGGATAGAGATCCATGGTACAAAATGTCACCTTCAGTACATAAGGTGCTTATGCATGGATGCGAAGTTATGAAGACGTTCGAAAAGTCTATGGGTTACTTTTCAGAAAAAGCTCAAGAAACTAGCAATAAAATATTTCGCAATGCTCGAGCCAGACACAGCAGGAGGATGTGTGGAAGATCTAAACTAACGAAGATACAATTCATCGTTGTTTGATTTTGTCAGATCCAACTTGCGAGATAAAGAAGAAAAAAAACCTAAAAAATTAATATTCAAAGTTAAAAAATTCGTTAAAAATTAAAAAAAAATGGAATAATCTCCACCACACACAAATTTTATAATTGAACAATATAAAAATCATTAAGAATGATAGAAATATTTTGAAAAAAAATAATAAAAAATGAAAAAATGCTAAACAATTTACAAAAAGCAAAAAAAATAAAAAATATAAAAACATTTAAAAAAACACACAAAAAATTCCAAAAAATTAAAAAAACAAAAAACAGAAAAAATTAGAAACGATAAAAAAGAAAAAATTATACAATAAATTAAAAAACCGACCACTTTAAAAACTGCTACGTTGACGTGGTAAAGAGGCTTAAATCGTATTGTGTCAACAACGGTAACTAAAAGCAGTCAAATAATATTTTTACCTAACTGAAACAATTCAAATAATTCACTAATATAACTATCTTTATCAGAAACGTAACTACAGCTATTGAGTTCAAGATATAAAGTGAAAGTTAAAACGAATGTATATTGAACATTTTCACGCTACTACAACTACCAAAACCACTACCACCGCCACTACCACTACTACTACCACTACCACTATCACTGCCACTGCCACTACCACTACCACTACCACTACCACCACCACCACCACCATCACCACTACTCCTACACCTACATCTACCCCTATCCCTACCCATAACTCTACGCCTACCCGTCTTTGGTTAAATTATGTGTGTTTTTTTGACTTTTCAACATCAAGTGCATAATTTATTTATTTTTTGTTACTCGAACACAAATTTTACTTGAATAAACTGCTTCTACGCTGACACTTATGGCTTCTTTTCTTTCTCAAAAAAGTGCCTTGAAAGATTTCACATTTTTAGCACTTCCAGCATATAATATACGTTATACCAAGAATACCAAAAAAGGATTACCGCCACTGGATTAGATTTGTGAAGTGGCTCGAATTTTTTCCATTTTTTCCCACACATCGTACGTCTTGCGATGTCTATTCTCCATGCCTTTCTGTCCATCCAAAGGTATTTATCTAATTCCCTTTCTCCCCTCTGTCTATTCCTTTTCCTCAGCTTCGTCGTGATCGACCTCTTCTTCTCCTACTCTGTGGTGTCCAATTTAATATTTTTTTCGTGAGTCGCTCCTCTGGCATTTTTCCCATGTGTCCGTGTCATTTAAGTTGTTTTATTTTTATGTCTTCTGTTGTTCTTTTGGAAAGTTTTATTATCTCTCTGATTCTGCTATTAGTGACGTGCTCAAGTCTTGATTTGCCGGCCGCTGTCCTCCAATAGTCTATTTCGGTCAAGAGTCTCCTCTCCAGTAGTCCATTTCAGTCAAGAATTTAAGTATTTCCCAAGGGTATAGGTATAGGTATGTGGATGATGTTTTCGCGATTTTTGATACAAAGAAAGCAAACATAGATGATTTCGTTTCCAAATTAAATAGCCGGTATGATTTCCTTAAATTCACTTACGAAATTGAGAACAAAAGACAATTGCCTTTTCTAGATATTTTAATTATTAAAAATAGTAATAGCTTAGAATTTTATATCTATAGAAAAGACACAATAACAGATAGATATATTCCTAATGATTCCTTTCATTGCAAGCAACACAAATTAGGCGCATTACATTTTTTAGTTCATCGTTTCGTCACTTTTCTTCTGAACAGAGTAATAGTCAATAATGAAAGGAATCGTATTAGAAATATAACTAGAGTTAATAGTTATGACGAAGACTTAGTAAATAAGTTAATAAATAGACATAAGTTCAGGTTAAATATTCAGAATTCCACCTTTTTTACACGCGAAGAAAATAACACCAAGTATGTCTCCATACCATATAATCCGAAATATAGCAGGAGACTCAATAAGGTATTTAATAAGGTAGGCCTCAGCTTAGTCAATAAGTCATGAGACAATCGGAGGAATATCTTAGGAAATCCCAAAGATAGGATTCCTAATTGTGAGAAAAGTGAAATTTATGAAATTAGTTGTAATGATTGTGACAAAAAGTATGTTGGGCAAACTAAAAGGTCAATTAAAATACGATTTAAAGAATATTTAGTACATTTAAAATACAGTAGAACAGAAAAGTCAAGCATTGCCAAACATGCCCTTGACGCTGTTCATACTGAAACATTGGATATAATCTAAGATTAATTAAAAATGTATCCGATAGGAGATTGTCGAACACATACGAAAGTATGGAAATTATAAAATGTAAAAGTAGTTTAAATAAAGACAGAAGGCCTATTCCTTATAGTCCCCTCTACTGGTTACTTGACCGGAACTGATGGCGTCGCCTATGCCATTAGTTCCGCCTAAGTAATTCAAGGATTAGGCTAAATATAAATAGGGTAGATTTGCAGTTTAGCTTTAGTAAATCATCGCTCCTGATGAAGCTAACATGGTTAGGGAAACGCGCGTCAAGTGCAAAAATAAAGTGTTTGGTGTAGTGGTGATATATACTGAGTAGTGTCATTATGCCAAAGATTCCACATTCTCAACATTATTGATATTGTATTTACTTTTAATAAACAATTTTTTACTATATTTGATGATCGTTTTAATTAATTTCTACTTTGTGATTCTTAAGGGGGTTGAGGAGGAATAGTCTCAACCAAAATTTGGATGGATTAACTTTTGGCTGTTTTGTAAAAACTTAATGCAAAAAAAAATTAATTATATTTTATAATTTTTAAAAAATTATCAAAGCAAATAATATGAAAAAAATAAAAGAATTAAAACAAATATTTTAATAGGTAATTAATAAAAATCTTAAAATTCCTGTGTCTCGAAGCGGCAACGATGTAAAGTAATTTACTGTTGGCTCTACTGATATGCTTGTATATATAGATATATTGAATTTTGTGTTTTTTGAGATGAATTGATAATAACAAAAAATAAACAAATATTGATAAAAATGGTAAAAAAAATTTTATGTGGAAGCGAAAATGCGTTACTGTGGGTGTATACAATCAAAGATTAAGCCAACAAAGTGTTGGTAAACGGAACAGAAAATCAAGTGTCTCCTAACCTCTGTGACAGTGGTCGTCGAATTGTTAACATGCAATCACTTGAAGAAAACTTAAAATGTCCTTCATGTAATGAAACACTTTCATTATGTTATATTACTAATGAAAAAACGCTGTGGTCTAGCATCACTACTAACTGTAAAGTGTGATAAATGTCTAACGTCCAACACAGTGTCAACAGACAGTACACACATATTGAAGGAGAATAAGGAACATTATAATGTTAACACTGGAAGTGTACTAGGTAATTATAAATTAAGCAAGAAAATTAATTAAATAATTAAAACAAATGCTTTAAATAATTTATTTTTATTTTATATTTTATACTAAATGTAACGTTGCCGCTATTTCAGAGATAAAAGGTAAATCATTCATAAGTACCCCCAATAATTGTTATTTTTCTTAAAGTTAAAGCTTTCTAATTAAATTTGAAAATTTTTTTAAATTATCGCGGAATTTTAGTGTCTAACATAGTTAAATTTCCTATTGATGGCATTTTTTTTCATTTGTTATAATGTATCATTTTTATATCAAATTGACGAATTCTCCATAAGACTATATGTATTGTTCATTTAGATTTTTATTTAAATAAGTTTCTTAAAGACCTTAAATTTTTCATAGAAAATTTCTAAACTAATTAATCTATAGATCTAAATCTATACAAAGTATTTTTCATATTTTACGTTTAATGCCTTAACCTCCTTAATAGATAGATAGACAATATTTTAATATTTGGTATAATTAACTATTATGGAAGAATTTTTTTTTCTTGTAAAGGGGGCGGTGGTCCAGAAAACGTTGGGAACCTCTGGTATAGATGGAACGAAAATTATTACAAGTTCTTTGCTAATGTATCTGGTATATAAAAAAATAATTCAAGGTCATTAGTTTTTGGCGAACATCGGAAACAAACTTTGTTGAAAACTCATTTGGGGTGTGTTTTGTAAAGTCTAAAAAAAAAAATTATTTTCAAGACAATCACGGTACGGAAAAACTGATCCAATGTAACTTGGACTTGCGCAATTAGTGTGCAAGTCCAACTTGCATTCGACCAGTTTTTTATTTATTAAAACTTTTGTTTAGTTTGGAATAAAAAGTGCGATTTTTTTTAATCTTATTTATCATCTTGCTTATAATAATTTATGCATGTTTTTTTAAAACATAGTTAGATAGTACTCAGTATATATCACCACTACACCAAACACTTTATTTTTGCACTCGACGCGCGTTTCGCTAACCATGTTAGCTTCATCAGGAGCGATGATTGACTAAAGCTAAACTACAAATCTACCCTATTTATACTTAGCCTAACCCTTGAATTGCTCAAGCGGAACTAATGACATAGGCAAGGCCATCAGTTCCGGTCAAGTAACCAGTAGAGGGGACTATAAGGAATAGGCCCTCTGTCTTTATTTAAAATACTTTTACATTTTATGATTTCCATACTTTCGTATGCGTTCAACAATCTCCTATCAGATACATCCTTTATTAATCTTAGGTTATCTAATGTTACAGTATGATCAGCTTCAAGGGCATGTTCGGCAATGCTAGACTTTTCTGTTCTATTGTATTTTAAGTGTGCTAAGTGTTCTTTAAACCTTGTTTTAATTGACCTTTTAGTTTGCCCAACATACTTTTTGTCACAATCATTACAACTAATTTCATAAATTCCACTTTTCTCACAATTAGGAATCTTATCTTTGGGATTTCCTAAGATATTCCTCAGATTGTCTGATGACTTATAGACTAAGGTGAGGCCTACCTTATTAAATACCTTATTGAGTCCCTTGCTATATTTCGGATTATATGGTATGGAGATATACTTGGTGTTATTTTCTTCGCGTGTAAAAAAGATGGAATTCTGAATATTAAACCTAAACTTATGTCTATTTATTAGCTTATTTACTAAGTCATCGTCATAACCATTAACTCTAGTTATATTTCTAATACGATTCCTTTCTTTATTAAAGTTTACTCTATTCAGAGGGAAAGTGACCAAACGATGAACTAAAAAATGTAATGAGGCTAATTTATGTTGTTTGCAATGAAATGAATCATTAGGAATATATCTATCTGTTACTGTGTCCTTCCTATAGATATCAAATTTTAATCTATTATTATTTTTAATAATTAAAATATCTAGAAAAGGCAATTGTCCTTTGTTCTCAACTTCGTAAGTGAATTTAATGGAATCATACCGGCTATTTAATTTAGAAACAAAATGATCAATATTTGCTTTCTTTGTATCAAAAATCGCGAAAATATCATCCACATACCTATACCATACCCTTGGGAAATATTCGAATTCTTGACTGGCTTCGATTTCAAACTTACTCATGAATAAATTGGCTATGAAAGGTGATAAGCAATTACCCATAGCTGTCCCTTCTTTCTGAACATAAAATTGATTGTTATTCCCAACTTAGTTAATAGTTAGATAGCTTTAAATTTGTTCTCCCAAAAACGCTCTTTGGATTTATCTGACTCCGCCCATTAAATCAGCCTACACCACTGATAGCGTCTAATCATTTCATTAGTTTTTCTTAAAAATCTTGTTAATTTTGAAGCAGGGGCACTGACGAAGTCAGTTTCAAGGAGCGGGGGGGGAGGACACAAAGGACCTCTTTTTAAAGAAAAAAAGAGAAGACTGTGGCAAAGGTACTTATAGGGGGGGACGTCAATCGACAAGTAGAGGAGCGTTAAACTCCTTACACTGGAACTACAAATAGATAACCGGGGTGAGAGGAGGAGATTTTTCAGTGGAATTCTAAAAACTTGCATCCAATTTAAAAATCGATGGCCGTAGGTGAACATTTTTGACAAAAAGGAACCCCCAATTTCTAAGGGAACTATTTTCCACATTCAAAGGGGCTGCCCCCATGATTATGTCACAGGACAGAGGGTACAACCATTTTATTATTTTATTTATTATGTTGCTAACAATAATTTTTGTATATTTCTTTAGCATCATAAAATTGCCTTAAATAATCAAATTAAATAAATTATTGGTAATTATTAATTAATAATATTGTTATTTTAAGTCAATATCTTTAAATTAAAGCTTTTTAGAGGGCAACAAAATTAAAAAATTTACTTCTGCCTAAACGATATTTCAGAACGATATTGCCCTGTACAAATAGTATATACCTACATGAATGACGTCAACTCTGACGTCATTCAGCTAGCTGCAACTGGGTTACCCGGGGTGCAGTGTCCCGGTTCATTCTGGATTTTGGACCAATCAGGATTCACCTATTTATAACGCATCAACAGGCGTAGAACACTTAATAAATCAGTTTAATTATACTTTTGTTATTTTGTTTTTAAACTATTTATTTTTCGGTTTGTTAAAGGCACAAGGGTTTTGTTAACTTATGTTATAATTATTTTTTAAGTTTTCTACTGGAAAAATTGCTAATAAGGAAAATTATGGATAATTAAAAAGAGAAAAATAATACTTTTTACAGACACAGAATTTTATACCAAAAAATAAAATATTTTATTCCTCGCCATTTTGTCAAGAATATTAGTACAATGTTTACAGATCAGGTAATCAACCATGAGTTAAGGAGTTACATACGCCTCGAATTTTCAAAATATCGATTTTTATACGAATTTTTATTCTATCTACTTCTAAGAATTATTCAAAAAAAAAAAAAAAAAATATATTATAAAGTTATAACATTAAATGTGACCTGGCGTCGGATTGGGACCGCTACCTGTCTCAATGTACTCTCTGCAAGATTACTCAGTAAATTTTTTATATTTTTTAACTTTTTTCTATCTTAATAATTACTTTTGTCAAGAGGTTTTTTAAATTTTTCTAATAGACAATTTTCTATAAATAATTAAATATAAATTTTTTGGTCAAAAATTGCATACTAAAGTTTGAAACACCGTAAATTTTTTATTAAAAAAACCCTTCGACAATTGTTCATTATACAACTATCATATAACCTCAGCTGATTACTGTTTTTACAGTTTTTAACCTAAAATTACATTAATAAATTAGATTTAAGTTATTTTCTTGGAAGTATTCAAGGCATTCGACCGTGTGAGGCACGACGGATTGTTGGCTAAGCTGCGCTCTAATAAAAATATCGGAAAAGTTTTATTGATAGTTCTCCAGTTCTCTCAGAGATTGTTCTTTGCAAGAGGCACCTTGAAAGATTGCGTTCAAACGCCTTCAATGTCAACGGTGATCTAGCCCAGGGTTCTATACGATCTATCACTCTCTTTTTCCTCCACGTTGACAATCTGCTGGGCAAGATTAAATATTGGATTTTTTGCTTTGCCGATAACAGCATGGTTATTTCTTAATTTACCTTGAACGCTTGAAATTCATCTGCCCATCCAAATATAGACAGTAGAAAGTTGAAAAAGCTAACACAATTCTGTTTTGGGAGGACAATAATCAAGCAGAATTTAAATACACAAAAAAGCGGTTTTTCTAACAAAGTTAACGTTAGGACACAGTTTATTTATTTATTTATAATCCAAATACAAACACAAAGTATTCCAGAAGCCTGGAGCCCGCAGTCGTCATACCTTGAATAAAAACATAACAAAAACTTAATATTAATAATGGAACATTGCAAAATTAAAAAATTTAAACTTAAAATTAAAAACATAATGAGTAAAACAATTTATATCAATTGAAAGACAAGAGGTGTTAAGACTTCTAAAATACACCAAAATTCCGAAACACAAAGGTTCTAAACACAAACTTTTACCTTTTTTTTCCATACTTGTCTTATTAAAAACTTTCTAAAACCCATTTTTTCAGTTTGTTCTTCATAACCATATTACTCCCAGATATATTTTTAAGTTCATTTGGAAGTTTATTGAAAAGTTCAGTTGCCATATATACATGAGTCTTTTTTCCTACTTCTAGATAAACCCTTCTAAGTGCAATATTTTTATTTCTGGTAATCTTTTTTGAGATGGTGTACTCATCACGCAAATTCGCATAATTATACATAAAGATCTCCAGTGCATATGTTTGTTTTATATTTAATAGTTTCTTGTTAACAGTTATTGATCTAGCTTTATTAATAATTTTTACTAGTCTTTTCTGAATACGTGCAAGAGATCCGGTAGCATTATCATATGCAGAGCCCCACGCCACTATTCCATAGCTTGCAACACACATTAAAAAGGCCATAATATATCCTGAGCAAACTGTCTCTATCCACGATCTTTACTAGTTTTGCAAAAATATATATATAATATTTAGTTCCCTTGACAATATTTTCTATATTTTTTTTTTTCCGTTTCATATTTGCATCAATTGTAACTCCTAAATATTTAGTGTCAGCAACTCTCTTCAACTCTTGTGTATTTATTGTCAAGAGTGCTTCAGGTGGAATTGAATCAATATAACTGGCAAATGCAATGTATACTGTTTTTGCAACATTTAAAGAAAGTTGATTTGTATTCAACCACAAGTATACTTTGTCCAAAAATGCATTTGCTTGTATGAATGTTTTTGTCCAGTTCTCCTCAGTACATAAAACAATAGTGTCATCAGCATCGAGACTATTCTGTCCATTGGCAAAGTCTCAAACAAATTATTAATGTAAATGAGGAAAAGTAAAGGCCCTAAAATAGTACCTTGTGGTACTCCAATTTTCACGTCTCTAAAACTACTTTTATTATTAATTCCTATTTTTATAGTTTTGTCTTCTGTCAGCAAGATAATCTTTGACAAGCTTATGCGTAACACCCCTTATACCATAGTACTCTAGTTTTTGTAATAATATCTCATGGTTTACTGTATCAAAAGCCTTGGCCAGGTCCAAAAAACAGCTATGTTTGGTCAGCTCTTATCTAAATTACTATACAAAAAGTCAGATACAAATGCTAAAGCATCTTTTGTACCAACACGTTTTTTGAACTCATATTGCCTATTTGATATCATCTTGTGCTTATTTAGAAAATTTGTAGGTCTATCGTGGAGTATTTTTTCAAATATTTTAGCAAAATTTGATATTAAGGCAATAGGCCTACAGTTTGTCGCTTCTGTCTTTAAGCTTTTCTTGTGGATTGGTACTATTTCTGCCATTGTGAAGTGATTGGGACATTTCCCTCTCTCAAAACACATGTTTATTATATGTGCAAGTAGCTCTGCAATATAACTGCTTATTTTTTTAATGACCCGCGCGTGTATATTATCTACACCACTTGCCTTACTTTTTAACTGGTTTAATGTTAGCTCAATTTAATAAGCATTGGTAGGTCTCAAAAACAAGGAACTGCAAACCTTCTTTTTAGATGTACAACTTGATTGGTTTGTTTTCGGAATTTCTCAGGCAAGCTTTTCTCCAATACGACTAAAAACTCATTAAAATGATTTGCAATATCATGTTCATTTTCGATTTTTTCTGTCTCAGTCATTAACACTTTTACTGCCTCTCGTTTTTTGTTAGCATTCCCTAGTTTTTTTACGATCGTTACCAAATGATTCTACTTTACTTCTCTCATATAATTCTTTGGCCTTGTTTATAATTAGGTACAGTTTATTGGCATAAGTCTTATATTTTGTTTTTAGTTTATCATCATATAAAATACTTTTAGTATTACATGACTCAATTATCGCACCAATTATCCATGGTTTCCTAGCCTTATACTTTTTGGTCCTATGAACTAATGCTTTCTTAGATTTTTCTATCACATTATTTACGTTCTTTACTAGATGGTTAATACTGTCATCAATATTATTATATCTTGTTATATTCCAGTTTTCCAAATTACTGAACCACCAAAGTTTATTATAATCAATTCTTTATGTTTCACAATTTTGATTCATTTTTCTCCTAGTTCTATCTATTCGCAAAAACAGCACATCATGATCTGTCAACCTATACTCAAGTTTATGTGCAATCACATTTACATCCTGCCCTTTCTCATAGGCATTGTCAATACAAGAGCCTTCACCACCTATAATGGACCTTTTGGCTGTATGATAAAATGGTACATATTGCCTTTCCAAAAAATTATTCAAAGAATCTTCCCCGTTTTTATTTGGTTTTGATATATCTATGTTAAAGTCCCCAATTATAAAATGATTCTTAACCTCCTTATTCCTATTCAAAACCATATGTACATTTTCAAGAAAGTCTCTTACTGTATTATCATGGCATCTATACAATGCCGTGAATTTTATTTTTTCCATATTGTTATCTCCTATTGTTATACTCAAAAAAGTTGTAATCCCTATCTTTTCAATTTCCAGCTCAGTTACAAAATCCCTCTTTACAAAAATAACTACGCCATCAACCTGATTTATCTGACTCTCGTTATAGTGCATTTCATACCCTTGAAACCCGAAATAACTCGGACATGCAAGTGTTCATGTTTCAGTATAAATTATGACACCCGGGTCACAAGCCAGACTTTCTAGAAATACGTTCATCTCGCTAAAATTTGTATTCAAACTCCTGATATTACAATGCACCACAACCAGATCAGAGGTGTTAATAACATTTTTATTTAAACTTTCCAGGTTCGTGTGCACATATTCTTGTGGAAAATGATTTTCAATGTCACTATCTATAAACATTTTATCTATCTGTTAGGTTCCTGCTTGTGCTCCTGTTTGTGCGTCCCGGCTGACTACTATGCTGTGACTGCTGCTGCTCTGCACTCACTTGGTTTTGAAACATCCTCTGCTGCTGAGTCTGATTTACTACGTCACTTTTTCCTCCTTCATTACTATAGTTTCGTAGCATTTTAGGCACTGCCAGTTTATTTGGATAATCCATTTTAGCTATCATGTTATTTATTTAACTCACCACCCAGTGTGAAATATTCACACTGGGTGGTGTCAAAAATGCTATGATACACATTTCTATTAGTTTTATATTTCTCATTACTATATATACAGTTGATGCACTTTAAGTTATTTTTCCATGTCCATAACCTCCACAGTTTGCACAAGGCATAACATTTATATCATCATACCCTTTACATTTACGATGTCCTACATATACATAATTATTGTTATTTCTGATATATGCTGTAACTTCAATTATTGCTGGAATTTTTTAAAACTTATTTTCGTATGTATGTCGTGCAAATATCACTATCTTGGCCGAAATTTCTTTGGTTTATGTCTTCTTGAAGCTCCACGTTATTCACATTTGTTTTTATTCCTATATTTTCATTTTGGATTTGCTTGTTTTTCTGTGCTAATATCACAATTATTACCCAACCCTTCAACTAATAAAGTCTTAACCTTGTCAACGTCATTACTTCTTAGGCATTTAACAGAAACTGTTCCATCTTTCTTTGCAAATACTTTCTGTATGGGTACCTTGATATTGTTTTGTATTCTTTCCTTGATATACATTTTTATATCTTCACACCCTTCATTGGTAGTTTTAACTAGAACTGATGGCCTTTAGTTTCCCCACTTGCACCCAAGATATCAGCATATATGTCCTTCTGCGATCTTTCTTCCAGCATGTTTTTTAGTAACTTATTTTTATCATCAATTTCACTATTTAGTTTTTTCAGTAATGAGTTTTCCTTCTAAAGCTCAATCAGTTTGTACTTTTGTAATGCTATTATTTTTTTCAAATTGTTTATGTCATCTTCCTTCTCTCCAACCTCCAACCTAAGTTATATAAGACATTTTGTTCTATTAACTTCCGTATCCAATTTGCCAGTGATTACAACTAGTATTCATAGGGCGAAAAGTCCCGAGACTCTCCGAGAGATAGCAGCACAAACAAAAAATCGTATGATTTTCAGTTAGTGTCAACTCTCATGTAAAATTTCATGACATTTGGTCATGTTACAGCTGTTTGAATGATGGTCTTTTTGATATTTGCAAAACGATGGAACAAGAAGAATTTCATGTGTTAATTAAACATTGCTTTTTGATGGGAAAAAATACAACCAGACTCCAAGAATGGCCTAAGAAGTATATATGTCGATGGTTTAGTGAACTTAAATGAAGTCGTACAAACACTGATGATGCACTACGGTCTGGACGTCTAAATGAGGTGGTCAGTTCAAAAAACACAAAAAAATCCACCGTATTGTTCTAAATGACCGCAAAGTAAAAGTCAGAGAGATAGCTGACATAGGGAAGATATCAACAGAATGCCTGAGGCATATTTTTCGTGAATATTTGCATCTGAAAAGCTCTGTGCCCGATGGATGCCGCGTACTCTCACGGTTGATCAAAAACAGCAATGTGCCGAAGATTCAGAACGCTGTTTGGCACCGTTTTACAGTAATTCAAAGGAGTTTTTGTGTCAATTCGTTACATACACGACCGAAGTGTCCAAAAATACAAACATCAGCTGGAAAGATTTTGGCAAGTATTTTTTGGGATGCACTTAGAATAATACTGATCGACTATCTTGAGAAGAGATGAACAATTACCGGAGACTATTACGATGTTTTAATGTTCCGTTTGAATGATTAAATCAAGAAAAAAGACGCATTTATCGAAGGAAAAATAAAATTAATGGTGAAATTGGACCAATTGGGCTATGAATTGTTTCCTCACCAGCCGTATTTAGTAGATCTGGCACCCCGAGAGATTATTACCTATTTCCAAATTTGAAAAGTAAAATTGGACCAATTAGGCTATGAATTGTTTCCTCGTCCGCCGTATTTACCAGATCTGGCCTCCAGAGAATATTACCTGTTTCCAAATTTAATAGGTAACTCCAAGGAAACAGATTTACTGAAATTTCTTTATGAAAGGTATCTAAATGCTGGAAATGAATGAAACTACGTTAAACAAAATCGGTTTTTGCCAAAAGCTATATAGTATTGAAGAGATCGGAATAGTTATTACTCCGAAGAGGCCAAGCCTTAAGCCTACACTGTATGAGGAAAAATTTTCCAGCGTTTATCTGTTTGAGATCAATCGTTATCCTGCTCCTTATTCTTCTAGTCATTCTAGCATTTCGGATGTTGGCGATCATCATAGCGATCCTGATTTTGTTAACTGCCACGCTGAAGAGTTGGATCGTTGTCATTCAAGACTATTTCCTCAAGTTTGCCAGCCAAGATATTCTTCTTCTGCCATGATAGCAGATATTTTTCATTCCTCATGATTTGACCAAAATACTCTAATTTTCTTGTTTTAATCGTTATCATGGGATCAGATCCAGACCCGATTCTGCGGATAAACTCTTCGTTTGTAACAACGATCTGTCCAGGGAATTCTTAGTATTCTCCTGTAGATCTAGACCTCAAATGCCTTAATTTTCTTCTCTGTAACCTCTGGCCATATCCACGCTTCTAAGCCGCACAAAAGGGTTGAAAAAACATAGCACCTTGTTATCCTTATTTTCAGGCTCTGGAACAGAGAAGTGGCTTCATTCTGATAAATGTTGTCCTAGTCTTCTATATTCGCTTCGCTTGTACAGATCCGCTCTTGGTGGAGTTTGAAACTGATGATAGAATCGGAGCATCTCATAGTGGATCACTTCCCTCTGATCCAAATGTAAAGCGACAGCTTTTTTCGCCTCTTAAAACTGTTGAAATCATTTTTTGCATCTGGATGATATAATGTTGCCATCTGAAGCTGAAGCGTTCACCTTACCAAACGTTGTTTTTCGAATTCCGTCGGGTCTATAGCTTATTTTTAGTGTTCCGTACGGAACACTTATAAGATCACTTCGGTGTCTGCCTGTCCGTCTGTCACACCCGATTTTCTCCGAAACTATTTGTCATAGAAAGTTGAAATTTGGTAATAATATAGGAATTGATGGCCTCATCAGAGCCATGTAGTTTTGAAAGTTAAATTTTGACTTAAGGGGTTAATTTTAGGGGGTGAAATCGGAAGTAAAAAAAAAATTTTTTTACTAGGTAATCGAGTGTGGTGTCAAATGAAAGGTTGTGAAAACACGAGTAAAATATATATATATATATATATATATATATATATATATATATATATATATATATATATATATATATATATAATGTAATACTTGCACCTTATCTCGAAAAGAACTTATCAAAAAATTTTGAAAAAATTCTAGAATATTATCCACGGGGTGTATATTGAACGAGTACATTACCTTTAATAATTTATCTGGTATAAAAAAAAAACAAAAATTTCAAGGTCATCAGTTTTCAGTAAAGATTGGAAACAAACTTTGTTGAAAACTCATTTGGGGTGTGTTTTGTGAAGTCACTGATCATTTTATACCACCGCACATTGGGACCAAAACCCAAAAAGGTGGCCTAAATATGAAGGTGTTATTCAAATTATATGAAAATTTGCATATCTGGTTTTTTGAGGTCGCGGATTAAGAATCTGACACAAAAAATGTAAATAACAAAATGGCGGCTCCAATATGGCGGACAAAATTGATAAAAATCGTCAATTTTCATGAAATTTCGACTATAGGGCTCTTCGAGGTTGCTGATGAAGGATCTGAAATTAAAAATGTGAAAAACAAAATGGTGGATCCCATATGCTGATAAAAATGATAATTTTTGTCATATTTTCATGAAATTTCGGCTATAGGGCTTTTCGATGTCGCTGATAAGGATCTAAAATTAAAAATGTGAAAAACAAAATGTTTCAGTTAACTAATGTTAAATGAAAATTAACACGGATTTGAGTATTATGTATTATAAAGATAGATATAACATTATTTATACTTTTTTACATAAAATTTATTTTAAAAAAATGTGCAAGTGCGGGCAGCTGATTTTGCTTCTAAATTATTAAAAAATAGTTAGAAAACACGATAAAATTGGTTTGACAATGAGATGTCGTGGGACTTTTAACTTATGTATATTTTAATTTTGATGTTTGAAACTAAAAGTTCTAAAAAGTGATATTTAAAACGTTACAATAATTAAATGATAATCAAATTTTATTGTACTCAATTTATATCGTTTAAATGTACTCACTTTTATTCGGAGAATCCATTTCACGAAATTAAATTAACTTCAAATACAAAACATTTGAGCCCAATTGAATCTGCCTGTCTAACTCAAACAGAACAAGCTCAGAATCTGGCCTGTTCGACGCTCTAACAACAATAGGTGTCAAGAGCCACGAGGGCAGACTTGATTATTATAACCGGTCGTTTCGAATGGCGCAGGTACCAACTCACATACCTAGAGTCTGAAAAGTCCTTCAATCGAACATTCATTTTAGGGACTTATGGCCACCTTTTCGCCATTCGGTCCAATGTGCACCGTAACAAAATTTTTTATTTTAAAAGCAATTAACGTACGGAACACTAATTGTGCAAGTTTAACTTGCACTTGACCGGTTTTTTAAGTTATGTTCACGTAGGAGCAAGTATTATACCTTTATTTAAAGCTGAAAGATAACACATTCAAATTACTGTAGGGCAGGAAAAAAATTCTAATTTAAATTGGTTCTGCGGTCGATAAAAGGCAAGGGTGAAGCTAAATTAATTTACACACCTACTACATATAGAATCACTATAGAATTTAGTATGTCAATCAACTTAACTAAGATCCCAATGCAAGTACGAAAGAAATTCGTTCAAGCCCACGTACTCGTACATATGTGGCTGGCTATAAAACACCTACATCATAACGTCATAAGCTAATGTTTATCGTAATTCTTGATATTTTGATATAAATAACTCTTGAGTTAAGGTAATGCTTTATCGCAGGTAAATCAAGGCCTTGCCGATTTGATAGCATAATTGTGAATAGGTCAGGTCACGGCGTGTGACCTTTCTAAAATAAAATTAAACGACTTAGGGTTACGGAAACATATAGAAACGAGTGATAATTTGATAAACGATAAACATCAAATAGAAACGTAAAATAGGAAGTTGTAAAAAACTTTAAAGAATCTATAAAACAACAACAGCTAATTTTATTTGTATGATTTGTGTTAAAAATTTGGGCCTTAACAAATTTTTAATTATAAATAATTTTTTTATACGATGACAGAAGCAAATAAAGAGAATCAGAGGGGGACATGCTTCCCGACTCTATGAGCTAACAAGAAATCATTTTCCTGGCACAAAAATCGTTGTTCGCACACGTCACCATCATCACTGCCACATCTAGCAGCAAAAGTCACTTTAAAAAACTCTTGAATTGATTCAACTACTGTACAAAGTGAGTCCACGATAGAGTAAAGTTAATTATTTCATTTGTTTCGAGAATCACGAAAAAATATTAAATACAATAGTTTTAGGTAATGTTAAGGTGCATAGTTTAAAATTATTTTTGAGTATACAGGGTACTTCAAAAAAGCGTGGCCGATATAACATATGTTTTTTTTTAAACGGAAACATCCTATTTTCTAACTTATTTTTAAAATTTACGTAAAATTTTATAACTTTTTTATTAATAATATTATATACCTAAACCTAGTAGTTTTTTCTAATATTTCAATTTTTTCAAAAAATACTAGTTTTCAGTTTTGTCAAAAATTGCCAGTAGCGTCATTGTTTTTGAAGGTGGAATACTCATAATTGATACGAGCGTTCTGTAGAGATGAAAAAAAAGATATATGTAAATAAATTTAAATTAGATGCTACAGGGTGTTCAAAATAAATTTATGCATTTCGTTTATTTTAAATTGAAAAAATCTCAAATTTTTTAAATCGGCGTTAGTAAATTTCACACCCAAGACTACCTGCGCCCTTAATACAACAGGTAAATTCCACACTAACCTTATAAGGGTGCTTAAATCTTACAGGTAATTTCCACACCAAGCAAATATAATTATGCTTTATTCATCTAAATAAAATTGGATGGATTTCTTTTAAATCAGTTTTTATTGAAAATTTTAGATATTTGCAAAAATATATGTTTTTATTTCATAGTAGAATAAAATTGGTAAAACATGAAGTTTCTACTAAATACATAAAATACAATTGGACAAATTTCCTTACATATACTAGATAATGCTACAAACCTATACATATCTATTTATATATATTTACAAAACAGGTTGAGAAAAATAGGAGACACATTTTACAAAAAGGAAACGATTAATATTTCCTAATTGTCTTTGTTCATAAAGATTTTTTAAATGTTTTAATTTTTGATTATTATGATTATTACTTATTTTAGACTCGTCGACACTTTGTATTTTTATATATACGTTAATCTGAAATTCTTTCAGCCTATCGATAAAAGTATACAGGATGTGTAGAATAAAAAGAATTATTTAGATGGGAATGGAAGGATTCACAACAGTTAGTCGTTCGAGTTAAAGATGGACTCGATTCTGCCCATATTTCAACTGGAAAATCGGCTCCTTCCTCTATATACGTTTCTAGTAGGTAATCACAAAATTTATTTAAACGTTCATCCTCAGGTTTTATAGAATATAAATCGTATGCAAAACTGTCACCTAATTTTTCGGTGCTAAATAGGACAAGCCGAAACAATACTTTAACCAACGACCAATTTCAGAATTTTTGTGGCAATATTCTTTAGCTAGACCTAAATTCTGTATCTTGCGAAACCAAGATTGGTGTAAATGAAATCTACATCCTAACACTTTAGCATTTGGCCAAACTTCAGATACTGCCTTATGAATAGATTTTTCAAAGTCAATAGTAATTTTCTCGGGATTGAAATACAGTGTATCTGTTGAATAAATCTTACATTTTAATAATGTGAAGAGGTTTTTGTATGTTTCAGCTTTCTTATCACGCAATAAGTAAAACAATAATGGAATGTAATGACCGTTTGCAAAACCATGCACTGTAAATAACTGTGTAAAATATTTAGTGCCGTATGAAAAGGTGCCGTCCATATATATATATATATATATATATATATATATATATATATATATATATATATATATATATATATATATATATATATATATTGGATATTTTACACAACATATTGACATTTGTAGTGCAAGAAAAAACAATAGTGCCACTTTCGAGTTTATTGATATATAGAAAAATCTCACCCTTGCTAGTTTTGTTCTCAAATGTTTCTAAAACACTATGCACCTCCTCAGCACTTCTTGGATTACGTCCTGGCAAAAATTTTCGTCTATGGTTATAAATGTTTTTTCTAATATATTCGGCATCTTTTTCTGTTACTGTTTCAGGCAGCGTGTTTTGTAGTTCTTGTCGGATAATTTTAGATTGCCTTTCACTCATATGCTCTCCGGCTTTTCTTTTGCAGGAATTACTAATTATTTGCCGATTCAGCTTCTTGGTGTCGGCTTCGTGGGTATGGAGTCCTTCACTTCTGGTAACTAAATTCTCGGGCCCAACGGTGAAGACTTTTGATTTGTAATATTTTTTTGAACATCTCCAAAATGTTTCTCCACATTTTAGCACCTTTTGTCGAAAGTAAGTGTAGTAATTCACACATAACGATTACTTTTTATTAACTTTGCTTCCAACAATTAAAAAAATATACGCACAACCAAGTAATAATCACAAATTAATAATATGTACTAAACTGATATGTAGAAGGGTTTAATAATGATTTAATTGAACAGGCCGGTGCGTACCACCACTCATTTATCAACCCTCATCCTCTACCTGAAAGTACTCGGTGTGGAATTTACTTCTGCAATTACAATCCCTTAAATATATCTAGGTCATAAACGGATTAGTGGTGTGGAATTACCTGCGCCCCTTTAAATGGCACACTCTGTATATTATTATTTTTTCTGATAGATTTTACAAAATCCTCCAACTTTTATTAACATGTCTTATACCTATTTCTAATAGTTTTCGATTTATTTTGAATTTTTAAATTTTTACCCTTGTTTTTAATACACTTACGCTATAACAAAACAAGACAAAACAAAAATGTAGGCATTGTCAAATTTTGCCATGTCTATTAAGCAAGGCAAAATAGTTTAATTTGTAAGTGACGTATAGTTATGGATTTTCTCAAAAATGAATTAACTGATATGGTTTATATACTGGGCGAGGCGGGAAAAAAAAAAATTGTCTTTTGGCAGTAAGGCTTTGCGGAGCAAAGTACCCTAATAGATGTATACCATCTAGAAAATCTTTTCAGTGCTTAATGGAACGGTTTGATGGTAGCGTTGAGTATACGAAACGGAAAAGAGTAAACCAGAATGCTACCAATGAGGAAAAAGAAATGGAGATTTTACTTCATGTTGAAGATAATCCCCAGGTCAGCAACTGTCAACTAGCTGACTTATCTGACACATCCCAATCTACGGCTAATCGCACCAAGAGAAAATACAAGTATCATCCCTTTCATATGAAACTACACCAAGAACTTCAAGACCGTGATTTTGAACGACGAGTAAACTTTTGTACCACCATGAATGCAGCAATAGAGGCCGATCCAAATTGTTTATCCAAAATAATGTTTTTTGATGAAGCTATGGTACTTCTCGCAGTAATGCATGCATTATTATTCAACAGTTAATCCATTGTGGGTCCGGGAAGTTCAAAACCAAAACCATTGGTATGGTGTAGAATATTAACTTTTCAAATTATTGGTCCATATTTTTTCCCCGAATTGCTTAACTAAACGGGCCTAGATATCTAATTCTTTTGCAAAACGAATTACCACAGCTTCTTGAAGAAGTTGATAACTTTGAAAGGGAACAAATGTGGATTCAACAAGACGGAGCTCCTGCTCATTACCACTGGGAAGTTCGGGAATTTTTAAACGATCATTACCCACAAAAATGGATCGGTGGGGATGGATTCATTCAGTGGCCCCCTCGATCATGTGACTTAACACCTTTAGATGTCTTTTTGTGGGGCTACATTAAAAATCGTGTTTATGTGAATCCCCCTACAACACCAGTAGATATGAAAAATAGGATACGAGATGCGTGCAGGACAATAACGCCCTTTATGGGAAGGAAAATATAGGAAAACGGCTAAACATGTGTATTCAAGTAGACGGGCATATTTTTGAACATTTATTACGTCTTAATATTTAATCATTAGATAAGTTAAACTATATTAAAATTATTATTAACTATTTGTTTATGTTTTCACAATAGCGTAAGTGTATTAAAAACAAGGGTAAAAATTGATAAATTCAAAATAAATCGAAAACTGTTAGAAATAGGTATATGACATACTTAATAAAAATTGAAGGGTTTTGTAAAATCTATCAAAAAAAAAATAATAATATACAGGATGTGTCATTTAAAAAATTTGAGATTTTTTAATTTAAAAATAGTCGAAATGCACAAATTTATTTTGAACACCCTGTAGCATCTAACTCAAATTTCTTTACATATATCTTTTTTTCATCTCTATAGAATGCTTGTACCAATTATGAGTATTCCACCTTCAGAAACATTGATGCTACTGGCAATTTTTTACTAAACTGAAAACTAGCATTTTTTTTTTTAATTGAAATACTAGGTTATAAGCATATAACATTGTTAATAAAAAAGTATAAAATTTTACGCAGAATTTAAAAATAAATTAGAAAAAGAGGATGTTCCATTTAAAAAAACATACGTTATACCGGCTACACTTTTTGGAAGTACCCTGTATACTCAAAAATAATTTTAAACTGTGCACCTTAACATTCCCTAAATCTATTGTATTTAATATTTTCTCGTCATTCCCGAAACAAATGAGATAATGAACTTTACTCTATCGTTGAATCACCCTGTACAGTCAGGAGGTCATTCGTTTCTTGAACTCCAAATGAATATCACCACGAAAGTATCTAATCCTAAGGGGAATAAGGCTCCAATGTACGACATCTCCAAGGCAGACCATACTTGCATGGTTCCGTTTGCAAACTATTATGATTATCATGACTAGCGGCAAAAGAGGAACCTTGCTTATATGCTTAACAAACTGTCTGATTGATTCCACTACTTTACAATTAGAATCAACCCAGGTCATTCCCTTCTGAAATTCCAGAAGAATATAACTGCGAGGATATCTTATTGTGGAAGGAACTAGGCTTGTCTGGAAGCCACAGCATCTATTACCACCTTTTGGCGAAACTGTATTCAAGTCTACGTGGAAGCAACAAGCTCTCGCTCAAGACCAAGGAGATAATCTAACAACCACCAGCAAATAAGGACTCCTGCCAGACATGGCGCTATTCAGATAGTACAGAACGAGAACTGAGAATGATGACCAATGCCCTATAGTTTGTGAGAAACAACTAACATTACCTGAAGTTGGGAATTTATCATTTGAAACAGTGCGCCAGAGGATAAAAAGTCAAGTTTTTCGTGGAAGTTTAATAGCACGAGAACTCAATCATCAACGAGGCCTTCTAAATCAACCACAACGAGAGACTAAGTTATATTCTACACTAGCCGGGCCCGCGGCTCCGCTCGCGTGGACTTGATTCACTACTATCGTCACTGCTGATTCCTTATGTTACCCAACGTAATAAAATATCTCCCATTATTTCCCCTTATCTCCCAATATTTCTCATTATCTCCCATTATCTCTACATAATTTCCATTATCTAGGCTTATCTCTGTTCATCTCCCATTATTTCTCCTTATCTCCCATTATTTATCATTATCTAGGCTTATCTCGACTTATCTAGGCCTATCTCGACTTATCTCGTAATATTTCTCCTTATCTCCAGTTATTTATCCTTATCTCCTATTATCTCGCCATAACTCCCATTATCTAGACTTATCTCCCATTATTTCTCCTTATCTCCCATTATTTATACTTATCTCTCATTATCTCATCTTATCTCCCATTATCTAGGCTTATATTAAATTATATAGAATATATGTATAAATTTATAAAAACACGTAAATCGGATAAGTGGTTCTCAAGTGACAAGCCCACTAACGGACAGGCAGAGAGACAGGCAGACAGACAGACAGAGAGACGTTGCATTTTATATATATTCTAGATATAAGATTATAGATAACCTGGCCAGAGAACAAATGTATGAATTAATAAAAACCGGTCAAGTGCAAGTTGAACTTGCACAATTAGTGTTCCGTACGTTGATTGTTTTTAAAATAAAAATTTTTGTTAGGGTGGTATAAAATGATCAGTGACTTCACAAAACACACCTCAAAGGAGTTTTCAACAAAGGTTGTTTCCAATCTTTACTGAAAACTGGTGACCTTGAAATTTTGTTTTTTTTATATACCAAATAAATTATTAAAGGTAATGCCCTCGTGATAATTTTCGTTCAATCTATACCCCGTGGAGAATATTCCAGAATTTTTTCAAAATTTTTTGATCAGTACTTTTCGAGATAAGGTAGGGGACAGCGATTTTTTAAAAGTAATAGGAAGAAAAGTGGTCGCAAGTATTACATTATATACGAGTATATATATATATATATATATATATATATATATATATATATATATATATATATATATATATATATATGTATATGTATATATATATATATATATATATATATATATATATATATATATATATATATATATATATATATATATATATATATATATATATGTATATATATATATATATATGTATATATATATATATACACTATTATATATATATATATATATATATATATATATATATATATATATGTATATATATATTTTTACTCGTGTTTTCACAAGCTTTCATTGGACATCACACTCGATGACCTAGTAAAAAAAAAATTTTTTCACTTCCGATTTCACCCCTCAAAACGAACCCCTTAAGTCAAAATTTATGTTACGGTGGTATAAAATGATCAGTAACTTCACAAAACACTCCCCAAATATGTTTTTAACAAAGTTTGTTTCCAATCTTTACTGAAATCTGATGACCTTGAAATTTTTGTTTTTTTTATATACTATATAAATTATTAAAGGTAATGCACTCGTGATAATTTTCGTTCAATCTACACCCCGTGGAGAATATTCCAGAATTTTTTTGAAATTTTTTGATAAGTACTTTTCGAGATAAGGCCCGGGACAGCGATTTTTCGCGAATTTTTAAAAATAATACAAAGAAAAGTGCGCGCAAGTATAATATTATATACATATTTTTTACTCGTGTTTTCACAAGCTTTCATTTGACACCACACTCGATGACCTAGTAAAAAATTTTTTTTTTTCGCTTCCGACTTCACCCCCCAAAACTAACCCCTTAAGTCAAATTTTAATTCTCAAAACTACATGGCTCTGATGAGGCCATCAATTCCTATATTATTACCAAATTTCACCTTTCTATGTCAAATAGTTTCGGAGAAAATCGGGTGTGACAGACAGACAGACAGACAGACAGACAGACAGACAGACAGACAGACAGACAGACAGACACCGAAGTGATCTTATAAGTGTTCCGTACGGAACACTAAAAAAAAAACGCGTAAATCGGATAAGTGGTTCTCGAGTGATAAGCGTACTAACGGACAGACAGAAAGACAGAGAGACGTTGCATTTTATATATATTATATTCTTTGCTACATGATATTGTTAGATATTTAATGCTTTAGGTAGTGCATTGCAAGAGAACGCGCTAGCGGCAAACTTTTCTCCGACTTGATTCACTATTACCGTCACTGCTTATTCCCAATGTCATCTAACGTAATAAAATATATCTTATAACCTGGCCAAAGAAACATATGTATGTTTAAAAAAAAAGCACGTAAATCAGATAAGTGGTTCTCCAATGATAAGCGCACTAACGGACAGACAGACAGATAGAGATTCGTTGCATTATATATATATATATATATATATATATATATATATATATATATATATATATATATATATATAACATCTTATAGATGTAAGATATATAACCTGGTCAGAGAACATATGTATGAATTTAAAAAATCACGTAAATCGAATAAGTGGTTCTCAAGGGATAAGCACCCTAACAGACAGACAGACAGAGAGACGTTGCATTTTATATATATTATAGATATAGATTATTATTATTATTATTATATAACCTGGCCAAAGAATATATGTATGAATTTAAAAAAAGACACGTAAATCGGATAAGTGGTTCTCGCGTGATCAACGCACTAATGGACAGACAGACAGACAGACAGAGAGACATTCCATTTTTATATATATTATAGATTCTCTGCTACATAATATTGTTCCATATTTAATAGTTTAGGCTGTGTATTGCAAGGGAACGCGCTAGCGGCAAACTTTTTTCCGACTTCATTCACTATTTTACGTCACTGCTCATTCCTTATGCTAACTATCGTAATAAAATATAGCCTATAACCTGGCCAGAAAACATATGTATGTTTTAAAAAAAAAAGTACGTAAATCGGATAAGTGGTTCTCCAGTGATAAGCGCACTAACGGACAGACAGACAGACAGACAGGCAGACAGACAGTCAGAGAGATGTTGCATTTTATATATATTATAGAAGTACACCGGATAGCAAAAACTTTTAACTCTACGACAGTTACCTTCTTTTTATACATGAAATTGAAAAGATGAAATGATTGAATAGTAGAATAAGGGTACTGCCCTAGATATTAAGCTAACAATACACTATACACTTTATAATCACTGTCTTATAATCGTCCAATATGAGTAATTAATTATCTCAACTAAAATAAAACGAATCTATATGGATTTTTTTAGCTACATTAAATATTAGAAGGAAAAAATATGACAAATCAGCTATATTAACTTCTTAAGTCTAAGAGTTTAAGATGTTAGAATTCCAGTGCATAGTTTCGTTAATTAAGGAGCTCCGGCTGTTGTCGAGTTTCGCCCCCCTCTATAAGCAGCTTCGAATTTAGTGCCCCATTTTTTCATTAAATACCCTTTGTGTACTTATGTCCCTACCTACGCAGTTAACGTGGCTACATCACTGACATTTACTGATACTTCCAGATAGTTTTTCTATTTTCCTCGTATTCTTTGGCCCTACTGTTTTATTTTTAGTGTTCCGTACGGAACACTTATAAGATCACTTCGGTGTCTGTCCGTCTGTCTGTCCGTCTGTCTATCCGTCTGTCTGTCCGTCTGTCTGTCCGTCTGTCTGTCCGTCTGTCCGTCTGTCACATCCGATTTTCTCCGAAATTATTTGTCGTAGAAAGTTGAAATTTGGTAGTAATATAGGAATTGATGGCCTCATCAGAGCCATGTAGTTTTGAAAGTTAAATTTTGACTTAAGGGGTTAGTTTTGGGGGGTGAAATCGGAAGTGAAAAAAAAATTTTTTTACTAGGTAATCGAGTGTGGTGTCAAATGAAAGCTTGTGACAACACGAGTAAAAAATATATATATAATGTAATACTTGCGCGCACTTTTCTTTGTATTATTTTTTAAAAAATTGCGAAAAATCGCTGTCCACCCGCCTTATCTCGGAAAGTACTTATCAAAAAATTTTGAAAAAATTCTAGAATATTCTCCACGGGGTGTAGATTGAACGAAAATTATCACGAGTGCATTACCTGTAATAATTTATCTGGTATATAAAAAAAACAGAAATTTCAAGGTCATCAATTTTCAGTGAAGATTGGAAAATATAGATCGGACCTTTAAAAAGTTTTAATGATGGCTCTCGAGTTTTCCCAAATATTGTAATACCTGAAGAGTTCGTTCAAACAGCTTCACCGTCAACGACGTTGTAGTCCAGGGCTATATACTGTCTGTCACTATCCTTCTTCTCCCCATTAACAATCTGCTGTATAAGATTAAATGTTGAATTCGTTGCCAGAGACATCCTGCCGAGAAAACAGAAGTCGATGCAATGGGTTGATAAGATCTCTCCACTTGTGAGCTAAACTGAGAATCAGATATATAGTATTTGTAGAGAACAGATTAGGTAGTAATCCAAAGATGCCAAGTCTGGAGCCTACGCCCTACGAGGAAGAATTTTTCAGGCCAAATCTAAGATAGTTTCTAGCGTTCATCGGTCTTGGGTCTAACGTTATTCTGCAGATTATATCACTCTGATCGCAAACACAAAAGAAGAATTACAAGAAGAAATGTTGATGGAATTAAATAATAAGTCCCATAACAAGTCTAGACTTGTTATTTATTTCCATCAGTATTTTTTGTAATTTTTCTTTTATGTTGGCGATCAGAGTGACATCATCTGTGAACCTTAAATGATTTATTCGTTCACTATCTATTAGTATTCCTTTATTTTCTCACTTGAACGATTTGAATATGTCTTATAGAGTCAACGTGAACAGCTTTGGGGATATTGAGTCGCCTCGTCTAATTCCTCTTCTAATTTTGATTTTATTAAGAAAAAAAAATAATAAAAAAATAAAATAAAATCGCAACATATATATTTCTTTAAATCTATTTGCGTATTTTTTCAGGTAAATTCAGCAACGCATAAATATCTATTCTTGGAAAACTGAAATATTGATCCCATTGAGAATCAGGTCGACCATTCATAAAACGCTAGAATGGAGAGGGAAGGCAAAGGGGGAAAGAAGAGGGATAAAATAAACATAAACAGTAAAAACATGGAGCATGTATTTTTGGGTAAACTTACCTTTACTTCATTTTCTTAGCCTTATTTTATATTTCAAGTTCCAATAGTAACTTTTCAGAAATTTTTTGGGGCAAAAGTATATATATATATATATATAATACATATATATATATATATATATATATATATATATATATATATATATATATATATATATATATACTAGCCGGGTCCGCGGCTCCGCTCGCGTGGACTTGATTCCCTACTATAGTCACTGCTTATTCCTTATGTTACCCAACGTAATAAAATATCTCTTATTATTTCTCTTATCTCCCAATATTTCTCCTTATCTCCCATTATCTCTACATAATTTCCATTACCCAGGCTTATTTCTGCTCATCTCCCATTATTTCTCCCTATCTCCCATTATTTCTCCTTATCTCCCATTATCTCACCTTATTTCCCATTATCTAGGCTTATCTCGACTTATCTCGCAATATTTCTCCTTATCTTCCATTATTTCTCCTTATCTCCCATTATCTCACCATAACTCCCATTATCTAGACTTATCTCTACTTATCTCCCATTATTTTTCCTTATCTCCTATTATTTATACTTATCTCCCATTATCTCACCTTATCTCTCAGTATCGAGGCTTATTTCGACTTATCTTCCATTATTTCTCCTTATCTGCCATTATCTCACCTTATCTCCTATTATCTAGGCTTATATCGAATTATATAGAACATATGTATAAATTTATAAAAACACGTAAATCGGATAAGTGGTTCTCGAGTGGTAAGCGCACTAACGGACAGACAGAGAGACGTTGCATTTTATATATATTATATTCTTTGCTACATGATATTGTTCAATATTTAATGCTTTAGGCAGTGTATTGCAAGAGAACGCGCTAGCGGCAAACTTTTCTCAGACTTGATTCACTATTATCGTTACTGCTTATTCCTTATGTCACCTAACGTAATAAAATATATCCTATAACCTGGCATGAGAACATACGTATGTTTAAAAAAAAAGCACGTAAATCGGATAAGTGGCTCTCCACTGATAAGCGCACTAACGGACAGACAGACAGACAGAGAGACGCTGCATTTTACATATATTATAGATATTCTTTGCTCCATGATATTGTTCCATATTTAATGGTTTAGCATGTTTAAAAAAAAAGCACGTAAATCGGATAAGTGGTTCTCCACTGATAAGCGCACAAACTGACAAACAGACAGAGAGGTTGCATTTTATATATATTATAGATATCCTTTGCTACATGATATTGTTTCATATTTAGTGGTTTAGGCAGTGTATTGCAAGAGAACGCGCTAGCGGCAAACTTTTTTCCGATTTGATTCACTATTATCGTCACTGCTTAATCCTCATGTTACCTAACGTAATAAAATATAGTCTATAACCTGACCAGAGAACATATGTATATTTTAAAAAAAAGCACGTAAATCGGATAAGTGGTTCTCCAGTGATAAGCGCACTAACGGACGGACAGACAGACATACGGACAAAGAGACGTTGGATTTTATATATATTATAGATATAGATTATTATTATATAACCTGGCCAAAGAATATATGTATGAATTTAAAAAAAGACACGTAAATCGGATAAGTGGTTCTCGCGTGATAAACGCACTAATGGACAGACAGACAGAGAGAGAGACATTGCATTTTTATATATATTATAGATTATAGATATTCTCTGCTACATAATATTGTTCCATATTTAATGGTTTAGACTGTGTATTGCAAGAGAACGCGCTAACGGCAATTTTTTTTCCGATTTGATTCGCTGTTATCGTCACTGCTCATTCCTTATGCTACCTATCGTAATAAAATATAGCCTATAACCTGGCAAGAGAACGTATGTATGTTTAAAAAAAACTACGTAAATCGGATAAGCGGTTCTCCACTGATAAGCGCACTAACGGACAGACAGAGATACTTTGCGTTTTATATATATTATAGATGTAATAAAATATATATCTATAACCTCGTCAGAGAACATACGTATGAATTTAAAAAATCACGTAAATCGGATAAGTGGTTCTCGAGGGATAAGCGCACTAACGGACAGACAGACAGACAGAGAGACGTTGCATTTTATATATACTATAGATATAGATTATTATTATTACAAAAGAGATCTTTCTCACATTTGATCAATGTGGTTCCATGTTTGGCTGACGGGCCAAAACCAAGTCAGCACAAACGCTATTACCATTCCGTATTAAGGAATGACCTGACAATGTTACATGTTTTCAAAATCACTGACTTCTGAATGTTTCTGTGTATGTCTGTGTTGAGTCCTAATTGCACTAAATGTGGTGTGAATCTTATTGGTGTAAGGCCTGTGGCTGATATAATGAGGGGGACAATGATGACTTTTTCTTGTCTCCATATTTCCGTTGCAAGGTCTGTGTATTTGGAAATTTTTTCTGTGTATTTCGTTTGGATGTTTGTGTCGTTGGGGACAGCTATGACAATAAGATAGGTGACTTTTCCTTTTTTGCACTGAAAAGTAATATCGGGTCTATTGGCGGAGACTGTTTTATCTGTATGGATACCGATGTCCCAGTAGAGCTTGTAATCTTCATTTTTAAGTATGGATGTTGGCGTGTATTTGTAGTAGGGATCTGTGTTTTCTATGAGTTTGTATGTTGTGGCCAGTGCTTGGTGAACTACTTTGGCAGCTGAATCATGCCTGGCTGTGTACTCTGTTCCGGCCAATATTTTACATCCGCTCGTTATGTGTTCGATCGTTTCTTTCTGCTGGTGGCATTTCCTACATCTGTCCTCTGCAATAGTCGGGTCTTTGATGATATGCTTTTGGTAGTTTCTGGTTAATATGATTATTATTACAAAAAAGTTCTTCTTTCTCACATTTGGTCAATGTGGTTCCATGTTTGGCTGACGGGCGCAAACCAAGTCAGCGCAAACGCATTACCATTGTGTATTAAGGAATGACCTGACAATGTTACATGTTTTCAAAATCACTGACTTCTGAATGTTTTTGTGTATGTTTGTGTTGAGTCCTAATTGTACCAAGTGTGGTGTGAATGTTGTTGGTGTAAGGCCTGTGGCTGATATAATGAGGGGGACAATGATGACTTTTTCTTGTTTCCATAGCCTTTTCATTTCCGTTGCAAGGTCTGTGTATTTGGAAATTTTTTCTGTGTATTTCGTTTGGATGTTTGTGTTGTTGGGGACAGCTATGTCAATTAGATAGGTGACTTTTTCTTTTTTGCACTGAAAAGTAATATCGGGTCTATCTATCTGTATGGATACTGATGTCCCAGTAGAGTTTGTAATCTTTATTTTCAAATACGGATGTTGGTGTGTATTTGTAGTAGGGATCTGTGTTTTCTATGAGCTTGTATGTTGTGGCTAGTGCTTGGTGAACTACTTTTGCCACTGAGTCATGTCTGGCTGTGTATTCCGTTCCGGCTAATATTTTGCATCCGCTTGTTATGTGTTCGATCGTTTTTCTTTCTGCTGGTGGCATTTTCTGCATCTGTCTTCTGTAATAGTTGGGTCTTTGATGATATGCTTTTGGTAGTTTCTGGTTAATATGATTTTATCCTGGATGGCAAGCAAGAAGCCTTCTGTTTCTGGAAATAGCTGTCCATCCCGCAACCAGGTGTATGATTGTTTTTTATTTACGTGGTCTTGTTCTATGTGGTATCTGTGTTTTGTTGTAGAATGGCTTTGTTGATTTGATGTGTGAGTGCTTCGTGTGTGGTGGTAAACTGTTTGTACCAGAAGTTTTGTATATTATCTATTCCAGGACATTTCCAGTTGTGTGTGTGTTTGATAGTTTCTGTAATTTCTTGTGTATTAAATGTGGTATTTTCTTGTTCTGCCACATGTTTATGTTTGTCTTCTTCGGCTTTGATCCAGGGGGTGTTACTATTGTGTTGTTTGGGTTCTGACCAGATACTTTTCCAATAATCTGTGAGTTCTTGTTTGTTTGGTGGTTCAGTCACTGCTATCTGTTTGTTGTACATAGTTTTCCGGTAGAACTGTTTTTCGCTTCTTCGAAAGAGGTTGTTGGTGTCTTTCCTCTCATTTGATTCTTTGTATCTACGGAGTCTTGCGGCATATACAGATAGTTTTTGTTTCAAGGTATCGAGGATTTCTGGCAGTGTTCTGTTGGGAGACTTAGATTTGATCTTGTTTGCCCCCTGTGTGACACGTTTGGACGCGTTCCCGCTTATAAACTGGGTAAGATGTCCTAGATCTCTCCTGATGTTGTTGATTTTGTTTTCTATTCTTATTTGCCATTTGAATTTTGGTATTGTCCTGTTGGGGTTTCCTTGTCGTTGAGGGAGTTTTTGATTATTTTGTGTTAGAGTGGTGATTGCTGCTGCGTATATTATTGTGTGAATGTCTTCGATTGTGCTTGAGTCTGTTATATACTGAGGTATTATGTGCTTGTTTAGTGTGTTGAGGATTGGTTGCGTGCTCTGTCTGAAGATTAAACGAGGGATGGGATTTCTTGTTGTGGGGTCGGTGCCTGACCATCGAGCTAGATGTGACTCCATTTTTGCTTTAAGTGTTTGTATGAGAGGTGATTCGGGGTGATGTTGTGTGGATGTCGTTGAGGGTGGCGAGCGATTCATGTTGTTGTCTGTGATATGGTGTTGCGCGGTACTCGCAATATTATTTTGCGTTATGCTCCTCCTGGGTGGTGGGTATTGTTGTGTTCGACTGGGTGGTTGTGTGTGTGAGGCTGGTTCGGAATCTGCTTTATTGTTTCTATTGTTTGGTTGGTCTGTGTTCAGTTCAACAGCCACTGTGTCCTTGATGGTTTGCAATTCGAGAGGTGTGAGACGATTGTTCTTGGTAATAACTCTTTTTTGGTCTACTACTCTCTGTTCTGAAACAAGTAATTGCAGATGTGGATATTCGGTCAAGAAAAGTCTGTGCAGTTGCTGTCTGTAGCCCGATGTTATTGTTTCGAGTTTGGTGGCAGTGTAGTAACAGCGCATCACCGTCCTATTCATCTCATCCGTCCACTTTAACCGCTGTCTTGGTTTTCCAGCCTTGGTAGTTGCATCTTGTCCTTGCAATACATACGGGCCCCGGCCCGGCTCTGGTGGTTGTGTTTGTCCCGTATCTACGTCGGTTGCGCTTGGGATTGATGTTGGTGGATCCAAGCGGCGAGTGATTCTCTTCTCAGTGATTTCTTTGTCAGGTTTTGTGTTTTCATTACAGCAACGCATGGCGTGTTCGTTGATTCCTGTGGTGCAACTCATGCGCTGCTGTGATTTTCCCGCCTTGGTGGGTGTTGGCTTAGTCGCCAACACAACACTTTTGGCAGGTCCATTTTCGGTTGCCTGGTCTTCATCGTTTTGGTCGAGCTGCCATTTCCCGCGACGTCCTCGACCATTACGTCGCTCGCCCGATGCTTCTTTCATTGGTCTGTTGTTCTCTGGAATGTTTTCAGTGTTTTGTGGTGTCAGAAGCTCAAAGTGTCCCGACATTGGGTTGCCTGTTAGTAGAAGGTAAATGGTTTTGTTGTATTTTCCCGTGCTTATTATTGTTGGTCTGTCCGTAAAAGTTATTTTTGTATGTCTTGTTCTTCGTTGTTTTGAGAAGATATGAAAGTTGCTATTTTGTGTTTCCGAGAGGGCAAGTATCTCTAGGCTCGTTCCATAGGTGCCATTTTTCCGCATATAATTATAATAGTTATTGAAGTCTTTTATATCGTCGACTTCAATTAATGAAAATGTGTGAAGTTCCGACCAGTTTTGTTGTAAATATCTTAGAGCAACCTCTCGGAGTTTCTCATGATGGTTTTGGTGGCCATACAAGTGTAAGCTAACTGCACGAAAAAGGCAATTTCCATCACCTACAATGTCGGATCTGGTAAAACTATCGGGAGTAGTTTCGGCTGAGACGGTTGTTTGGGTCGTCTGTGGTTGTTGTTGTTGTGGTGTTGCTATAGCTGTTTGTACGACCGGGGTCCGCCTCCGCAACACCCTTCCATTATCATTACTATAATTATTATTCTTTGACATACAATTCCCACGAGTATCCTAGGAAAGAGGGGTCGACTGCGGCAGAGCCTAGATGCCACAGCAAGGCTACTTACTCCCGGAGGGCGCCCGGTATCCGGGGGAACCGTTCGCGACTCATAAACGCTGAGCCATTCATCTTCTCGGCACGGTAAACACCTTAAGATTGCGTTTTTGTTACACATAATCTGGACAACACAAGACAGCACAACATGACTCAGGTACCTCGGGATCGTCAATGCCCGTACTAGGAGAATCCTGGGATTCCCCTAGCCCCTGAGGGAGTATTATTATTATTATTACAAAAAGTTCTTCTTTCTCACATTTGATCAATGTGGTTCCATGTTTGGCTGACGGGCCAAAACCAAGTCAGCACAAACGCTATTACTATTCCGTATTAAGGAATGACCTGACAATGTTACATGTTTTCAAAATCACTGACTTCTGAATGTTTCTGTGTATGTCTGTGTTGAGTCCCAATTGCACTAAATTATTATTATTATTATTATTATTATTATTATATAACCTGGCCAAATAATATATGTATGAATTTAAAAAAGGCAGGTAAATCGGATACGTGGTTCTCGCGTAATAAACGCACTTATGGACAGACAGACAGACAGAAAGACATTGCATTTTATATATATTATAGATTATAGTTATTCTCTGCTACATAATATTGTCCCATATTTAATGGTTTAAGCTGTGTATTGCAAGGGAACGCGCTAGCGGCAAACTTTTTTCCGACTTCCTTCACTATTTTACGTCACTGCTCATTCCTTATGCTACCTATCGTAATAAAATATAGCCTATAACCTGGCCAGAGAACATATGTATGTTTTGAAAAAAAAAGTACGTAAATCGGATAAGTGGTTTTCCAGTGATAAGCGCACTAACGGACAGACAGACAGACAGAGAGACGTTGCATTTTATATATATTATATATATATATATATATATATATATATATATATATATATATATATATATATATATATATATATATATATATATATATTGACTCTTGGGGTCCATAGATAATAAAAATCCATTTATATGTTCATAGTTTATTTATATTTCAATACGTTGCCCTCGTCAGAATGCAGATGTATATCTTGAATACATTTTTAGGGAAACGTCAATTAAAAAATAAAATTTTCATGATATGTGAAGAAGATCGCGTACTATACAAACTTGTGTACAGTATGCGATCCCCGCGAAAAGTAAGAATTGATACTAAATTCAATATAAACAAAATAAACATTACCTTCTTCATGAACTTCTTCACCTACGGCTGGGGGTTAGCATTTATTGGGCGGCTCTTTTTCCAGTAGCGACAAGCCTGCGTTCGATGCTTGATTCTTAGCTGCTGACTATAAAGTAGAAAGCTGCCGTATTTGCTGTTGACTTTCTTCTAGCTTCAGCTGATGTTTATCATACAAAATTTACAGTGTTTTATAGGATATGATAAAAGTGGTTAATATAGCAGCTTCCGCTATTGGGTTATTAATTTTATTTATTTTATATTAAATTCAAAGACGTTTATAAAAATATACTTTCAGTAACGAAATACTTTTTTCTAGATTATCCTGTGTCCCTAATTAAAAATTTCCAATAATTATTTTCCTACTTTCAGCCGATCACAATCTGCCAAGTCAGTCCACTGCTGGATGTAGACTTTTCTCATTTCATGCCTCTGCCATCTGTTCTCTGTTTTTCTTATCCACTAAGTTCCTATTCTTTTCCTGATGTCACCTCTCCATCTTGTATTTGGTCTCCCTGCACTTCTACGTCCAAGCCTTGGTCTTCACTTCAAAATTGTTCTCGTCTATCTTCTTCGTATCTTACCGGACTAAAATCTACTAGTAAATATTTAAATGTTTTTGAATAGTTTCAAATGATCCTAATTACTTTAACTTATTTATAGTCAAGAAAGTAAACTTTTAAATCTAAAATTAGTTGGCTTGAATGATTCATCTCAACTAGATAACATAAAAGAAAATTTAAAATACGACTATATTTGTAATTTTTAGTGTTCCGTACGGAACACTTATAAGATCACTTCGGTGTCTGTCTGTCTGTCTGTCTGTCACACTCGATTTTCTCCGAAACTATTTGACATAGAAAGGTGAAATTTGGTAATAATATAGGAATTGATGGCCTCATCAGAGCCATGTAGTTTTGAGAATTAAATTTTGACTTAAGGGGTTAATTTTGGGGGGTGAAGTCGGGAGTGAAAAAAAAATATTTTTTACTAGGTCATCGAGTGTGGTGTCAAACGAAAGCTTGTGAAAACACGAGTGAAAAATATGTATATAATATTATACTTGCGCGCACTTTTCTTTGTATTATTTTTAAAAATTCGCGAAAAATCGCTGTCCCGGGCCTTATCTCGAAAAGTACTTATCAAAAAATTTCGAAAAAAATTCTGGAATATTCTCCACGGGGTGTAGATTGAACGAAAATTATCACGAGTGCATTACCTTTAATAATTTATATGGTATATAAAAAAAACAAAAATTTCAAGGTCATCAGATTTCAGTAAAGATTGGAAACAAACTTTGTTGAAAACTCATTTGGGATGTGTTTTTGTGAAGTCACTGATCATTTTATACCACCGTAACATAAATTTTGACTTAAGGGGTTTGTTTTGAGGGGTGAAATCGGAAGTGAAAAAAAAATTTTTTTTACTAGGTCATCGAGTGTGGTGTCAAATGAAAGCTTGTGAAAACACGAGTAAACAATATATATGTAATGTAATACTTGCGCACACTTTTCTTCGTATTACTTTTTAAAAAAATCGCTGTCCCCTACCTTATCTCGAAAAGTACTGATCAAAAAATTTTGAAAAAATTCTGGAATATTCTCCACGGGGTATAGATTGAACGAAAATTATCACGAGTGCATTACCTTTAATAATTTATTTGGTATATAAAAAAAAAACAAAATTTCAAGGTCACCAGTTTTCAGTAAAGATTGGAAACAAACTTTGTTGAAAACTCATTTGGGGTGTGTTTTGTGAAGTCACTGATCATTTTATACCACCCTAACACAAATTTTTATTTTAAAAACAATCAACGTACGGAACACTAATTGTGCAAGTTCAACTTGCACTTGACCGGTTTTTTGTTTTAAATTTTCAAATATTGATTTCGAATATACAAGACAATATTTTGGAGATCAGAAGATCAGGAGATCATGATTTCTTACTGTCGTCACTAAGTGAAATATTGTCTATTTCTCAGTTTGTTGTGTGGTACGATACTTGATTTCACATTTAGTACACATATAATACTTGAAGTAGGAGAGGAACCTATAATTTTTGCGTGATATCACTTGGGGGGAAGGGTGTGGAAAGGGTGGCTGCCGATACATTTTATACTATTTTAATAGCATTGTGAAAATATACCTCAGTATGTTTCTATACACTATAGTAGTCAGTCTTGTTTTGATGTTGAGCTCATTTAGGACGGAAGCATTTGTGCGGTGCGTTGTTCAGGGTATCCGAAGCATCCTTCTGCGCTGATTGGTTTCTTGTCATTTTTTTTAATGGTCCCGGTTTCGGCTGTGTATGTACCAGTTGGGAACATTAGTGTGTTTATGAGTCGTAATTTGGTATTCTACGTCAAGTCACTTTTATATTTTTGTTAGCTTGGTTGTCGCTGTTCTGGCCATAGCAAGACGTCTGCATATTCAAATATACTATAGTTTTAATAATATTATGGGAATTTTTCCAGGTTTTTAGCTGCGATAAAAATTACATTATTTTTCCCTTATTTTTAACGTTAACAGGGAAAGGGGGTGAAAGAGGTGGGGGTCATTAAATATTGTATGTTTCACTATTATTATGAGAATTTTTCCTGGTTTTTGGTAGCGATATTTAATAAAATTGTAGCTAATTACTTACAGTAAAAGTTATATGAGGTGAAACGAAATATATATTGTAATAGAATTCTATTTTAATGTGCTTTTTCATTATTTTAACAGAAGTAGTACATAGAGGGGATTGAGATCTGGTTACAGAGTAAAAAAATGTTAAGCTGATTCTAGAACAAGTTTTAAAAATCCAAACAGTTAAGTTGGCCGAAACTTACTCCTGACAGTTGTTTTTATGACGTCATTTTCGCTACTAGGTAGATAATTTTAAAAAACTGGTCAAGTGCAAGTCGGGCTTGCGCAATAAGTGTTCCGTACGTTGATTGCCTTTAAAATAAAAATTTTTGTTACGCGATAATTTTGGTGCAATCTACAGCCTGTGGAGAATATTTCAGAAATTTTTCAAAATTTTTTTATCAGTACTTTTCGAGATAAGGGGGGACACAGCGATTTTTTGCAATTTTTTAAAAATAATACAAAGAAAAGCGTGCGCAAATATTACTTTATATATATTTTTGGACTCGTGTTTTCACAAGCGTTCAATTTCACCCTCTAAAACTAACCCTCTACGTCAAAATTTAACTTTCAAAACTACACAGCTCTGATGTTTCTCATATTAATGCCAAATTTCAGCTTTCTACGTCAAATAGTTTCGGAGAAAATCGGGTATGACAGACGGACACCGAGGTGATCTTATAAGTGTTCCGTACGGTACACTAAAAACACGCTAGCTAATAATGTCATTTTTCTTTTGTTATTTAAATTAATATGTGTGTCTCCACCCACAAAAAATAAGTATAAATATTTTTCTGCTAATAAAATTAAACAAAATTTCTTACGAATGTGATAAAGAAATATCAGATTTTAGATCACTCGCTATGCAACATAGAGAAGTAAACAGTGTCTAAGATATCTTTGTCCTTGTCACCATCCACGATAATTCTAACAGATTTGTAGTTTTATGTAGGTTTTTTAAAAATATTTCATTGTTTAAAAATAAATTGCATAAAAAGAATTATTTGGAAAATAAACCAGCTAAACTAACCATAATAATAAAAACAAAACAATAAGGAATAATCAGTAAACAACAAAATAAGACAATGTATCTTGTAAATTCTTTTATTATTAATAATAAGAATATTTTTTTTATAAACACATAATACACTTCAAATAAACAAAATGTACAAAGGGTGGTCAAAAAACAGTACAACACAAGTTAATAACGTTTGAAAGTACACCCTTAAAAAATTATTTTGGTGATAGTAAAAATAAATGTAAAATTAAGACAAAACGAAAGACACGGAACATATTTATGCTTCGGCTTCTTGTACCTTTTCTCCCTTCTTGGACCAGTCAGGTTTTTTCTGAAAATTTATAAAAGAAACATTAGTATTTTCTTTAATGGACACCATGGAAATCAAGAAAATATTATAGGCTATCGTTTAAAGTTAATATTGGACTTCGATAAATTCAAATATAGAGCATCAAAGACTTGGCCTGTATTTGAAGACGACGGAGGCCGCGTAACAATTGTTACTATCGAGCGATCGTAGTCCTGCTATAAGAAGCTGAAACATGGGCAATTACAGAGAAAGCAATGAGTAATGAGACAATGTTAAAGGTGGAAACGGGCAGGATATTAGCAAGAATGGAAAGGACAAGATGGATCAGGAAAATGACGAAAAGGTAATTATGAGGAAAAAAAATCCAGGACGGTTTATACGGAGATGATACGACGTCACTAAAAAAATGGCTAGGAAGGGATGGACGAACATAACACGGGACAGAAACAAATGGAAAGAAATGGAAAAGGTATGTATGTCTTCAGGTTATATTCGCCTATGGTTCGAGAAATTTTTTTAAATAAATTGAGTTCTAAAAGAGCTGACATAAGTTGAGCTTGATTTGGTGTTAATGACTTTTTTTAGTCCATACATCCCGGAAATAACTTTAAAAAATAGCCGGCAAGGAATAACAGCAATTACGGAAACGAGCCCTGTGCGGTTGACTTAATTTAAAAATTGAATTTCCAAAGACTGTAATTTGATACACATTAAAGGTTTTTTTCATAATTCAATTTGTTTTTTACCATAAATATTTTAGAACTAAACTTTCTTGTTTGAGATCTATTGCTTTATTCTTTTTTAATACTTTTTTTCGGTTATTAATATCAGAAACCCACACGACGCGGCCCTTCGACGGCGCCGTTCTCGCTCGTGAGATTACAGACAGACTTTTAATCCAATCCGAGCGAGATATAATCAAAGCAGACGGTGAAAAATACACGGTAGAATCGAAAAACGAAGCCGAAGGGGTTGCTTTAATTAGTTTTGCTGGTCATTTGTTTTGTAACGGTAAAATAAAAATCATTGCTTATAATGTTACAGATTTTCACATTTACTGACCTCTCTATTCCACTCTAGCCTATAATATTTGTTTTTAAAAATGATGTATGTAGCAATAACAATAAACCAAAGATGTTTTTAGTAATCTACAAGCAGCTTATGCATATTTTGTAAAAAATGTCAATAAATAGTTGAGAAAAAATGTATGAAAAATAAAAATAAATTTCGATTTATCACAATATATCTGTATCCTGTATATATTGCGATAAATACCAAAAAAGAGGTTTTACAACAATACGAGGCATACAGCTGGTGTAACAAATAGTAAGGTGTGCAAAATTATATAGAGTAATGCACTAAAAAAGTGGATGCTAACAAAGTAACTTTCGACTTATTTTGTTATCTATTTCTAGGTATTAGTTCAATTTGAAGCTTTACAAAAGTACTATTTTGTTAGTATTGAAGCACTAAAGTATAGTTGAGTATCTACAGCTTCATGTACGTTAAAATATAATAAAAAGGAACTGTTTTATAACTGTGAATAAAGCACTACATTTAAGCCAGATACTTTTAAAATCTACTATTAGCTCACCTTTTAATCCAAGTTTATAATAGAGAGAGACAGCGAAAAAATATTTTAAAAAAATTCTTTGCAACATATGCAAATTAAAAAGCAAAAAGCAAAAAAAAAAGTATTTCATTTTCTTAATAAAAATTTTGAGGGCAAAAATTAGGTAACTTTTTTACCCAATTAAAAAATATTGCAGAAGAGATTTGGCAAAAATAAAAAATATAGCTTCTGAAAAAAAATGAGAACATGCTGCATTCAAATAAGTAGACAATAAAATAATATATTTTTTATTTATATCTTATTTAAATGAAACATAAACAGAATTAAATCTAGACCTATGTATTTTTTTAAAAACCTTTATATTTCCGAAAAGTATTTTAAAAATTAAACTGGAAATTTTACTTCTTCTGCCACTCAGCTTTTTCCTGTTTGGGTTTCTGGAAAACGAATAAAATTTTAAAGAGAACGCGTAAAAGATAAAAACGATTTAATATTATTATTATTCTTTAAATTTCTTATTTGAAATACAATTGCTAAATTAATATTTGTTAACTTGTTAGAGCTAAAGAAATTGTAGATATTTTTGAATATTAATGACGTTAGTCACAAGACAAAGTAGTCGAATACACCACGATTTCCTAAGGATCTAAAGAAAAATATTGACATCATTTGTACTTCCCATGCGGATGTATTTTTTTAATGTATCTACCTAGTCATGACGGTGACGTCATATAATAAAATTTCTTGGTTGTCAAATTACTGTCACCATTCCAGGTATTCTAACAAAATTTTGTATGAGTTCGTACCGTTTTGCAGTTTTACGATTTTTTTCCAAAAAATGAGTGAAAATAATTTCGAACATGACGCAGTGATAAATGTTCTCACTAAAAATGGAAATAGACCAAAAGTAATTTATGAAATAAGATCTCAGGTGTACACTAATGACGGCTCACGTTTTTTTAATCAAATTTTAGTCTCAACAGTTTCGATGCGATAAAGACTCATTTCAGGATGCGCGCAATTAGGAAGCCCCGTTGAGTAACGAACAGTGGAAATTATCAGATTTATTGAAATTTTGCTACTATCATTCTGTCGGCATTTGCAATTAAGAAAAGAAACAGCTTAACAACAATATAAACGAAGGAGCCCGGGGAAGATATTGATAGTAACGAGAATTTAGGGAGATTAATAATAACAATCAAAAAATACTTCACAGACCGAATAATTCTCCTGAAATTAAAAATGTACGGTTACAACCTAAATATTATTGGAGTATATGCACCAGTAGATTCAGAGAACAATCAAACAAAGGATCAGTTTTATGAAGACCTTACCAAAACTATGAGTAGCATCAATCCCTCTTATGACGTGATAATCGCAGGGGACCTAAATGTGAGAGTTAAAAGCCAAACAAATAACGTAACAGTAGGAAACTACGCAGAAGACGTAGAAAATGATAATGGAGAGAGGGTCCTAGAACTGTGTAATCAATTTGATCTGAAATTAACAAATAATTTCTTCCCCCACAAGGATATTCATCGCTTTACTTGAGAGAGACCATCATTAAATCAGAAATCCATAATAGATTATATTATAACTAAAGTTCAATCCACATTCAAGATATACGACACCAGGGTTAAGAGAGGAGCCAACTGTGACACAGATCACCATCTATTGACTACTAAAATAGTGTACCCTTTTTCATCAAAAAACAATAAAAATTGACAAACTTATCCCACAGACGAAGGCAAGATAGAAATAAAAATGAAAAGATATAAAACTTATCTATTTCAACACGAAAGTATTAAAGAGCTTTATTAAAGAAGATTACACAATGAATTACTTACACTGGAACCAACCGAAGATATAGAGCAAGAATATGAACGCATTAAAAAGGTGATCCACAAGGTGGCACAAGAAACTTTATGAGAGTACAAGTGGGAAGAAAAAAAAACATGCAGATATTACATAACAGAAGAATTAAAGGAACTAATAGAGGAAAAAAAATAAATTACACCAAAAATATTTAACATATAAGTCAGAAGCTACCCGGGCAGAATACAAAGAAAAAAATAGAATAGGGAAATAAAAAAAGAAATAAATGAGTACTGGGAACGGAAATGTGTACAGATTAACACGTATATTGGAGAAGCACAATCGACAGAAGTGTGGCAAACCATCAAAAATATGAAAACGAACAACAAAGAGAGGGCCGTAAATTTAATACCCCTGGAAGAATGGAAAAATTATTACGAAATATTACTAACTGAAAACAGACAAGAATTCCTTAGTATAGAGGACAATGAATCAGAAGACAGAGTGAAAGGACTGGGACGAAATAACCATAGAGGAAGTACAGGCAAATCTAAAAACGATGAAGAATGGAATAGCGGCCGGACCAGGTGATATCTCTGTAGAAATGATTAAAAATGGAGGTATAACCATGTGGAGAACAATAACTAGCTTAATTAATAATTGTATATCACAAGGAAGAACACCTACTGAATGGAAAAAAAGGTACTTTTCAGCAATCTATAAGAAAGGAAATAGAAAAGACCCTAATAATTATAGAGGTATATGCGTTACAAGCACTATGAGCAGACTGTACGGTAAAATATTGCAGAATAGAATAAGAGAAACAATTAAAGGAAAGATATCCGAAAACCAAAGCGGATTTACTACGGGCCGGTCGTGTATAGGCAACTTGTTTACTTTACGACAATTGATAGAAAAGAAGATCCAAAAATATGACGAAATACATATGACCTTTATAGATCTTAAGAAGGAATACGATAGTGTACCGAGAAATAAACTTTGGCATGTCTTGAGAACAGTAGGGATACAAGAAGGAATGATAACAACAATAAAAGAGTTATATAATGAAAATATAGGATATGTGAAACAAGGACGCTATCTCTCGGAAGCTATCCACATTACAAAAGGTCTAAGACAAGGAGGTTGCCTTTCACCAATCTTATTTAATATATTTGTAGACAACGCTCTAAAGAAATGGAACCGCACTTGCCAAAGCATGGACATCCCCATTAGTGATAAACACCTATTATCGTTAAACTTTGCAGACGACTAAGTAATAATGATACAAGATGCATTCGATATGGAATATGTATTGAAGAGATTATACACAGACTACAAGGAATGGGGACTGGAGGTGAGCCTTGAAAAGACGGAGTATATGTCAAACAAGTCAAGGAATTTAAATATCTAGGAATACTGATTGACAACAAAAATGGTATAGGTAAAAAGGAAAAACAGAATAAAATACAAAAAGCCAGGAAGATCATAGGAGCTCTTAACTCAATATGGTGGGATCAAAACATAACTACACAAAACAAAAAGAGAATTGAAAGAACAATGGTAGAATCGGTTTTAAGCTATGGTAGTGAACTGTGGGAAAGAAGAGGATAAAAGAAAAATAACGACGATAGAGATGGATTACCTGAAAAGAAGCGTCGGAGTGTCCAAATTCCAACACATAACAAACCAAGAAATATGCGACAGAACAGCAGCAACAGAAAAAATTATACAAAGAATAGAAAATAGAGAATTAAAATGGTTTGGACACCTACTCAGAATGAACGATACAAGATGGCCCAAAAAGCTCTTGACATGGAAACCACCGGGAAGAAATAAAAAGGGAGGACCACGTAGATCCTAGAATGAAGATATGAGACAGTCCATGAGGTCACGAGGAATGGACGAAGAGATGGCGGACGATAGAGAAGTTTGGAGAAGGCGAATGGGAACACAACACTTAGTTGTATAATTGTTATATATTACTTGTGTATATGTACAGTTAAACCCAAATAAATATATATATATATATATATATATATATATATATATATATATATATATATATATATATATATATATATATATATATATATAATCAAAACAAACATTAGTATTTGGCGGGATTATTGTCTCTTTTGATTGGTACTATTAATCCCGTCAAATGCTCGTTGCTATAAACATCTTCCTAGGGCTCTCTTGTTTACGCTTTTGCAAAATGGTGTTTATCCTTAATTACAAACGCCCATAGTCCTGATCATGCGCACTGCGACTCCTTTATGTTCAAACATCTGTAGAGAGAACTCAGGAGCTCAAAAAATAGGTTATATATTTTGGATTTATTTTGATATGCTGTCGAAAACTCCATAGCCTATAGTTCATACAGAATCCAGACAAGCTACCCGTAGCTTTTGGATTTTTGAATTGTCTTTTGTTTTAAGTAGTCTACGCTTGTGATCATTGTGAATTTCCTTTTAAATAAGTAAATAAATTAGAGGAGACGGTAGTAATGCAAAAAAATAATTTTACAAGCTAGTTAGATACGTTAAAAAAACGATATATATACAAATATACTTGATATACTCATATATTTCAAGTTTATCTTCGTAGGCTGAAATAAATACAGCCGTACAAAGCCAAATTTGATATTGTAACACCCGTCTCATGTTTCACTAACAGCGTAACATCTTCAGGAAACGATTCAAGTTAAGTTAGCGAGTGCTAAATAATCAGTTGAGAATGTTTAATATTGGTATATCTTATGCCTTGTCCTGCGTGGGCGGCTGGCATAAGTGGTGCAGACGGCATCATTATAGCTACAAAATCAAAACAATAGTTTTATATGGAAGTTTCCTAGGTAGAAATGTCACACGTCCAATGAACTGGGTGCTATTTTTGAAGCATCTATAAGGATAAAATTTTTGGCATTATCGCGCGATTCGCGTCAGACACCTGTCACAAGAAATTGGGCTATAATTGCATAAAAACATCATTTATTAGGGTAAAAAGTTGTAGAGATTTTTGTTTTGAGAGAAATAAGTACAATTTTATAATATTAGAATTTTTTCCAAATTAATATTACCTATTCCAAACTTTCTGATTCTCATTTCCTCCTGATTTCTCTTCGAACATGTATAGTTAAAGTCAAGATGAGCTATTACTTTGTATTTGTAGAAATAATATTGGTGTGTATATTCTTATTTTTAATGGGATTTCTTATAGATTAGAACTATTTCTGTTAATAATTTTACATCGAGGATTGGTAGCTTTTGTAACGTTTTTGCCAAACGTGAATATGTCTTCTTGCCAGGACACACGAGTTGTATCGGTCCTATAGCACGCACCGCTCGCCTCACTAGAATTAGTCGCCCATGTAGGATACAGTCTTAGCCGTTTTTAATAAGTACACTATTTTTTGAATGCAGTTTAATTACCTCTTTGTCTTCTTCTTCAAGGGTGAATTCCTTCTTCTTGACGACCTTGAGTTGGTTACGGAAGTTAAATTCAGCAGCCTTCTTTTGGAGCTTAGCGAATTTGTTTTCGTATTTGGAGACTTTCTTAAGGGTGGGTTTAACGCTATAATGATAAAAAAATTGTCATTATCTTAAAGAAATATTTACTTAATTTTTTATTAATCTTATTGAAAACAACATTTTTATTTCAATTTTAATTCAAAACACAATTTTTTATTTCAATTCAGTTGTTCCTTGATGCTAAAGCACGGATGCGGATTATAGATTGTGAAGATTCAGATTTCAATTTTAAAATAAAAAATGTCCAAGATCTACCCAACAAGACCGGCGAGGAAATGACGACACATGTTGCCTACTTCTTACACCACAAATAAATCTAAAGTATGAATTTTAAACGTTTTGAACATGCTGAGGATCAACGGTACCTAAACAAGGCATATCTGCACTGCCAAAGTACCTGAAATGTAATAAAACATCGAGTTGTGGCCAGTGCCTTTGAGATTTTTTAAATTTTAGTACTTAAATAAATCTTAACACAAGTTAGAAGTTATTTTATTTACTTAGATCTTAACAGCATTATTTATTAAAGGCCGTCTGAGATAAACCACAATTGTTGGTTGAGATTAGCTAGTAACAGAACTCGTTTAAGACTTATTATTAAATAACCGGTCAAGTGCAAGTTGAACTTGTGCAATTAGTGTTTCGTACGTTGATTGCTTTTAAAATAAAAAATGTTGTAACGGAAGTACAAAATGACCAGTGACTTCACAAAAACACACCCCAAATGAGTTTTCAACAAAGTTTATTTCTAATCTTTACTGAAAATTGATGACCTTGAAATTTCTCTTTTTTTATATACCTGATAAATTATTACAGGTAATGCACTCGTGATAATTTTCGTTCAATCTACACCCCGTGGAGAATATTCCAGAATTTTTTCAAAATTCTGGAATATTCTTTTCGAGATAAGGCGAGTGAACAGCGATTTTTCCCAATTTTTAAAAATAATACAAAGGAAAGTGCGCGCAAGTATTACTTTATATATATATATATATATATTATATATATATATATTATATATATATATATATATATATATATATATATATATATATATATATATATATATATACATATATATATATATATATATATATATATATATATATATATATTACTCGTGTTTTCACAAGCTTTCATTTGACACCACACTCGATTACCTAGTAAAAAAATGTTTTTTTCACTTCCGATTTCACCCCCCGAAAACTAACCCCTTAAGTCAAAATTTAACTTTCAAACCCACATGGCTCTGATGAGGCCATCAATTCCTATATAATTACCAAATTTAAACTTTCTACGACAAATAGTTTCGGAAAAAAATCGGGCGTGACAGACGGACAGACAGACGGGCAGACACCGAAGTGATCTTATAAATGTTCCGTACGGAACACTAAAAAGAGGTCAATTAAAGCGGAAACAATCTCAATTGAAATTTTTATAATAAGATTATTACTTACAATTTGCCCCTGAGGTCGTTGACTTGGCTGTTCAAATCGGCGATCTGTTAAAACAATAAATATATAGAAATTGCTTTTTAAAAACACATTTTTTATTAATTGATCCCTTTAAATTTTACATATTATAATTGTAAAAGCACAAGAAGTTAAAATAAAATAATAAAATATGTTAAAATTAAACTTATTATTAGAACTATATATTTAATTTTATTGTAAACATTTAGAAAAAAATAATATTTTACAAGAGATTATTTTAGTAAAAGTAAAGGGATCAACCTAGGTGATAATTTAATAAATGCTCCTTTGTAAATTTTTACAGTTTCATTATATCAAACGTGTGTATATCATAACAAAATAAATTGTGAAAAGTAAAATAAAATGTGTATCATACAATGTAGGATTGTATTGTTACAAAAGAGCATTTAAATTTTATATTGAATATATTAAACATGGAATTAGGTAACTACGGTGCAACAAGACACAAGGTTTGTTAGAATTCATACAATATTTAGGGTTAGAAAAAACGTTGAAAACACATTAAAAAAAGCATAGAGCAGGTGAAGGAATTAGCAAGAAGAGAAGGAAGAATTGTAAAAGAGAGTGAACAAGAAAAAATATATATACAAAAATAATCATAATAAGATTTTATAGAGAAAGAAGTATGTACGTAATCAAAAATAATTGTAAAAATTATGTACAAAACCAAAGGGGGACGAAATATGGACGACACTATACGTTATATTCTACTAACAAAAATTATATACACAATATACAGGTTAACTCCTATTTTTTAATAAAATAATCTGAAAAGATAAGTAAAAAACCATTATGCTGTTTGGAAACGTGCATGAAGGTTATTTACATTACATTAATATGCTATTTTATCTTAAAATGGGAGTAAAAATTGTGGTAACAAAACGCAAAATATTTACAGTACTACAATAAAAATACACAAAATATAAAAACAAAAATATTTTAAAAATTGTACTTGCAATGGGGGTTAGAATTATTATTTTCATCTATTAATCGATGCTTTGACAATGCTGGTCTTAGTTTGGGCATTTTAGTTTTTTAATGAATTAGTTCAAAGTATATAGAAAAAAATTAAATGTTAAAATTAATACATTCTAGAGCCTATATGGCCTAAATAGCAACATTTGGCAATCATCACAATATATCATTTTTTAAAGATACGTTTCGCGCTAGATATACTAATAAAGCATATGCAAGGGCTTTTTATCATCCGTACATTGTATATAGGTACTATATACTTTAAACTAAAATGTAGCAACTACACTATAACTAGAACAAAAACTACTCCTGGAAAAAGGAATAAGCATGGCACTTCTAGCACTGTAGGTTCCGTCATTCCTCTAAGTATTTATTTATTTCATTTATGTACGTATGGGGATTTGGAACGTCCCGACATTATTCAAGGGCCGAAATATATTACGAACTACTAAATTATGTACTAATAGAAAAGAAAACAAATAAACAAATCTAGCCATGAAGGGCCATGCCGTATTAGCCAGTCCGTATTCTTAACTGGTTTTTAAGCTGACCTACGAACTAAGTTAGAATTCGTTAATGGTATTATATGCTTAGAAATTTTAAATCTATCTTAAGAATACAGACCTTGAGGAAAAATTGCAGGACTTCGGCATGATTAAAGCAAAAAGGATTTTTTTTCTACGTGTTATAGTGGTAAAAAAGTCAATTAAAAAAAAATGAAGAAAATTAGTTATCCCTTATTTTGAGAAGAAACATACATTATTTATAATTATTATAAATGTAAAGAGCGCCAAAGCAGAGAAGAAGGAAATATTTAGAAGCAAAATTTTATAAATAAAAAATAAGATTTTTTAATAACATCATAAATAGAAATCTCTCTAGAAAAATGTATCAACAATATATATGAATAATATGTAATAACATTTAATGTACTTTGATTAGTTACATGTAACAAAAAAAATATGCGAGGATGGGATGGTAAAGACGGCTAGACGCTTCATGTAAAATTAAGTACATTTTTGTTTTATTATTTACAATGGTAGGTGTGGAATTTTGTAAATTGAAACCTATAAAGAATTTTTTTCTACTCATCGGGACTTACAATACCCTAAAGACTTACAAAGACAAACTAGTATAAGTTAAATCAGATTTTGCTATTATCTTAGTTGACGTCCCTGTAAAATATTTTATAGGTTGCCAATTTTGGAAACTGCAGCTCAAAATAAACTTTCTTTTCATTTTTTAATACGCAAAATCAGATATTTTTATAAATTATAATTTTTAACAATATACTAGATGAGATATCTTATTTAAAATACTTTAGACTTATCCAAACATACACATATATAAACAATTATTTTATAACGAAACTTTAATTACAGTCTAATATTTATTTTATCATTTTATATGTATTTTTTTTCCCTTTTATTTCAAGCTAGCAGCTCCTATATCATTTTTTTTATATATGTCAAAATTTTGTATGATCAATGAAGCACAAAACAATTTGTCACTCGACTTATTTTCGTTTTAGGGGCCAAAATTATAAAAATCGAAAAAATTGGTAACTGCATTAAGCTGCAATATTGTAAGTCAAGAGACATATGTTTTTAAATTGTCAATTTATCCATGTAAATAAATATATATTTCGTTTTTTTTTTAATTCCCTGTAAAAAGCTTAAAAATTTTAATCATACTTGAATTTTTTAAAGAAGACATTTTAATGTAACGAACTTTACTAATTTGTAGTAAAATATTCTTTAAACAATTAACGCTATGTGTGACAATTATCATATTTTTTACTTTATTCCAAAATATAGATTTTAAAAATTTTTTAACAGTTACCAATTGTACTCAAATTTCGTGCCCCAATTTCAGAAGTAGCCGTTCAGCAGCATGTGGAACGGATGACCTCAGTTTTATTATCAAAATCTCTTTTTATTTATTCAGATATAGGTATCTATATACATATATATATATATATATATATATATATATATATATATATATATATATATATATATATATATATATATATATATATATATATATATATATAATATTGTAAACTCATTCTCTAAAAGATTTTTTTTATAAATCTTCATAATTGACAGGACCTATTTCACTCATTTTAAGTGAATTACTGTTTGTTATTAAAAATACTCTCAAGAATTTTACCAAAATTTGATTATATCTGAATAAATATTAAAAAAAAAAGATTTTTGCAGTTAAAACTCGGTCACTCTTCTGCTAAGACCCAACATCAATAGAGCCTAACAGTGAGTTCTGCATGGTACCTCGTAGTCTTTCTTGCGAACTTCGCGTTCCAAATCCCATTTCTGCTCTTCGCAAATGTAGATACGGGCATGATAATCCTTAAGAAGCTTCTTAAGAATGCCTGAAATTGATAATAACGGAACCACAGGTCAATCACTAAATTTTACAAGCATTTACCCCCTTTCGTGTAAATATCTGGTCTTGTGGCGATCGAAAAGTGTTTTGTGGTCGATTAGTGTGATATGTGGAAGTTAAAAACAAATTTGAGGCGTGTATATGTAGATGTAACTTTACGAGCCATGACAACAAAGATATGGAACCACAATGGCACTGGTTTAATATGTGTCTTGTGGTGACTAAAAAGTGATGGTGTGTGGTTGATTAAAGCTATTTGTTAGAGTTAAAAATAAATTCAATCGTGTATATGTAGAGGCAACTTTAAGACTAATACCGATGGCGTAAATAAAATTTGGGACGGCGTTGGCACTGGTTTATATGATTTAAGGAAGTTAAAAATAAACTTAAAGTATATAACTGTACGAGTAATACCGATGACACAAACCACCTGGTACAATAATAGCACTGGTTTATGTCGTGTCTTGTGGCAACCGAGAAATGATTCGAGCTCAATCTGTTGAAGCTAAAAACAAATTCGAGGCGTGTAAACGTAAATGTAACTGTACAACTAATAGTTGCTTCATTAACAAAGATATGGAACTATGATAGTACTAATTTAATGCTGTATCTTGTAGCGACCGAAGAGTGTTTTGTGGTGATTTATTAGTACTAAATCAGTACTATTGCGATATCATAATAATCTCAGAGTTTCACTTCCAGTTCAATGTCGCAAATTCCGCGCGGCTATCTTTATAATGGTATTAAAATCTGTCTGTGAGGATTAGATACAATAAGCTTGCATAAACTGCCACTTTGTAGTCACCAAAAAAATATTATTTGTAGTAGTAGCATAAACATGTTGTCTTGTGGTGATGTAAAAAAAGCATTTAAAGACACGTCGAAGTTAAAATTAACCTAACGAAGTTATATATATATATATATATATATATATATATATATATATATATATATATATATATATATATAATATATATATATATATATATATATATATATATATATATATATATATATATTTATGGGGAATACTTTTGACGTAATGAATTCCCTAAATTATTACAAAATGCATCAGAACTGGCCATTTACGATTAATTCGAATTGCTGCAAGGAAAGTGGAAAATAGGCCTAAATCGTTCATCAAAGGTTCGACATATAAAATAATTCTCGAAAAGAGTGGTTTGAGAGAAGACAAGCATACTGGTATAACGATATCATTTATATCGAACAATTCTAATGAAAGTTTTTATAGAAAAGACTTAAGTCAGGCATCAGAGTTTTTGGTAAGTACCAGCACTAATCAAGCCACCAGCTCCTTTCTGATCACAACCTAATAAATGGAGAATCTGTTTGGGAGATAGCAGCATTATTTCATCGATGGACAAATTTGAGCATGATACTGGATTTTAAAGCTGTTGTAGAATATACAGTTTTCTAATATTAAATAATGTTTCTGGTATGTGAGGAGTTGATCATATCAAAAAGTATTTATTTCCAACTATTGTCGAGGATGATTGATAATGCTTACGGAATACAATGCTTCGCCATAACTGTCTCGAATTCCGTAATGTCAACTTTATAAGAAGAAACAACTGCCTAGATTTATGTAGAGTTAAATTGAGAAACAAGAATACTTTTAGCTGTAAAACTAGAGATTGAAATTCTGTTACAGACCGTTAATGTAAAGAAGAAAAAGGATAGGAGAGAGTATGGTGTCATAGTTTATATAGAAGGTACGGTAATCAAATTGCCAATTACCCAATTAAAATAAAAAGTTTCCAGTATGAGAAAATAATGTGGGAAGTAGAATGTAGTAAATTGTAAATAGTTCTTATTTTATTAAAGATTTTTGTATTGGTTTTTTAATACTTTTTGAGGTAGGAATGAGAGAAATGGAACCAGAACCTGTTACAGGGATCTATAAAAAGTAAACCATGGGATTCCGCTAGACAATAACGCAAGCACTCATGTTGCTTTAGAATTGTAGCTTTTAACTTGATAAAGTGACAAGTTGGAAATTGTAGTAGTATTTCTAGCCACCAACTTTTTTCATATTTTTATAATTTGTGCCCTTAAATCGAAAATAATTATGGGAAACGATACCTCGAATTCCCGGTTGTGAACTTCGCGTTCCAAATCCCACTTTTGTTCTTCGCAAATGTACATACGGCCATAGTACTCCTTTATTATTTTCTCTAGGGTGGCTGAAATTTGAAAATAACGGAACCACCAGTGAATATTAATGCTTCAGCATTCTTACCCCTTGTGTAATAGATTTATAATTATTTTAAGTGAGTCCACACAACAAAAATCCTAGATACATCAAATTTAAAACATGATGATTGGTTAAATTAAAAACTCCTCGCCTTTGTTTAGATATAGGCTGTAGAAGTGAAAACCCAGTGTTGGGCTTTTGTGAATTTAACCAGTTATCAGGCTAGAAATTTGATATAATTGTTTATGTGAGCTTTAGTACGCGTGGACTCCCTGTAATAATAATAACTTATGGGTGAAATGACTTTAAAAAACTTTAAGTGTGGAGTTGTTTATATGAAAATAAAGGTACATTTGCAATGGATATAAATAAGGTAACTTATAAACAGGATAAACAACTACTTGAACTAACAAAAAAAAAAATTGTAAGGATATGGACTTGTCAGAACATGCAATAACTACTAATAGGGTTACTAGTCTACGGGCAGTGCAGGTGGCTAGAAATAATTCTACATAGGGTTGAAACAGGTAGTGACTTGAACTTGAAACGACATACCCAAAAATTTGGCAACACGAAATGTAAATAATGGGTACAGTGGCTACTACATAGGTGGGAGCAGCAGTAATTTTCAATGAGTTAACAAAAATTATGGCTTAATATCATATTGTCAAAATAAAGTGTTAAGTAATTACTATGAAGGTATTTACATGCAGTGGGAAAAAAATAACATGATGTAACATTGGAAACTACAATATACAGTGTTCATTAAAATTATTATTTGTTAGAAGTCTAATTTGCAATGTAGTATTTTAAATTAAATTTTATAAAATTAAAATGGCGTGTGAAAGACTACTAAAGCTACGAACTTGGTATATTTATTTTATTAAACTTCTAACTATAATCATTTCCTGAATATTGTTTTAGGAAAACACAAATGACTGTGTTAACAAAAATATATAATTTTTTTAAATTAAAATAAAATAAATTTGTAACTAAAAGAATATTTTTATACAAATGGTTACGACCAAAAAAATTTCGTCATTATGTTTCTTTGAGATATTTTAAAAATAGAGATAAGGGATAATTTTAAACAGTCAAAATTGATTTTTTTAAAAAGATCCTCATTATTCAATATTATCTAAGTTATTATTTAGCGACTTTATTTAAATGTTATCTAACTTATATTATTTTCTTTCCAATTTTTATTTCATTTGGCCCTTAAACAGAAAAGTGACTTTTTGACGGTACCTCGTAATCTTGATTACGAACTTCGCGTTCCAAATCCCATTTTTGTTCTTCGATAATATAGATACGGTCATTGTATTCCTTAATAATTCTCTTAAGGGTCGCTGAAATTAGGAAACAACGGAACCTCTAATAAGTACTAACTTTTATGTTTTTATCCTAAAAGAACCCTTGGCAAAAAACCGTTAATTTCGTTTCTCCGCGTACACTTATAAAACCTTATATGTATCATTGGTCAGCTAAAGAAATATGTTCGTGCTTCAGAAATGAAGAAGTGAGTAGCTAGAGATTAGAAAACTCAGATGCTTTTACAAGCTACAGTTCAAAGCTTTCGATTTGAACACTACATTATAGACATCTCGATATTACGATCTAAAGGATATGTGCTTTCTTTTTAAATATTAGCTATATAGCTTCCAGCTTCTCGAGCACACGCTTCAATCTCTTTAGTAGATCTATGCATTAGGTTTTCCAGTAGTATGCAGAGTTACCGGCTTTTCAGGGATCCTTTAAAAAATTAGCCGCAGTAAAAAAAATAAATACAACCTAAAACGAGTTTTATATTCTAAGAGCAAAAATATGTCTTATATCTTGGCTTATATATTTTTTTAACACTATATTTTTGGATAGGGTAACAGAGGACATATTTGTGTGATTCAGGGCTTTTTAAAACGTAGTGTAAGTTGTAAAACATAAAAACATAGACGAACACAACACATAATGTAGTTCTAAGTGATGGAACCTTATGGCTAACAAAAAATAAATGTTGTAATGGTGTGTATCATAGTTTCAAAAATTATGAGTAAAAATAGTGCATCATAATTATATAAATTATGTAACATATATATCCAAATTAATTTATGGGGTATTTTGCAGGGATCTTTTTTCTTCTCCAAAATTAAAAATGCTGATTCTCAACGTCCATATAGGAGAATTGCGTATATATAACAGCCTTGGCATTTATGTACAGAGCAGGTTCAAATCTAGTTTATAATCAGAAATAACTTTTACTTGGTTCTGTATTATTTAATCAACAAAAATTGTAAAGAACTATGTTTAACTAATATTATTACTTAATTAATTTAATTTTTAAGTCATTTCATCATTTAAAGCTATTCGTCTATAATGGTGATAGATGGCTTTACGGGTCACATCTTTTCACTACATCTATAAATCTGAAATATTTAATAAAATCGTTTATTTATTTTGAATTAACTTTAGAAGAAACACAATTTATTTCGTAAACAGTTGTTAAATTTGATAAAATTATTCTAAAAGGAGTAGTATTTTTATAGCAAAAGTTATTTTTGAGTTAAAATCTCCTAATAAACGCAATTCTAAATATTTCAATTGATTATATAACGTTAAAACCCTGTTTATCGTGTATAAATAAATGTACCTCTGCTGCTTTTATACGTTCTATAACTTCTAAATCATATTTATCCCCTTCTAGATGACAAATTCTTTGGTAGTAACTGTGGCAAACGGTCTGTAATTCAGCTAGAATAAAACATGTCGCTTGAAAATCACGAATGGTACGATTTAGTATTTAAATAGGATTCTTATTCGGGCGTCAACTTAACTAAAAATGCGTACCTCTTTTTAGACAGTTAAAGGAACATTATTCTCTGTAAAATTTAGTCTTATTTATGGGCGTTGTCTATGCCGTTAGTTATCTCGACATCAGGGTTGCCAATCTAACCCCAAGAAGGCAAAGATGTAATCCACAAGAAGAAAATCTGTAGTACACCAAAGTGTAAATATGATGTCCTTGGATTCATGATTACAATCTGGTATTAGTTCATTTGGATTGTTTGCGGAGTTCATCTTTGCCTTGCTAGTTCATCGTAAAACCGATCTAGACAGAATGGGATTCACTTTTACCGCCTAAGGAAGGGGTAAGTATTTTAATGTATAGCTGTTGTTTTAATGGATAATATATGATTTGGTCAGATGTTTGTAATATCTTTCATTCATTAAGAACATATATTATAAAAATAAGGAAAGTAAGCAAAATTTTATCGGGTTTTAAGCAAAAAAAAAAATTGGTATTTTAAAGCATATCTGGGAGATGAAAATCAAAATATATAAAATTTCCGCCAGTAATTAGAAAGTTAGATGTATCTTTTGATAAACTAAGAAGTGTTTACAAAAAAAAAGAGAGTTTCGTTTATTAGCAATTTTTAAACAATTAAGACAATAATTCAAAAAGTTGTTAGAAAAAATCTGTTTTATTAAAAGAAAACAAAAAGTTTTTGTAACTTAAAATTATTTTTAGTAATTATAAATTCTAGTTTGTAACTATTATCAGTAAAACTGTGTCAAAATTTATCACTAAACACATCCAAATTTGGAACAAGTCATAAGTTGAGTGCACTGGGAGTTTAAAAAAGATAGGACGGCAAAAGCTATCTACAGTCCTATTTGGGGGTAGTTATATAAAACTTTTTATACACTGGTCTACGCGTTTAAATATATACAACATGCCCTCCGGGGGATCCTTTGCTTCTACCTGAAAGGCTCTGTATTCCACTTCTTTTTCCCGATCGTATTTCTGACCTTCAAGTTCATAGATACGCCTATAATATATCTCGCATACTTGTTTAATAGTAGCTAAAAATATACAATCCCTACTTTAAATAATATCCCTATATCGTATAAGAACCTAAGCCCTAAATTATGTACTATATATTAATATTATGAGCACAGAAGTCAACTCTACCTTTTCGGAACGTTACCATCGGAAACGTAACCAAAAATAAGTTTTACACTGTAAAAAATTAAGAGGATTGGGCAAGGACTTTTTTAAATACTCTGCTCAAATTTGAGAAAATAAAGATTTTGTCATTATTAACTTCTATATTACACCATAACATTATAGTTTTTCTACAGAAAGACAAGGAAAGATAATAAAAAAAAGACATGAAAATGACTGGAAAGTAAATCTGATTCGAACTCATTTCCCAAGTACATAGAAAAAAAATAAACGAAATTTTATTTTTTTTTTAAGTAATTTAAAATATAACATTCTTGAAGGTGTGCAATAGTTAATGTAATATTGAAAAGGAAAAAGTGTAAAATATTAAGTTGGGAATGTGGAATCTTTATTATTGCACTCGACGCACGTTTCGCTATTCTTGACAGTCAAGAATTCGAATATTTCCCAAGGGTATGGTATAGGTATGTAGATGATATTTTCGCGATTTTTGATACAAAGAAAGCAAATATTGATGATTTTGTTTCTAAATTAAATAGCCGGTATGATTCCATTAAAGTCACTTACGAAGTTGAGAACAAAGGACAATTGCCTTTTCTAGATATTTTAATTATTAAAAATAATAATAGATTAGAATTTGATATCTATAGGAAGGACACAGTAACAGATATATATATTCCTAATGATTCATTTCATTGCAAACAACATAAATTAGCCTCATTACATTTTTTAGTTCATCGTTTGGTCACTTTCCCTCTGAATAGAGTAAACTTTAATAAAGAAAGAAATCGTATTAGAAATATAACTAGAGTTAATGGTTATGACGATGACTTAGTAAATAAGCTAATAAATAGACATAAGTTTAGGTTTAACATTCAGAATTCCACCTTTTTTACACGCGAAGAAAATAACACCAAGTATGTCACTATACCATATAATCCGAAATATAGCAAGGGACTCAATAAGGTATTTAATAAGGTAGGCTTCACCTTAGTCTATAAGTCATCAGACAATCTCAGGAATATCTTAGGAAATCCCAAAGATAAGGTTCCTAATTGTGAGAAAATTTATGAAATTAGTTTTAATGATTGTGACAAAAAGTATGTTGGGCAAACTAAAAGGTCAATTAAAACACGATTTAAAGAACATTTAGCGCACTTAAAATACAGTAGAACAGAAAAGTCTAGCATTGCCGAACATGCTCTTGAAGCTGATCATATTGTAACATTAGATAATCTAAGATTAATAAAAAATGTATCTGATAGGAGATTGTTGAACGCATACGAAAGTATGGAAATCATAAAATGTAAAAGTAGTTTAAATAAAGACAGAGGGCTTATTCCTTATAGTCCCCTCTACTGGTTACTTGATCGGAACTGATGGCCTTGGCTATGTCATTAGTTCCGCTTGAGTAATTTAAGGGTTAGGCTAAGTATAAATAGGGTAGATTTGTAGTTTAGCTTTAGTCAATTATCGTTCCTGATGAAGCTAACATGGTTAGCGAAACGTGCGTCGAGTGCAAAAATAAAGTGTTTGGTGTAAAATATTGTCAATTTATTAAAAATATTATTTATTATTTTTTCCATTAAAAATAATTTACACACACTCACGTGACTGCTATTTTTTTAACTGTGTTGAAAAATGTTAAAATGCTGTTTTGTTCTTATTCAATTAATAATCTTAAGTTTACTGAAAATTATAGTTTATTTATTAAAGGCCATTATGTAACGATGTAATGCAGAAATTGTAATGATTTAATCTAACTTTTACTATTTGGAGCATAGCATTAGCAAAATTATGGATTACTCTTAATGAATCTAGTAAAAAGGACAATGCGCCAAAACCTTAGGTCGTAAACGCCTAAAAAAACTACCCCACTCTAATGTTATAAGATATGACAATAAAAGGTAGATCAGTATGTATTATTGAAATACTAGTGGAATGTTCTCTCAATCCTTATCAATCTTTGGTTGTAAGTAAACTAACCTGTACTTGCATTTTTATAGCTTTGACTACGAAAAAATTACTCAAAAAAGTATATTATGGCTTATCGGAAAACGAGAGTGAGTAAATTTTGCCGTTGTATTAAAAGTGCGGAAGTTCCAAGAATATTTTGGCAAATTCGAGCTTTCCGTCTATCATTTACCAAACTAAGACAAGCCATGCTTCGCTCTATTTTACAGCTCGTAAGCTAGCCTGAATATGACAATGTTTGGCATCAAAAAGGTGACAGCAGTAAAGTTTTAAAAAACAAATATCAAAATATATTAGAAGCCGGCATAACTCCTCTCACGCCATCTGACGTAAAATAGTGAAACCTTTTAATCTAAGAGCAAATCCTGTGCTGGTGTCAGAAGTGCTGCCTATTACGGCAGCAATAACCTATATTGCTGTTCTCGCCAGTAACATTTGCTCTTGAATTTAAAGCTTAGAGGGTCTCACATCAGATGTGGCTGAGGTTAGTAGGCTACTACTATTTTTTTGAGAATGGTTATTAAATCTTTGCTGTTGTCATGACTACGTGCCAGATGCTGAATTTCGTCATCTTGAACTGACGAAACTTTATTCTTTTCTGCGTATTTTTTCAAGGACGTTAAACACCTATTTCGTTTAAAAATACTGTTTATCGTGGTTATTACTAAATTCTCTACTATTAATTTTTAACCTTTTCTAGCCTAACTTGAGTGGCATAGCTTTATAATTTACATGAAGATCGATAAATAAAATTGTTTTTGAGTTTTTTTTGTCTCAAGAGTCAATTTAGAATATAAATAGTCATTGTTTTTAATAACTGAGGTTGATAAAATTGATACAAGAAAAAATGACGAAAGGGAATTTCAAGGGATAATAGTGGAAGCTTAAAGCAAAAATATATTTTATAAAGCTACGATAAATTAAAAATAATACAGTGCAAGTTACGGCTTGGGGTCTTTCGAGCATTTTTAATAACTTTCAGAAAACATATCCTTCTTAAATTAAAACCTTTGCATTATAGATGTTGGCAGAAAGTCCTATATAGATATTTAGTAAAAATGTTTTAAAATGAATATGTTTACTAGTTTTATAAAAACACCCAAAGACCGCTTTCCGTGATACAACCTACATAAAAAATTTCACCAAATTTGAAAAAAAAAACGTTTTAGGTTGTTAGCTGTAGTGATGGAAAATATAGAAGTATCCAGTTGGACGTGTCTATCAGTTAAATTTTATAAATAAGTACAATCTTCTATTTTTTGCCAAATTATTAAAAATTGGCAATGTACCATGTTTGTGTTAAAAGCATTAGACCAAAACCAATTTAAGATGTTTATAAATATAACTACTATTTTTATCTGACCAAATATTTGGCGCCTTAAATCTATCTTAAAAAATCTACTTTGAAAAAGTTCAACAAACACGTGTATCATATATTCAAAAATTAAAGTATTAATATGAATCGTTATACACAGGTACACAAAAAAATTCTGTCTTTTAAGTATTTTTCTACGCTGGATACAAAAAAATAATTAAAAAAAATATCCACCGTGAGGTTTTTTTCAGCAAACACATTTAAAGTTGCCAGAAAACTATTAAATTGGAAAAAAATACGTTTTAATAAATAAAATGTAAATCTGTATTATCATTAAAATTATGGAATAAAACTATTATTTCGGACGTCTTCTGAATCTACATTTAACATAAAAACTTAAAAATAGTAGGTTTTATTGTACATGTTTAAGAAAAAACATGCACACATCAACTTTAACTAAGCTACGCAGAAAAATACTGTTTAAAATAAATTTGTGCAACCTCTAAATTAAAACATTGTTTTTAATTTTTATTAAGATTGAACAAAACACTCACTCACTCACATACTCACTTATTCACACACCCCCATACTCACTCACTTTTACCCTTACTCACTCACTTGCTGACTCACTCAGTCAGTCGCTCGCTCACTCACTCAGTTGCTCGCTCATTCAATCAATCTATCCACAAAATTGACTTCTAAAACTGTCAAGGGATATATATTAGACTACATTTTGGAGCCTTTTGTTCCTAAAGAGTAAACTGATATTTTTTTTCAACACTAAACACTATTCGTCATGTTTTGATATCAATTTTTTGATTCGAATTTAAAACTTAAAAACTACTAGAAATGATAGTTTCGTCAGAAAAAAAAATGTTGTTTAGCTGTTATTTACTCAAAAAAAAACATTTTACCAGCCACTTGTAAGTGTTAAAAGCGAGTTTTTTTTTGTTGTTGAAACTGAACATAAATCTTTATTTTTTGATGTCAAGTCAGGATTAAGAACTTCAAAAAACACTGGAAATAATAGTTTTCTTCAATATTAATAAAAATTAAAAATAATTTTTTAATTTAGCGGTTGCACATATTACGTAGCTTAGTTAAAGGTGGTGTATGGGTGTTTTTTGTCAAACATGAACACTAAAACCTAATGTTTTTAAGTTTTTATAATAAATGTGGCTTCAGAACATTTTAAAGATGTCCGAAATAATAGTTTTATTCCATAATTTTAATGATTATACAGTTTTATATTATTTATTAAAATGTATTTTTTCAATTTAATAGTTTTCTGGCAACTTTAAATGTGTTTTCTGAAAAAATCTTACGGTGGATGTCTTTTCTTATGATTTTTTTTTGAATTCAGCATAAAAAAATACTTAAGAAAACACGTGTCTTACTTAAAAGACATAGATTTTTTTTAAATTTTGTATACTTGTGTTATTTATCTACGTCGTTGGCGTTTTAAAATTTTTTGTTACTGTTTCTTATTAATTTTTAGCTTCTTACTGAATTAATTTTTATACTAGACACGTCCAAATCACTCAAGAAATCTCATAAGATAAATAAAGATATACAGAGTATATTAAAAACGCTGTGCAAAAAAAAAAGCGATCTACAAAAATTTGGTGTCAGTTATTTTACGTAATATTGCTTCTACGCGAACAACAATTTATTTAAAACATGCCCTTTCAGCTGTCCTCTTTTTTCTACCTGATATTCTCTGAATTCCACTTCTTTTTCTAGATCGTATTTCTTATTTTCGAGATCAATGACACGCCTATAGTAGGTCTCAACTACTTGTTTAAAACGGTGGCTAAAATAAAGATTCTCCTATTTAAATAACATCCTTTCCTCCTTGGAAAAATACCCCTAAACTATCATTTGTGTTTTAATTACGGTATACCAGTAAATTTAGCCATTGTAAGGCAATTTCGTGTCCACCAGGTAACGTATTAGCGCTATTAGAAATAGTTTATTATATCTTTTAATGTTTCTATACACAGGTTGTAAACAGTACGAGTGCAAATATTTTAACAGGTAACATATTATTTTGAGTGAAAACACCCCTAAATTTTTTCCTTAACTTTACAATTTGATAAATGTACAAAATAGTTTCCCCTTTAAGAAAGTTAATACGTACCCACTGATAAAAAAAATATAATGAGCATAAGAAATATTTGCGTTAAACGAAAAATCCAAGAAATCTGAGTATTTAAATACTTAGTACACAAAATGTATTAAGCAAATACACAAAATTAAGCAAAATTATGAAACCTGTGCAAGCCGCGTTCGTTTTTTTATTTACTTGTATTTTCAGACCAGCATATTTGCTTACAAGTGCAGTATTAATTGAGCAATATATATTTTATATTTATATATATGTATATATGTATATATATATATATATATATATATATATATATATATATATATATATATATATATATATATATATATATATATTTATATTTATATATATGTATATATATGTATATATATATATATATATATATATATATATATATATATATATATATATATATATATATATATACGTAGGCTGACATATAGATGTCGCCCTATTTAAAAAAGGAAGTACCAAACTTCAAACGATAGGTATCAAAATTTCGTGACATTTCGACGGCTAGTTTAAAAGTTACAACGGAAAAAATCGAATTTCGTGTGTTGATTAAACTCTATTTTTTGATGGGAAACAATACCGTTCAAGCAAATCAATGGCTTCATAAGTGTTACGGGAACTCTGCCCCTGGATATATATATATATATATATATATATATATATATATATATATATATATATATATACATATATATATATATATATATATGTCCAATATAAAATCAGTGAAAATGAACAAAGTCTATATTTCAGCAATTTACCCACTGTTCTCTAATTTGTCAATCTATCTCGAGATACGTTTCACCGTATCATGGCTCATCAGTCGAGCTAGGATCAACAACTGAAAGAGTAAAACTCCGAGTAGTTCTGACATAACATCGTTGTAAGATACAATAAGTGTACTAAAACTGAAAGCATATACATACCGGGTGTACAAGTATGAAATGCGGATTTCAGACAACAGCTGGTGCACCAATGCAGTTTGTGCTATAAAGGTTTGACTCTGTGCCATTTTGTTGTGTCATCAACAAGTGTCAGAAGCGCACGAATGGTAAATTGGAAAATTGTGTGCATAGTGTTGCGTTGTTGTGTTCAATATGTCGAAATTTATACCGAACAAAGAGCATTCGCGGACAGCATTAATTTTTTGTTTTCATTTGAAGAAAACTGCTGTTGAATCATACCGATAACTTCGAGAAGCTTATGGTAAACATGCTCCATCGCAAGATACGTGTGAACGATGGTTTCGGCCTTCGATGTTGCAGACAAGTAACGTGGAAAAACCCCAAAAAAATACGAAGATGTGGAATTGCAAGCATTGTTGGACGAAGATTATTCGCAAACACAGAAACAACTCGCCGAGGAATTGGACGTTAGTCAACAAGCTGAAGACCAGTAGATGGGTACCACATGAGTTGAACGACAGGCAAATGGAAAAGCGCAAAAACACGTGTGTCATTTTGCTCGCTCGGTACAAAAGGAAGTCGTTTTTGCATCGTATAGTTACAGGGAATGAAAAGTGGATTTATTTTGAGAATCTCCGGCGCAAAAAAATCATGGGTAGACCTAGGCGCACCATCCACATCAACCGCAAGACCGAATCGCTTTAGCAGAAAGACGATGCTCTGTGTTTGGTGGGACCAGAGGGGCTTGGTCTATTATGAGCTGTTAAAACCTGGGGGAAACGGTTAATACTAAACGTTACCAACAACCATTGACCGATTTGAACTCTTCGCTGCTTGAAAAAAAGCCAGAATACCTAAAGAGGCAACACAAGCCATTTTTCTTCATGACAAAACCAGTTCGCGACACGTTGGAAGCACTCAGCTAGGAAGTTCTACCCCATGCGGCTTACTCACCAGACTTGGCTCCTTCCGATTACTACTTGTTTGCATCGATGGGTCACGCATTTGCTGAGCAGCGCTTTGGTTCGTACGAAGATGTGAAAAAATGGCTCGATGAATGGTTCGCAGCATAAGGGGAAGATTTTTACTGGTGTGGTATTCACAAATTGCCCGAAAGATGGCAAAAATGTATAACAAGCGATGGAGCATACTTTGAATGAAGCCCTTTTTATCATTCTTCCGAATTTAACATGTTTTTTTAGAAAAAAAATCCGCATTTCATACTTATATATGTATATATATATATATATATATATATATATATATATATATATATATATATATATATATATATATATATATAGTGGTAGGTTTCTTAATGCTAAAATTAGATTTTGAAAAAGAGTACTGATATGTTAAGTGCTCTTCTAATAAGTTTGTGAATATTAAATGATTTTCCACATCAGATTTTATTAATACTTCTTAAGTGTCAGACTTGCGTCTACCTTAAAATTTTGCTTAACTTTCTGTGATCATGTATTATATTTTGTCTATTAAATATTAATTACATATTGCCTATATTTCTTGCATTTCTCGTTTAAAATCAGGATTTCGTTAGCTAATTATATTTTTATTTACAAACCGATGGGCACCAACTTTTTAAGATTAGGATATTATTTTGTACGTTTTATCACTTTATTGAAGCTAGTATAGATTTTTTACAGGGTTTCTCCTGCAACGATCTCCAGTTTTATCACAAGATCGTTTTGTATGTTTTAACTTCAATCTTTTTGTTTCATTGTTTAATTTGCGAAATCTTCATTTACATTTTTAAATGTATCTATTATTACTGGAATTTAACAAAAACATTTTAAAACTTTACCTGGTAAAATATGTGTTCAAACTGACTACACCCACGCATATATGTATAAAATTCAGTTTTAAATCATATTTACCTATTAATTTGTTTCAGATTTTTTTTTAAAGATTTATGAGATATGTTAGAAGAAAGATGTATAGTTCAGGAAACCGCTAAAAACTGTATAAAAAAAGTGCATTCTCATTAAAGTCAAAAAGCAAAAGCATCAAAACTTGAGTGAAGAAAAAACAATGCAAAAAATGTTTGCAAATAAAAAAAAAATGGGCATCACCAAGTTGGCTATAACGATTAATCACCTCCTTCATCGTCAAGCATTGCTTTTTGCAACTTAAAAAAAAATTGTCGAGAAAGGTCAGAAGAATGCAAAAAAAGAATATATACAGTCTCAGCAGTCCAGTCATGTCGAGTGTGTATTGTTTTCAGCCATTTTTATATTGAAAAAAATTTAATGTTATATGAATAATTAAAAAAAAAAAAAATTTTAATTATCGAATATGATGATTGTGAATAAATTCGTCAAAATCATATATTTACATGCGTTTAATTTCATCGGTACTTTTTTAAAATAATGTCCTTATTTTAAATATCCCAAAAAGCAAATTTTCCTGATTTATATTTTGTCTCAATGTTCGAAATGACCCTATACAAATTTATGATTATTGAAAAAATATATGGATTTTTTGAAAATACATTTATTTCATTTGAAATTTTTTGTCCTAATTTTTTTTTTAATTTTAAGTGTTCCTACTTTACTATTGCTCTATTTTTATAAAATTTATCGGTTATCTTATACAGGGTGTCCAAAGAACCAAATATTCTCTTCGAGAGCTGATGGGCTAGCTCACTAGAGACTCACCAAAATATGTAAATATAGCCTTAGTGAAAAATTGTTAGATTTCGAAATAGTGAGACTTTTATGAATTTCGTGAAAATCTACATCTCAATTTATCGAGTGCCACAACTATAAATTTCCGTATTCTAAGATTCTAATTATTGCTACGTAATCCTGAATAACCCTGCTATTGACCACAGTTCAAAACAAAACTAATTATTTTTTTAAATTTTTACAAAATTAAAAAAGTATTTTTTTTAAATAACTGGCCAGGTTACTTGGTACATTTTTGTTTAGAGTATGAAGAGTCAAAGTTAGCTAATTAATATGTTTTTAGTCACGATACTTGCAAAAATATTTTTTTTCCCATAAACTTGGCACAATTAGTTTTATTTTGAGCTGTGATCAGGATTCATCACCATCATCATTATTAGATTATTCGATCCATAGTCGGATGTACGCTTCTCCAAGTTGTCCAGGATTACGTAACAATAATTAGAATCTTGGAATGCGGAAATTTGTAGTTGTGGCACTCGATAAATTGATCTAAAGTGTAGATTTTCACGAATTTTATAAAAGTGCCAATATATCGAAATCTAATGATTTTTCATTAAGGTCATATCTACATATTCTGGTCAGTTATGAGCTAGCCTATCAGTCCTTGAAGGGAATACGTTGGTTTTTGGGACCCTCTGCATACACATTTTGAACCAAATGATAGTAATTATTGTAAGAAATATCTGGCACAAAAAAAAAATCAGTTGTGCAATAACGGAGCTATTGAGCTTTAAGAACGACTTTACTTTGATCTACACTATTTAGTGTATTGCAAACCGTAGATGGATTTAATCCTATCTTGAAAACAGCAGAAATAAAAAAACAATTAAATAAGAAGAGTTTTGGAAAGTTGACATTCCATAAGACTGAGTCAAAGAAAAGAATAAATTCCTTTTATTTTTGCAAAATCTGCTTATTTTATTTTTATGTTCTCCGTTATTGAAAAATGTGTTCTAAAGGAATTTTATGAAATCTTAAGCATATTTTTTTTATTGAGACTTGTGTAGTACTTATAGATAGCAACATTATTTTTAAATTCACAACCATATATTTAATATATTAAGTATGGACATTACAGCAAGTATGAGACACGATCCTGTACAAAATTTAAAAGTATTTTAAAAACGCATGAAACCTGATATTTGGTCATAAATAAATATTAATTTTGGTACCAAAGCAGAAATTATTTTTCAAAATCATTGAAAATAAACCCTAGCCTATAAAATTTTTCACATTTAATCGTAGAAATATCACAAGACGTCTATTATCAAATGCGACCACACACTAGATAATAGTTTTCTTTCTATACGATGTCATTTTTAGTGTTCTGTACAGGGTGAGTCAATGATAGAGTAAAGTTCATTATCTCATTTGTTTCAGGAATGGCGAAAAAATGTTAAATACAATAGCTTTAGGGAATGTTAGGGTGCACAGTTTTTAAAATTATTTTTGAGTATACAAGGTATTTCAAAAAAGTGTGACCGATATAACATATGTTTTTTTAAATGGAACATCCTATTTTCTAATTTATTTTTAAATTCTGCGTAAAATTTTATAACTTTTTTATTAATAGTGTTATATACCTAAACCTAGTAGTTTTTCTAATATTTCAATTTTTTTTAAAAAAATACTATGTAGTATTGTTTCTGAAGGTGGAATACTCACAATTGGTACGAGCGTTCTATAGAGATGAAAAAAGGGATATATGTAAAGAAAATTTGAGTTAGATGCTACAGGGTGTTCAAAGTAAATTTATACATTTCGACTATTTTAAATTGAAAAATCTCAAATTTTTTAATGACACGCCCTGTATATTATTATTTTTTCTGATAGATTTTACAAAACCCTCCAACTTTTATTAAAAACGTCATATACCTATTTTTAATAGTTTTCGATTTATTTTGAATGTTTCAATTTTTACCCTTGTTTTTAATACACTTACACTATTGTGAAAACATAAACAAATAATTAATAATAATTTTAATATAGTTTAACTTATCTAATGATTAATTATTATGACGTAATAAATGTTCAAAAATATGCTCGTCTACATGAATGGGCATGTTTAGTCGTTTTACTAAATTTTCTTTCCTTGTCCTGCACGTATCCGGTATCCTATTTTCCATATCTACTGATGTTGTAGGGGGATTCACGTACACACGATCTTTAATGTAGCCCCACAAAAAGAAGTCTAAAGGTGTTAAGTCACATGATCAAGGGGGCCACTCAATAAATCCATCACTACCGATCCATTTTTGTGGGTAACGATGAGCAGGAGCTCCGTCTTGTTGAATCCACATTTGTTCCGTTTCAAAGTTATCAACTTCTTCAAGAAGCTGAGGTAATTCGTTTTGCAAAAATTTTAGATATCTAGACCCGCTAAGCGGTTCGCGGAAAAAATATGGACCAATAATTCGAAAATTTAATATTCCACACCAACATTAAGCGACCAATGGTTTTGATTTTGAACTTCCTGGACCCAAAATGGATTAACTGTTGAATAATAATGCATGTTATGGCTGTTAACTGCTCCAACATTATTCATGATGGTACAAAAGTTTACTCGTCGTTCAAAATCACGGTCTTGAAGTTCTTGGTGTAGTTCTATATGAAAGGGATGATATGTGTATTTTCTCGGAGTGCGATTAGCCGTAGATTGGGATGTGTCAGATAAGACAGCTAGTTGACGGCTGCTGACCTGGAGATTATCTTCAACATGAAGTAAAATCTCCATTTATTTTCCTCATTGGTAGCATTCTGGTTTACTTCTTTCTCTTTCCTATACTCAACGCTACCACTACCATCAAACCGTTCCATTAAGCACTGAAAAGATTTTTTAGATGGTATACGTCTATTAGGGTATATAAACCATAACTATTACCTTTATACGTCACTTACTACAACAAATTAAACTCTTTTTACTTGCTTAATGGACATGTCAAAATTTGACAATGCCTACATTTTTGTCTTGTCTTGGCAACTATGATGTTATAGCGTAAGTGTATTAAAAACAAGGGTAAAAATGGAATAACTCAAAAAAATCGAAAACTATTAGAAATAGGTATATAACATACTTAATAAAAGTTGGAGGGTTTTGTAAAATCTATCAGAAAAAATAATAATATACAGGGCGTGCCATTTAAAAAATTTGAAATGTTTCAATCCAAAATAGTCGAAATGCATAAATTTATGTTGAACACTCTGTAGCATCTAACTCAAATCTCTTTACATGTATTTTTTTTTCATCTCTATAGAACGCTCGTACCAATTATGAGTATTCCACCTTCAGAAACAATGGCGCTACTGGCAATTTTTTACAAAACTGAAAACTAGTATTTTTTTTTTAAAAAATTGAAATATTAGAAAACCTACTAGCTTTAGGTATATAACATTATTAATAAAAAAGTTATAAAATTTTACGCAGAATTTAAAAATAAATTAGAAAATAGGATGTTTCGTTTAAAAAAACATATGTTATTATCGGCCACACTTTTTTGAAGTACGCTGTATACTCAAAACTAATTTTAAACTGCGCACCTTAACATTCCCTAAAACTATTGTGTTAACATTTTTTCGTCATTCCCGAAACAAATGAGATAATGAACTTTACTCTATCGTTGACTCACCCTGTACAAAACACTTATGGAATCACTTCGTTGTCTGTCTGCCTGTCTGTCACACCCGATTTTCTCCGAAATTATCTGACATAAAAGCTTGTGAAAATGCAAGTTTAAAAATATATGTGATGTGATACTTTCGCGTACTTTTTTCTGTGTTATTTAAAAAAAAAATTGCCAAAAATCGACATCCTCCCTAATCTCGAAAAGTACTGATCAAAAAAAGTCTAGAATATTCTTCACAAAGTGTAAATTGAGAGAAAATTATCACGAGTGCATTACGTTTGATAATTTATCTGAAGTAAAAAAAATTATAAAAACTATGTTTCTTGACGTATAATGGAGGTAAATGTAACCGATTGGCTACTCGCCCTTGTACCGAGATATAATTTTATTTTATTTCAAAAGCATCTATTCACAGCATTATCACCGTACGGAACACTGATTGAGTACTCGTAAGTCCTGTTTTTTTTATTAAAAATATTACTATATAACAAAAATTTCTGTCCAATATAAAACCTGGCTATTAGTTGGAGCTCTATAAGTAAATGTGAAATAAGTAGCGATAGATAAACGTGCAGTTTTAGATTGTGTTATAGCCGATCCTTTTCTAACCTCATAGTCTTTCTTTCTAACGAGGTATTCCAAATCATATTTGGCATCTTCCAGTTTGACTGTTCTGTCATAATATAGCTTCAAGACGCTCTTAACTGTTTCTGTGTGACGTAAAAAATTTAAATTTTAACTCTTGTTTAATTTTTCATTAAAGGTATTAAGGTGCATATCACAACATCTCAAAAATGTTACAGCACGAAAAAGAACAAAAACATCTTTGAAAGAGACAAGATATTCACCAATTTTAACAAAATTTAGTATAGTCAGAACATTGAAAAATAAGGGCGCATGTTTTTTTCAAATATGATTATCTAAATTAGAAAAATGAGCTTGACATTCTCATTTTTTGGTTACATTTTCTTATACTCCTCTAGTTAGCATGTTTTTGGTGGTCAGTACAAAGTTTTTCAAGTTGGGACTTTATATTTACCTGGGTGGAATACTCACTAAATGAAATCATCTTGACAGATATATAAAAGATCTCAAAAAACTGTTTTAGAAAAAGTCACCCTAAAATTAATATTAATAACATCACCTCTCATTAAATTAGCATCTCGGTATCATGATATTATTGCCGTATCGGAATGAAAAATCTCGAATTTTATAGGTATAATTTTACCGAATCTCTCCTGCGTTGTTTGAATGGAGGCGTTTCTTTGATCATCTACCGGTTTCTTCAACGCTTGGTCCTCGCAATGAATTCTTCGGAATCCAGAACGAAAAATTTTCGTTCTAAATTCCAAAGAACTCGCTGAACAAGTTCTGAAAAAGTCGGCAGGATTATCGGCGAAACGTCAACATCATTTATTTAAACAATACAGAAAAAATTCAGAAGAATTATACCTATAGCATCTGGAATTTGTGGAAGTTTTCCTTTGAAAATCTTGGATCAATCTAAACTACATTATGACCTTCCATTTCAGATCAATTGATTTTTTTTGTGCAAAAAAATGATGTTCTACTAGTTATTTTTATTTATAGAAAGAGATGTAAACAAAATTTTCAGGACCGCATTTTATAAAATTTTAAAAAGCTTATAATTCAACTTTTATACAATCTCTATTTGGAGAAGTGATTTATTATAGTTAGCAGGGTCGTAGTTAAATTTTAGAGGTGGAGCAGGGGAGTGAAAAATAGATGAATCCAAAGGGAGTTTTCTTAAAGAAAAAAGAGAACAATATGGGAAGGGCCCTTTTTCTACATCCATAGGGGCAGAGAGGGGACAAATGTAAACAAAGGGTTCGCAGTTGAACTAACCTGGACTCTTCTTCACATCGTAAATAAAAAATTCAGTGACCATAGCAGAGAGACATTTAAAAATCTCCCTTGAAATGAAATTGTAAAAGCTTAAAAACTCGCTCTAACCTAGTAAAAAAATATTAGTCAAAGGAAAACTGGTTCTTTTCAAAGAAAAAAAAAACACCTTTCTCCAAAACAATTAGGAAACGCCCTGTTTATACCATAGTAGAAAGGAAGCGCTTTGTTTGCCAATTTATGAACGTGAACGAGGGGGGCGTATGTTTCACTAACCTCCCCTTGACTACGAGTCAGATAATCAGTACCCTAACCTATTAAAATGTCCTAACTTGCAAAACACGATCGATTCCAAGTTTCAGGAGTATAGGCAAGGATATACGATCCAGATTATTATAGACAGTAATAAATATATAGCATAAATGAGATTTTTACGAAGTCTTATGACAATTTGGTCACACTCTCCACAGTGTAAACTTGCCCATGTCCTAATTGTTTTTTTCTAAACAATTTGATTTGTAATGGGTACTTGAAATCATCAAATATAGCCGCATTTCCTTGCTAAAAACTAGATTCCTTAACGTTCTAATGTTCTAACTGTTATAACATATTTTGTTATAATTAGTGACGGTACTTCTTGGTACTACTGTAAGAAAAAATTTAGGTACTTTATTTATCGAGGAGTATTTAAAATAAGAAAACCGTTAAGGTGAATGACGAAAGTGAGGTGAAATTAATACAGTCGAAATTGATTTAAATTGCTTTAACAGGTTTAATTTGACGTATTTCAATTTAAATAGTCGTAATAACTATTTGGTAATTTCTGATTTTAAGTCTAACAAGCACCTGAAAATATCCTGACTAAAAGAAATTAGGTGCCTAGAATATGCTAAAAAATAATTTAATCCAAAACCCGTACTTGTTTACCCCAAATTCCGCTCTACTTTGTGTTAGAAAGAGATAAGTGGATGATGACTGAGTAAAATAAAGATCGACGCTTACCTTCATTGGCATCATCGATAATCTTTGGTTTACCACACCTTTCTTCAATGATACGTCTTCTTTCAGCAGCTTTCCTTTCTTGTTCTTTTTTCAATTCTTCGGCGGCTTTCTTTCTCAACAGTAACTGTAGATAGAGAAAAAGATAGGCGTATATTACATGTGTAAGTAACAAAAAGGTAATGAAAATTATTATACACTCCTATGTTCAAAAATTAAGGAGACTGAATAAATCAAACATAATTTATTAGTGTATTGATTTAAATCTCTGTGATCCCCTTTAAAATAATCTCCTCCCACTTACGTCAAGGATTGTTGCAATCCTAAAAACACTTGTCGGACTAGATTTCCGCAACTGCTTTTAAGATGGCCAGCATGTTCTCTTTTATAGCGTCCACAGTTTCAAAATGGTGTCCACAGAGTGGTAATTTCAGCTGGGGAACAAGAAAAAATTATACGGTACCGTATCTGGTGAATACCGTAATTCAGGCAAGCCCAAATTGTTCTTCAAAACCGATTGTATCGATCGAATAGTTAGTTTGAGATCCGCAACATCTTGTGGCATTCATATTTTACGATACGTCTTCGTTGAATCACATTATGTGATTTTAGTATAAATACTTTTATTGGGTTAAATATCCAGTGTAGTACTTTTACACTATTATAACTCGTTTGTCGTCTAGAATGTATTTTCTCATTATGAAATAAGGTGTAATATTCCTTTGTGACTGATGGTCGGTAGATCCGTCTTCATATCGATATTTTGCGCTATCTATTCGTTTATTTTTGTTTGATTTTAAAGAGTACCATATCTTCGTTATCTTAAACTATTTTTAATGAACACTGTTACACAATCACACTGTCCCAGGACAGGTAGACTGCTTTCTCTCTCTAAAATCAGATTTATCGCTCGAAGCGAGATCAGTTTTTTCCAGCGCCTGCGTATAGATAACAGTGGTGGATCCAAAATTACATTTTTTCTGCAGTTTGGGATTAAAAACTCATTTTTGAATAACTTCATGAGTTTCTTTTCCACCGTCTCGTTTCCAGAAATTTGTTTAGATTACAAAAAATTATTCTATCACGATCAGCGTAAAAAAAAGAAAAGTAAAGCCAGTAATTATTTTATCTGTCTATATTTAGAAAGGAAAATGATAATTTTCTTGCATTTCTATTGGTATAAGTTACGTAATTTTCTTTTATTCTTAGATCGAAAATGACAACAGTCGTTGAAACGTTCTAGAACATTCGCATGAAAAGTAGTGTTTAAAATTAAAACACAAACGGTTTTTCACAGAAATATCTAATAAGGCAATTGGTTATAAGTTTAATTGTATATCTGATGTCCTAATACGGACAAAATACACATTCGTTTTTCTTCCAAATATAATCCAAAAAAGGACCTCTTCGCTTTCCTATCCAATTTTTAAGATACAAATTTTATTTAATTTAAGAATGGTCGCCTTTCCTATTGTTATGCTAGGCAGGATCAGTTAAGACACATTAAATAGGTCATGCCGAAATAATGAAAACAACATATTCAGCAGTATTTCAAATAACTGGAATTCGCTTTCGCTGACAAAAGAGCAAGCCGTTCACACAGCCAAGTACTACAAGTAAACAGTTCTATTTTTTAAATATTAGCACCCCTAATTTTTGACTCATTTACGAGTATGATGTTTTTAATTGTCTAAAAAAATAAACAGCAGTTTTAAAATATTTTTATTACTGTGGCTACTACCACACAAGTTGCAACATTGCCTTAAATGTAATGCAAATTATATCGATCTAGTAACAATTAAATAAGTTTAAATTGTCGTTTTAGTACCAGAGTATAACAACTTCAAATGATGGGATTTAAAATTGCTGCTTACAGAGTATATATTGCAACAAAAATTCATTTAAAAAAAGGTGTACTCACCCTAAGTTTCTTCTTCCTTTCAGGGGTCATGAAACCTTTCTTGGCCTTTTTAGCCTTGGAGGCTTCTTCCATACGGGCACGGACTTCGGCCCTCTTCCTTTCGATTTCAGCTTGTTTCCTTCTCTTTTCCTATATATAGTGTATAACATGTGTTAAAATATCGGCTAAATTAAATACTTAAAAATATTTCTTTAAGATTTCAAACAACTAACAAGAAAATCTATTAGATTAGCTAGTTTTTGGGTAATAATAATTGTATCCAGTTTTGTTTGTTTACATGGAAATAAACCTCTTGACAAAACCTAAAAGTCAACGCTGCAAAGACTGCTATTATACTGCTCACAAAAAGAAGGATGCAAAGCAATTGCCACAACCTGAGTATCTTTGGAGAACAGATAAAAATTTTTGTTGAGTACGAATATCTTGGCTTCACGCTAGATACGAGATTACCGTACAACAAACAAATTACAAAAAAAACCTTAATAAAGCAAAGATGTGTCTGATAAGTTCTAGGAGCTTGTTTGGGAAAACCTGTGGCCTTAAACCAAAGATGGCACTTTGGCTGTACGTTAGGTTGTTGGTTACATACGGAGCTGCAGCATGGTGAATGAAACCAGAGCAGAGAATGGCAAACACGGAAGTAATTTGGCTGCAGCGGTTAGCTTGCTTATATTTCACCGGGAGCACCCCCACCACAGCTAAGGAAATAATTTAAGGACTAATATCACCCCGAGATATATACATAAAGGGTCAGGCTATTGAAGAATAATTAGCAAACAACAACCTTTTTTTTTTTTTATGGGTCTAGCACACGTGCTGCAGGGAAGTTCCTAAAGCGCTCCAGGAGCGGCACGTGTGCGGAAAAAGCGATTCACGTTGTTCTTGAATCGCTGTAAATTGTACTCGGTGGGAAACACAGCGCTGTGCAAATTATTCCAAAGGGATGACGTTCTCCATATAAAAGATTGCTTGAAAAGCGTTGTACGCGGAGTAACAAGCTGAACCTCATACGGATGCGAAGCACCAGCGCGACGTGTATTTCTAACATGCACCGCTTTGGGAGGAATTAAGCGGGCTACATCCTTCGAACACTTTCCATGAAAATACTTGTAGAACAGACTCAAGTCGCCAACCGTTCTTCGATGTTCCAGCGAATCAAGGCCGCCGGTCAATTCCGGGTCCCCAATCAGACGGACCGCTCTTCTCTGAACAGAATCCAACAAATGCAGTGTATGTTTCGGAGCGGAACCCCAAACGTGGGAGCAGTATTCCATAGTTGGTCGAATTTGGGCTTTGTAAAGAATTAACAGTTGCTGTGGGGTGTAAAGCTTTCTGGTTCTAAATAATATTCCCAACTTTTGAGAAGCTCTCCTTGCTATGCCTGCAACATGTTCATGCCAAGACATATTTGCTCCCAAACTAACGCCCAACAATTACATTTGGGCACACATCTAATTCATGCAAACTCTTGGTTGTTCAATGATATATGATAACGTCGTATAATTTCAAGAAGCTATATAGAATTTAATACTTATGGACGATGAACGATTAAATCACTTAAGGTTCGCAGATGATGTCTCTGATAGCCAACATAAAAGAAGAATTACAAGAAACGCTGATGAAATTAAATAACAAGTCTATAGAAATAGGTCTAAAGATTCACCAAAACTAAATAATTGAACAACGAAAGTGAAGATACCAGTCAGGAACTATTAATAAAAGGTGAACAAATAGGAAAGGTATAAACATTCATAGATTTAAAAAGCAAACAACAGAGTTCATTGGGGACATCTAGGGTAGGCTTACATTCGAATATGGGTGGAATAAGCTAATGATGATGATGATGATATAGAATTGGTTGCAATTCCAATCTATAGATGGAGACGGAGATTGCGTCGAAGGCAACTAGTCTAGTCTACTATACAGACGGATCAAACATTTCGAGCGGAGTAGGCGATGGTGTATATACAAAAAAGCCAAAGTGGAGCTTTAGCATTCGACTAAGGACAAGTGCAACAATATTCACGCAATACAAGCAAGTGTTCATGAAAATATTAGACATGACTACTCTCAGATAGTCAAATTGTTTTAAAGACTTTTGACACTTATCAGACCAACTCCAAGATCACGATGGAGTGTAAACGTGACCTATTAGAAATAGCCTCCAGGAGCAACAGGTTTAATTACTGTGGAATTCCAGGATATTTGGAGATAAATGGTAATGAAAAAGCCGACGAATTAGCATTATTCGGAGTTACAAAACCATACAGGGTTCTAAAAACAGCGTTTGGTATTCCCAAACAGGTGGTAAAAACGACAATCAACAGAGGGTCATATCAGCAGCATCTCCATCGTTTACACGCAATATCGTACCGAAGATCTGCGAGGGGCATAATTAGTGGCCTCTCGAAGAATTAGAATTGACCATATACAAGAAAGTTTCCAGCTGATATTAATTTGGTAGAAGTTTTCCACGCAAGAAATTTTTTTCCATATAGGCACTGTGTAGATTTTTTATCGTTGTATTCTATAAATCAAGAATAAATCAGTTTTTCATTTAACAAAAAACATCTAAATTTTGCAAAAATTTAATATCTAAAACCTATTTGATTTAGTGCATCTTATATTTTGTATTCTATAACTACGTGCCTCTTCCAACTTCTTTTTCTGAAAAGAAAAAGAAAAAAACAAAAATTAGAAATAATGTTCAATAGAAAAATATTAATCTTGTTAAAACAGTGTCTGTGGTAGTCTTAAAACTATTAAAAACGTGTAATTAATAACCTGAACTAAAAAACACGTGTTAAATTCTCGTGTTTTGAACAACATTTGCAAATGAATCAACTGACAAGTGAGTTAAAGGTGCTTGAAATGTGTGTAAGAAAAAAATGTGTTAAATATGTAATGGTGTTAAAAATGTGATAACACGAGGATTGTATGATAAGTGCCTGGCCTTGAGAAAAAAAAAATTACGTGTAAAATATATTTTATTTTTCATCAGTCTCGTTTTAGCTCAATACACCTATTCCAAAGTTTTTCTATCTTTCGTATCGCAGCTAAAAATACCATTTCTCCAAATCTTCAAAATAGGAGTTTAAGTAATCATCTCATCGTTTGAGCCAATTTTTTTCCGCAGAGTCATAATAGGGAATAATCGCTGGGGGCTAAATTTGTCTAATATGGTGGATGCGGAAGCAATTCGTATCCTAACTCAAGGAATTTTGCCATGGCGATAACACAAATGTGCACGCGTGCATTGTCTTGATGAAAGAGAATTTTATACCTCGCCAAATCCGTACGCTTTCCTTTCACAGCATGTTTGAAACGATCGAATAAGTTGACGTAATATTCTCCATTAATCGCTTTGCCCTTTTCAAGGTAATTTATGTGGATTATGTCGCGTGCATCCCACTGTGACCACGACTTTGTTGGCCGATAAAGCCGGCTTGGCCTTCTTTGGCGCCGGTTCGCCACGGAAAATCCACTAAACTGTTCTTTGGTCTCTAAAGGGCAGTAATGAATCCATGTTTCGTCAACAGTTATGAATCGACGCCAAATATCATTCCGATTGCACTTTAACATTGCCAAACATTCTTTTGAAGTTGACACACGTGCGTGTTTATTGTCAGTTGTGAACAATCGCGGCACCCATCTTGCAGAAAGCTTTCTTATATCCAAATGAGTTGTTAAAATGTGTAGTAAAAAACCCGCAGTCTCAGCAATCTTACGTACTTTCACTCTCCGATCATTTATTACTATATCACGAATTTTTTCAATCATTTCTGATGTGGTGACTTCATTTGGACGACCTGGACGTTCTTCTTCAAAAATGCTTCTACGGCCGCGTTTGAATTCAGTTGTCCAATATTTTATGGTCGATAACGAAGGTGCAAAGTCCACATAAACTGTCCGTTTTTACATTCGTTTTCTTCTTAACAAAACCAATATTTTATCACTACTCTCGATATTTACAAACTAAATCACGCAATGATATGAAAATTTCAAAGGATTCTTGTGAAAGATTATGTTTTCGAAAAATATAATTTTTTAATAGTAGTAGCCGGGAACATATCATACAACCCTCGTATTTGAAATAAATATTAAATGTGACAGTTGACAAACTATTAAAAATATGTCATCTAGTTAACAGTAAATAGTAGAAAAGACAAATACTAAACTTGTATTAATTGTTAAATATGTCAATATTAAAAACTAATGTCAATATTAAAAACTAGACCTTTGCCAGTCCCAAAACGATAATATACAGAATTTTTTAAAATTACTTCATAATCTCATTTGTTTCGGTAAATGATGAAAAATTGTTAAATACAATAGTTTTAGGGACTGTTACGGTACACAGTTTAAAATTATTTTTGAGTATACAGGGTACTTCCAAAAAGTGTGGCAGATATAACATATGATTTTTTTAAATGGAATATCCTATTTTCTAATTTATTAACTTTTTTATTAATAATGTTATATACCTAAGCCTAGTAGTTTTTCTAATATTTCAATTTTTTTTAAAAAAATACTAGTTTTCAGTTTTGTAAAAAATTGCCATTAACGCCATTGTTTCTGAAGGTGGAATACTCATAATTGGTACGAGCATTCTACAGAGATGAAAAAAAGATAAATCTAAAAAAATTTGAGTTAGATGCTACAGGGTGTTCAAAATAAATTTATACATTTCGACTATCTTAAATTGAAAAATCTCAAATTTTTTAAACCTATATTATTATTTTTTCTGATAGATTTTACAGATCCCTCCAACTTTTATTAAGTATGTCATATACATATTTCTAATAGTTGTCGATTTATTTTGATTTTTCCAACTTTTACCCTAGTTTTTAAAACACGCTATTTTGAAAACATAAACAAATAGTTAATAATAATTTTAATACAGTTTAACTTTAACTAACTAATGATTAATTATTATGACGTAATAAATATGCCCGTCTACTTGAAGAGACCTGTTTAGTCGTTTTACTATATTTTCCTTCACTTTCCTTAGCATAAAGGGTGTTATTGTCCTGCACGCATCCCGTATCCTATTTTCCAAATCTACTGGTGTTGGGGGGGGAGATTCACGTAAACACGATCTTTAATGTAGTCCCACAAAAAGAAGTCTAAAGGTGTTAAGTCGCATGATCGAGGGGCCACTGAATTAATCCATCCCTACCGATCCATTTTTGTGGATAACGATGATTTAAAAATTCCCGAAACTTCCCGGTGGTAATGAGCAGGAGCTCCGTCTTGGTGAATCGACATTTGTTCCCTTTCAAAGTTATCAACTTCTTCAAGAAGCTGGGGTAATTCGTTTTGCAAAAGAATTAGAAATCTAGACCCGTTCGAAAATTTAATATTCCACACCATACATTAACCGACCAATGGTTTTGGTTTTGAACTTCTCGGACCCAAAATGGATGAACTGTTAAATAATAATGTATATTGCATGCATGTTATAGCTGTTAACTGATCCATTACTGCGAAAAGTAGCGTCATCAGAAAATATTATTTTGGATAAAAAATATTGCTCCATTCATGGTGTTACAAAAGTTTACTCGTCGTTCAAAATCACGGTCTTAAAGTTCTTGGTGTAGTTCTATATGAAAGGGATAATACTATTTTCTCGTGGTGCGATTAGCCGTAGATTGGGAAGTGTCAGATAGGTCAGCTAGTTGACGGCTGCTGACCTGGGGATTATCTCCAACATGAAGTAAAATCTCCATTTCTTTTTCCTCATTGCTAGAATTCCGGTTTACTACTTTCCGTTTCGTATACTCAACACTACCACTACCATCAAACGGTTCCATTAAGCACTGAAAAGATTTTCTAGACGAAATACGTCTATTAGGGTACTTCGCTCCGTAAAGCCTTACTGCCAAAAGACAATTTTTTCCCTCCTCGCCCAGTATATAAACCATATCAAATAATTCATTTTTAGAAAAATCTATAACTTTTACCTTTATACGTCACTTACTATAACAAATTAAATTATTTTTACTTGCTTAATAGACATGTCAAAATATGACAATGCCTACATTTTTGTTTTGTCTTGGCAACTATGATGTTATAGCGTGAGTGTACTAAAAACGAGGGTAAAAATTGAAAAATTCAAAATAAATCGAAAACTATTAGAAATAGGTATATGACATACTTAATAAAAGTTGGTTTGTAAAATCTATCAGAAAAAGAATAATATACAGGATGTGCTATTGAAAAAATTTAAGATTTTTCAATTTAAAATAGTCGAAATGTATAAATTTATTTTGAACACCCTGTAGCATCTGGCTCAAATTTGTTTACATGTATCTTTTTTTCATCTCTACAAAACGCTCGTACCAATTATGAGTATTCCACCTTCAGAAACAATGGCGCTACTAGCATTTTTTTACAAAACTGAAAACTAGTATTTTTTTTAAAAAAATTGAAATATTAGAAAAACTACTAGGTTTAGGTATATAACATTATTAATAAAAAAAGTTATAAACTTTTACGCAGAATTTAAAAATAAAATAAAAAATAGGATGTTCCTTTAAAAAAACATATGTTATATCGGCCACACTTTTTTGAAGTACCCTGTATATTCAAAAATACTTTTAAACTCTGTACTTAACATTCCCTAAAACTATTGTATTTAACATTTTTTCGTCATTCCCGAAACAAAAGAGATAATGAATTTTACTCTGTCGTTGACTCACCCTGTACATCATCTATTAGGCGTGTTATAATGAATCGTGCATTCACACCATGCAAAAAATAAAACCTATTTGAAAATTACACTCCGCATAACTTACTGAAAGCCAACAATAATTTATACATTGCTACCATATCCATAATACCTCAAAAACTAACTAACAAATTATAAGCGACATACTGTTCAGCCCCAAAGTACAGCGCTACCATCTAATATTAATTACAATAATTGTAGCTATTATATTGACTTTATTTCTTTAAAGTTTTCTCAATATATAGCTACAATAAGCTGAAATCTAGACAGTCTATTGAGACTTGAGTAAAAATTCTAAAGTAGAACTATAAACAAATAAAAAAAACGTATCCTACAAGAAACCTAAAAACATTACAACAACAATCAACATGCAGAGTGATATTTACCTTTTAAAAATATTAATGGAAGGTCCATTTTTGATCATACTGTGTGACGGAGGGTACATGAAAAAGGAAGAAATTTAAATAAATACAGAAAAAATAAAAAGTTGTCAATAAGACACAATTTTTAAAAAAAAATGCATTTTTTGGTTCGGTAAAGAGAGCAGCAAAAGTAAATATTTTATTTGGAATAATCAATATACCTCAAGAGCTACACAGATTGTAAGATATCGAAACATATATAATATCAAAAAAAATTATTCTCCATACTCTGTCAATCAATATGGTAATATTGTGGCTCACTTGGAGCATATCAAAGACATAGTTCTTAAATAAATATTATGAATTTCCGGCCCATTATAATATGTTAACAAGTGATTTTCATGTGATACCCACCTAACCTCATCGTCCGCCATTTTGAAAGGTTGTGGTGTTCTAGAAAATAAAAATGATAATTAATAATTAATAGTAATAAAAGACTACTCAGTATATATCACCACTACACCAAACACTTTATTTTTGTACTCGAGGCGCGTTTCGCTAGCCATCAGGAGCGATGATTGACTCATCAATCATTGCATCACAATCATTGCGAAACGCGCGTCGAGCGCAAAAATAAAGTGTTTGGTGTAGTGGTGATATATACTGAATAGTGTCATTGTGCCAAAGATTCCACATTCCCAACTTAGTAATAAAAGACATTGACGGTTAACATGCCAACTGCCGAATTGCAGTGTTGCCAATTGAATTATATAAATTCAGAATAAAATATGAAATGTATGAGGATATTATTATAAAAATTAGTTTAGATCGTTATTGACAATCTACGTAATATATATATATATATATATATATATATATATATATATATATATATATATATATATATATATATATATATATATATAAGTAAAAGTATAATATATAAACTCCAGGTAACCCAAAGAGCAATAGAGAGGAGAATGCTAAATATTAGACTCCAAGATCGTATTTCTAACATCGAGATATGAAGGAGATCAAAAGTGACAGATGTAATACAAAGAATATGTATATTAAAGTGGAATTGGGAGGGGCATATAGAAGGGATGAATGATAATAGATGGACACGTCGTATGATTGAATGAAGGCCTGGAGACCTGTAGAGTGTGGCCGGGTGGCGTAGTACTTTGCTATTGTGCAGAAGGTCGAGGGTTCAATCCCGCAGGTCGGTACACTTATTTATTAATTTATTTAAGTATATTTGGCCTGGCCCCATACATAGGTAGTAGTAGCAGCACTACCGCGTTGTTTAAAAGGTGCCGTGAAATACAAAAATGTATATTTCGGCACTTGGATAACGTCAACGGGCATTACGACATCCTCGCCGATATCCTTGGGATATGGAAAAAGGGTAAACTCCCTACAGAGGCGAGGAGGTGAGCGATAAAAATAAAAAGACAGGGACAGGAGAGCCCTATGGATGTAGAAAATCTTGCTCTCTTAGAAACAGGGCTCTTTGTATTGGGGCACATATGTAAAGTTTCTTTCTGAGGAAATTATTTTCATAGATTTTAAGTCGCATGTGTTGGGAATTGTCCCCTGTTCTAATCATGTGTATTAATTAGTTTACCTAAGGGACAATCTGTATTATTGAAAAGTCAACAATTATTCCAACACTAATAGTATTTTTTTATGTATAAATAACATATAAAAAATTTGTTTATTTGTTATTAACCCCTTACAACTGCATACTCCTGTGAAAGATAGAAATAATAAAACCGGTCAAGTGCAAGTTGAACTTGCACAATTAGTGTTCCGTACGTTGATTGTTTTTAAAATAAAAAATTTTGTTACGGTGGTATAAAATGATCAGTGACTTCACAAAACACACCCAAATGAGTTTTCAACAAAGTTTATTTCCAATCTTTACTGAAAACTGATGACCTTGAAATTTTTATTTTTTTTATATACCAGATAAATTATTAAAGGTAATGCACTCGTGATAATTTTCGTTCAATCTACACCCCGTGAAGAATATTCTAGAATTTTTTTAAAAATTTTTTGATCAGTACTTTTCGAGATAAGGTGGGGGACAGCAATTTTTCGCGATTTTTTTTTAAAAATAATGCAAAGAAAAGTGTACGCAAGTATTACATTATATATATTTTTTACTCGTATTTTCACAAACTTTCATTTGACACCACACTCAATGACCTAGTAAAAAAAATTTTTTTTCGCTTCCGATTTCACCCCCCAAAACTAACCCCTTAAGTCAAAATTTAACTTTCAAAACTACACGGCTCTGATGAGGCCATCAATTCCTAAATTATTAGCAAATTTCAACTTTCTATGACAAATAGTTTCAGAGAAAATCGGGTGTGACAGACAGACGGACAGACACCGAAGTCATCTTATAAGTATTCCGTACGGAGCACTAAAAAGAATGACATAATTTTTAAATCTCTTCATTCTGTTAGCCCTGTAAAGGACGTTTAATATGATACATTATAAGCAACCTCTCTAAGCTCCTCTTACACCTTTTTAATTTCGCATATGTTTGACTTTAAATAAACTCCTGGACAAAATTAACGCAACAATCTGAAAATTAATTTATCTTTTTCTTATGTCAGTTTTAAAGTTTATCGAGTATTTGCTGCGAGTATGAGGCTATGCATATTTTGTTTCGTTGTTCATGACAGAAATCAAAACAATTCGTTTAGATTTATAGTTTTAAAGAATTTTTTAGAAGATAAACAATTTTCTGTAATAATGCGATAGATTTTCTTTAAAAGTAAGCTTATAAATTGTTCCCTTTTTCAAAGTAATACGTTTTTGTGATAGACTGTTTTATTTTTGACCCCGAAGAATTAGAAAAATGAAGCGAACAAGGAATTTAACTGAACACGAGGTAGTGCGAGCCTCAGTTTTATTGGACGAGGGATATTGTCAGAGTTATGTTGCCAATTTGTTAGGTAAACATCGTTCCACAATAAGTCGTATGGTAAGACGCTTGAATGAAGTAGGAACTTATTCTAGAAGGTTAGGGCAAGGGCGAAAACGATGCACTAGCGACCTAGATGAACGTTTTATAAGACAATATGCTTTAAGAAACAGGACTGTCACTAGTTCTATAATAAGAAACGAACTCGAAGCTGTTCGCAATGTCACAATTTCTTCTAAAACAGTTAGAAGACGGTTAAATGAAGCTGGATTAAATAGTAGGAGACCAGCCACTGCGCCCTTGCTTACTAGAGAGACCAGAGTTGCCAGGTTACGTTTTGCTCGAAATCACGAAAACTGGTCTGTGGATGATTGGAAACAAGTTTTCTTCACAGATGAAACTAGGGTTAGTCTAAAACATCCAGATGGTCGTGAGCGAGTATGGCGAAGACCAGGAGAGAGGTTTGCTCCTTGCAATATCTCTGCAAGGATTCCATTCGGCGGTGGCTCTGTTATGTTCTAAGGTGGCATCTGCTTTGATGCTCGCACCGAATTAGTTCGTGTCCGTACGAGATCCATGAATGCTGACTACTATCTTGAGAATATTGTAATAGAACGTGTGATGCCTTTCGGTCATTTTGTGGGGCCCAATTTCCTGTTTATGCAAGACAACGCTCGACCTCACGTGGCTAGGAAGGTACTCGATTACCTTAATCAAGTTGATATACCGATTATGCAATGGTCACCAAAAAGTCCGGATCTGAACCCGATAGAACATGTATGGGATCACCTTAAGAAAAATGTGAAACGTCATATACCTGCACCTAGAAACCTGAGGGAACTTGAAAATGCAGTTATCACAGAATGGGAGCAAATTCCTCAAAATTTTATCCAAAATTTAATTAGAAGCATGCGTAGGCGCATAAACGCTGTCATCCGAAGTAGAGGAGGCAACACACGCTACTAGTGTCCCAGTTACACCACTAATTTTGCTACTAGTGTCCCAGTTTATTTTTTTCATTATTACATAATTTCAGCGATTTTGTTATTAGGTCTTAAGAATAATTTTAATTCGAATCTTATAGAGAAATTTGGTAGCTAATTCACTTTTAAAGTATCCGAATAAGTTTTTTCTAACTTTTAGTGTAACCAATGTTCATAAAAAATTATTAAAATTAATTCATTATAGAGATTTGTATGATTTAATATATTGTTGCGTTAATTTTGTCCAGGAGTGTATATATATTGAATATTTATTCTTTATCTAAAAAGAAAACTGGTAAAATTCTCAAAACAAATTGAAACTGTACAAAATATATTAACCATCTGCACCGAAACTAATTCCTTTTCCGCTTTAGGTATTGTACCAAATTTGTCGTTCGGGAGTTGTCGTGTCAAAAGACAGGCAGATAGATACACAGTCAAGGGATCCAGAAACGAAAAAAAAAAATTAAAAAACTTTCGATGTGATTTTGTCGCGAATTCAGCTTAGTTTCCTTAACGAGAGATTAGATTCTTAAATCGTTTGTCATTAACAGCACCCTGTATACCTCGTTAAATTATTTTTAAATAAATCTTATTTCCTACGTACTATAACCTATTTATATCCAAAGTCTAAATCCGAACGAGGCAAATACACAGATGAACTCAAACTTCGCGCGTCTAAAAATAGATCTTGGAACACATCCAACATTTCGAGGCAAATAATGTTGGTCTTGTGCACACGGTCACCTAATTTGGTTTCTCGACTTTTTCGGGTGTTTGGTTACAAAAGTTATAGAAAATATTGTAATTGTATTTCGGTTGTAGGCGGAATATATTTTAATGTATTTTTATTATCATTTGATTTCGAAGATAAACTGCAGTATAAAGTATTTTTAAATCTTATTAATAGATGTTTGAATTTTAATGGTATTTGAAAAACCTACGGGAAATTCTAAAACTTATAATATTGGCAGCTTGTCAAATTCTTAAAACATCCATAAAAAATATCTAAATTTGCCAAATTTTAACTACAAGCACGCTCAGCCGCCAGACGCGCATGTCCGTACGTCTACCAGTGGTCTTTCCTTGACATAAACATGAAGCAAATATAATAGTGTGGTTAGCAATGGAACTAACAAGGTACCAAAGCAAAGCAATATTATGTTAACGGACAGTAACTTCTTCTGGGTACCCCTCATGAATTCTTTACTTTTATACGGTGCATGTGGATTATTTTTTGTACTGTATTGTATGTTGTATTGACAATCCGTACCTTTAGTGATATATTGAAAAATAGGTCTGAACGACTTCCTACTGTCTGCTCATATTTGCATGAGTAGCCGATATCTGAACATTCAAAGTAAATGAAGTAATAAGCATACTGTCATCTGCAAAGCTGTAGATTGAGTTCTTGGATTGAAATGACATAAGCGATTGCAGTTCTAGCTATCTGTTTTGTACCATGGAATTTTTAATATTTTCTGTACGTTGTCAATAGATTAAAAATTGTTAGTAATCTTAATTCCCTAACTGTAAAATTCTGTAAAATAATCAGCTAAATATTTAATATCACCGATCCTGGCTATTAGAACAAGGCAATATCCACGGAGAATTAGTTTAACTCAACCTATATATAGATTTAGCCAAATATTATAAAATTAAGTATTCCATGTCAATTAAGATCGCTCTTACGGATGAGATAAATTATGAAAAATTTTTGGTTTGTCGACGTGGACCTATGGGGAGTTAATCCGTTTTTGAGGATCGTGGTCACTGCCGCTGGGATATTTTCAACGAAGTCGTATCATTTCCTTTTCATCGGCAAATGAAGTCGAAGAAATAAATTAAAGCCATTTTGAAATCGATTAAATCACTCAGATACTTAAGTACGTATGGCCCTTAAAGCAATTAATGTGTTTATATTGCTAAGTCTAACAGAAGAGTTGATTGCAGCTTTTCAGCAATTAGTTTTATAAGCATTGGACAATATACACTGTCACTACTACCATCAGCATCTAGTGAAACAAATGTAATAAAATGGCTGACATAATACTAGTAGAGGTTGCTGCTTCTAACAACAGCATCTAGTGGAACAAATGTAATAAAATGGCTGACATAATACTAGTAAAGGTTGCTGCTTCCAACAACAGAAATATAATAATATTTTCTTTTTCAGAAAGTTCGGTTTCCTTTTGGGAAATAAGAGTTAACAACGAGGTTCCATGTATATTGTTCCTCAGTGACGCGATAAGTAAAAAAACCGTTTCTAGTTTTAGCCTCGTCAAAATGAATGATAGATTTTTAGAAAAATAAAAACAGCAATAAAAATAATAAATTTTAAAAAAATTCAAGGAAAAAGGAAAACTTTATAACCGGGCAAATTGTAGACGTTTTTCACAACAGGTACATATATGCAGCAGCATCATTTACTAATTAGAAAAATAACTATTAACGGATTATTTGACAATACCAGGTTCCTAAATATTTTCGGATATTAACGCAACTTTTCCGTGCTATATTTTTTTAAATATTTCGCCCACTGTTCCTACGTCCGATTTTTTAACTCTTTACGGCTAGAAAACCGGCCAAGTGCAAGTCGGACTTGCGCAATTAGTGTCCTGTACGTTGATTGCTTTTAAAATAAAAAAAATATTACGGAGATAGAAAATGATCAATGACTTCACAAAACACACCTCAAATGAGTTTTCAACAAACTTTTTTTTTTGATCTTTACTGAAAAACTAACGACCTTGAAATTTTGTTTTTCTTTATATACCAGATAAATTATTACTCTTGTGATAATTTTTGTTCAATCTAAACCCTGTGAAGAATAGTCTAGAATTTTTTCAAAATTTATTTGTCAGTACTTTTCGAGATAAGCGGGGAGACAGCAATTTTTCGCAGTTTTTTAAAAATAATACAAAGAAAGGTGTGCGCAAGTATTACATTATATATATTTTTGAGCTCGTGTTTTTACAAGCTTTCATGTAACACCCCACTCGATGACCTGGCAAATTTTTTTTTCATTTCCGATTTTACCCCCCAAAACTAACCTCTTAAGTCAAAAATTTAACTTTCAGAAGTACACGGCTCTGATTAGGCCATCAATTTCTATATTAGTGCCAAATTTCAACTTTCCACGTCAAATACTTTCGAAAAAAATCGGGTATGACAGACAGACAGACAGACACCGAAGTGATCTTATAAGTGTTCCGTACGGAACACTAAAAAACACCAAATTGTCCCTTCTGTGATAAAATCATATATACTAATGTATTTTCATTGCTTTGTAAGTGTGAATATGGAAAAAAAAGCTGCAGTATTTTTCGGAATGTCCCAAATGTACATTTTATTTTGATTAAAAGTAACTTTTTTAATGCGGTCACAGTTGTCAACTCGAAGAAATATTTCTTTTAAACTAACAAAACCATTTATCCTCTTCTTAGTTTGTTGTTTATAATATCAGTAACGATGTAACTGTCAATTTTTGACAAGTTTAGTATCGTTTTTTACAATTGTAATCTGAAAAAACTTAACGCATCTCTTAAGCAAGAGCAACTGAAATACAAAGCTGTAAATAACAAATATTTTGACGTCGAAGTAAGTATTATACAAGAGTACATTCCAGAAGTTTCCCCTTTTAATCAACACGTATAGTATTAAGTGTTTACTGTCATTACTAATTGCCTAATAACAAAAAAAATCATATTGTTCCAAACTTGTACCAACATTTCAAAGAAATTAAAACTCTTTCGTCCTGGTAAAGATTTAAATATTGGAATCTACCCAGCGCCCCCTCGAAGAATTTATTTTAATAGATTAAAACGTAGTTCTCTAAACCTGAATATTTATTACTTTCGATTAAAAAATTAATTTAAAAACAGAATTTCCAATTATAGACTCATTAATTTTTGGTTGGCCCCCGTACTATTATAATAATTTATAATCCTTTCAGCAACATTACTCCACCATTCATATACAATACCAAAGATTCCACAAGAAAACTCGCATCACTTAAAATTAATCACTAAAAATTCACTAAATCACTACTCCATCACTGAAAAATAATTCCAATATGGCGACGGTCGTTGCATAAGACCATTATTTTGTAACGTACCTGTTCTACGTTGGAAAATATGAGCAGCTTCTCAGGGGGCCCTGTGCTGACTGTCTAGTTTGCCCCCCTGAAATTTTCACTAAGCGTCAGAGGTCCCCCACTCTGGAAAATTGCTGCGTTCCTTGTTCTCTGAATATGCGCTAAGTTTTAACCGATATTTTAAATTAATTTATTTTAAGTTGGAATTAACCTTTTTTTTTCCTTTGCTAATGGAAAATATTGTAGATTTTTTGTATTTCTTTAGGTTTCAGAATCGCCAGGTACATCGCTTTAGGAGAAGGAAGTTAAAAGGGCATGGTTTCAGGTTAGTGAGTTGTATAATTTCAATGATATTATGATAATTGAGATAATTTAATTACAAACAAGGTTATTTATAGGCTAACATATATTGAACTAACTGAAATTAAGAATATTGAACTAACTTATCTATATATTAAATCTACGTGGTTTCAAAAAATTTGCACCATCCATTATAGCCCAGTCGCCAGGGGTTTTAAGCTTTCATTAAATGTTAATCGGCTGCATTTTGGCACACAGGTAGTTTTGTGGACTTTGAATACGATAAAAAAAAGTTTGCTAAAGTTTGATGTATGCTAAGTCTACAAATCCAAAATAAAATCAAAATTCGGTTTTTCGGTAATATCTAGAAAAATAAAAAAGATATCGGAAAAACCAATAGTACCACGTGAAAGAGCGGGGAATTTTACAAAAAAAAAAGTATATAGATTTTTTTCTAGATTTTTTATTAGCGTGAGATTTTATTAAAAATTCGGATAGGTGATTTAAAAACTATAGCGCGCCAAACAGGTTAATTTAGAAGTATACGCGCACCGTTCGAAGGTTAACCGATATTACTTGTTTTCAGAGTGTAAAAAAAAAATTAAAAGATAACTTTTTAAAGAGGAGATTTTCAGCTTTCCGATGATACTAATAGTTTTTATTTTTGTTGCTTTATAATTTGTAAAACTTAAAACGAAATTTTCGTTTGCGTAACGTTAACGGGCATACAGTAAATTACAACTATTTACTAAAATATAGCATATATTAAACCTTAAATTTCAATATAAAAATAATTAAAATACCCACGCTGTCCATGTTATTTAAAAATTGAGTTTTAAAATATGAAAATTTTCCTGCTGGCAATTTTATATTCAAATGGTCAAAATAGTCGGATTTTTAGTTACAGTTCAAAGTATACTTGATATTAGAAATTGATTAAAAACTTTCTCTTTTTTTTTTAATTTTGCGCTTAAAAAAGTGTTCATGATAAACGTATTTTTTGCTTATTATTAATCATACAACTTAAACTTTAATTAAAAAAATTTATTTAAAGATGGGAAAAAGATAAAAGTCTAAGCTTTAAGTATAAAGTATTTATATTTCATTTAAACATCCAGGTACAAAAAAAAAACAGTTATTGAAAACACAAAAATTCTAAGGAAGGAATTTTGCTAATGGCGTTAATAATTATTATTATATATTAGCTTTTTAAACGAGATAGTATCTATCCACAACAGGGGTTTCCGCATGAGGTACTACTTGCAGATAACGGCTGCTCGTTATTAAAGGTTCGTCGTGGTTACTTGCTACTGACGACTCTGTTCAAAATTATAAATAATGATATAGATTCTCCCGCTATTCTGTCAAGAATAAATTTTAGTGTGCTCCGTATAACTAGCAGACAATATAACCCTTTTTATCTACCTATTCCAAGAACAAACATATTAAAATTTTCCCCACTTTTTTCAATGTGTATAATCAAGAAATAAGCATTGATTTTTTCAACACAGCTATGTTAAAGATGAGTAAAATGTTGCAACACTAAGGGGCTGTGGCATCTTTCTTTTCTTATTGTTTTCATATCTAATTGTTATTATTACACAGGGGAACAGCTGTTTTGGTGTCGAGGTTTTTTGAGCTGATTCTATATCAATTTGATGTCCTGAATTCAAATAACGTATTCATTTGTACCTAGGAGCTCAAATTTTTAAGATATACAATTTTAGAGAAATATAAGTTACATTATTGTAACTCAAATCCGTAAGTGTAGTAAACAAAAGTAGATAACGAAATTTTTATTTTAGTTATACAAAATACAATATTATATCGTACTTACAAACAAAAAAAAAACATTGAAGAAATGAAATAGTCACTCAACACTTGGAAAGCTTCTTTTCCGCGACATTCTTGAATGTTTTTTTAAACAGTCCCTTTTTAAACTCCAGCAGTAATCTGCCATCATGTACATGTCCCATCTTCCTTGGTAGCGGTCCTCCATAACTTTAATATCTTGGTGAAATCTTTCACCTTGTTCCTCACTCATGTCTCCTAAATTTTCTGGAAAACGGTCTAAGTGGCTGTGTAAATAGTGTATTTTTAATACTCATATTGCACCCTAAGGATTTGAAACTATTAAGCATCTTGTTAACCATTTCAACATAGTTTTGAGCTTTATGTTTGCCTAGAAAATTTTCTACAACTGCAACAAATGATGTCCAAGCTTCTCGTTCAACTTGATTCATTGAATTTATGAAGGCAGGATCATTAATTAATTGTCTTATTTGTGGGCCATCAAATATCCCTGCTTTGAGTTTTTCTGTGCTCAACTGATGCATTTTTACCCCTATATATGCAAAACAAGACCCATTCTTATCAAGAGCCTTTACAAATTGCTTCATTAAGCCCAACTTTATATGTAACGGAGGAAGTATGATTTTTTCTCTTTCAACCAAAGCGTCGTTAACGACATTCTTTTCCCCAACGTCCATGTTTTTCTCTCTGAGGCCAATCTTTTCTAACCCAGTGGTGTGTTTTGTCCCTACTATCCCAGAGGCACAAGAAACACGGATATTTCGTGTAACCACTTTGCTGCCCAAGAAGAAAGTTTACCATTTTTAAGTCTACACAAATCATCCATTGATGTTCGTAATACTTTATCTTCTGCAAGACCAAAGCTATGGTATTATATTCTTCTTTCAGTTTCGTTGAGTGAGCTAGTGGTATTGAACCATATTTATTCCCATTATGTAGAAGGGCACATTTTAAACTTCGCTTTGAATTGTCAATAAATAGGCGCCAATCATCGGGAATATATTCAGAAAGTCCCATTTCTTTCATGAGTCCCCTAATTTCGTGACAAAATACAAGATTGTCTTCTTGAGAAAAGAATGGTAGCAGATCTTTTTCTCTTGTACGGTAAAAGGTAATTTTGGTTCCTTGTTCCAGTAAATTTTTGTCGTTCAACCTAGAAGCCAGTACTTCAGAAGCTATTTTCGATAAATTGAGATCCCTGGTGAGATCATTTAATTCATTTTGATTGAAGCGTTGAGGAACTGATGACGTCCCCTCATAGTCACTGTTAGTTTCATTAGCATCAGAACTTTTATTAGCATCAGAAGAGCGATCAGAGGGAAAATATTCGTCATCAGAGATATGTGGTAGCTGATGAAATGTTGGAATCGGTATTTCATCTGAGTGCGGGATAGGGCGTATTGCCGAGTCTAAATTGGGATAAGTCCACTTACTGCGGTTATTTCGATTGATTCCATTAGTATTTACTAAGCAGAAATAACAATCATAGAAGTGGTTTTTTGGTTCTCTCCAAACCATTGGTACGCCGAATTTTAGACATTTTCTTTTCCCGGTAGTCCACTGCCGTAAATTCTCTGTACAAGTTTTACATGCGAGATGCGGAGCCCACGTTTTTTGTCCTGTCAGTAATAGTTTGTCTGTTTTGTTGAAACATGTATTCTCCGCATATATAGCAAAACACATCAGGTTGATTTACACAACTTCTTCTGGAACTGGAACCTACTCTCATTAGTAAGAACGCACAAACTGACGAGACTTACCCGAGTTAGGTGATTAAAAGGGTCAGTTCAGGTACCTGATAGGCAATGGTTCCACTATTTATAGATTTACCTGGAATTTACTCAATTACAGACTGACAATAAAACCATGGTACCTACATTAATGAATATATAATAATTTTAGAACTCTCATAAATGAATATACTGAATAAAAACCACATTGGTAGATAAGTTGATGTATCTAAAAAAGTAGAGCTGATAGAGAAAAAACGGATTGCATGTATAGATTTAGCGTCCCAAATATAGTTAAAATCAGCTCTAAAATCCCAGGCACCAAAACAAAAATATTTTTTTGTTGCCCTGTGTTATTATTATTATTATTATTGTGATTGGAATTTGTATCTGCTTAATACTCTATTATTGTATTACATTTCTATGTATAGTGGCTCTTATCTGTATTTTCGGCCTTGTAGTTGGGTCTTGTAACCTGTAAGGCATGTATGATAAATAAATAAATAAATAAATATTGGATCTGTCATTTTGAATTTTTCAAATCTGTCATGGGATTCTTAATCAGCACCCCAAAAAAAACCCTTAGTAGTCAATTTCGAATTATTTAGCGATATAGAGAAACGTTAATTTAATCTGAGGTTGAAAGCATAATTCCCATTACAACTGAAAGGGTTAAACCAGCCATTTTATTTTAAATTACGGTAAAACCAAAAAAAAATCTATAAACTATTTTTTTTGTAAAATTTTCCGTTCCTTTATATGGTGCTATTAATTTTTCGATATCTTTTTTATTTTTCGAGATATTTAAGAAAAAAACCGAATGTTTTATTTTCGATTTTGTAGGCTTAGCATACACTTTAGAGCAGCAACCTTTTTTTATCGCATTATGCAGCCTGTTAACATTAAATGAGAGCTTTTCGTCGAAATTTGCCTCTCACGAAGGGACTATCAGGAGCATAGCCTAGGAGAAATGTAAGCTTTATTGCTACATACCCATCCTGAAAAAATGCACATATTTAGTTCTTGTTCCAGAGTCAAGAATAAACGAGGAAGATTGTGAAGAATATGCATGAGAGAGAATGAAAATGAAGGTAAGGATTTGCTGATGTTGCGGATAATTCTGGTTTTACGTCATATTGAAGGGCTATTATAGGAAAATACTTTTTTCTTGATCTACTATTGAATGTATCAAGATAATAACTAATTACTACGCAGACTAGCAGCCAAGACAGTTGATATCACCATGAGAGAATAAAACTAAAACCATAAACTTTAAATTTGGGAATCAGGAATGCCTTACGTACTCGACAAATGGATTTAATGCCGTGAAGAGTTAAGTCAGGAAATCGTCCCTGTCTAAATAAAAAATAGAGTAAATCTATATGAAACTAAAGAAATATTCATACCTAGAACACCCACTTTCAATTAAAGTGGTGGTTTAAAGCCCAGGATAATAGCTGGCGTCAGTTTATCGACTATACAAACCAAAATGCAGATTTTAAGTCTTAAAAGGGCCAACTCCAGTGTAACTGCACTTCACGTGAAAAAATCAAATAAAGTAACCAATCTTCAATGATGTATCATGCGCGACTTGCGACATTATTTTTTAAGTTATATTGTAATTAAAATTAAATTCTAACCAAGTTTTTGAACTACGTACTAAACATTTTTATTCATAAATAAGTTATCGATTAAGAGGCCATCCTACTCCAGACCACGGAAATTTCGGTTTTTTTTTGGGAATTTTTTTGAAAAAAAACTTTTTAGATATTTTTTTATTAAACCTCTGGAGTACATTCATAAATTTTTTTAAGTCGCTTCGATTCTCATATATATAGATATACGTATCTGCATACGGGCGTGTTAAAAAAAGATACTCACTCGGCTCCATGATTCCGACTTCCAGCAACATCTGAAACAGAAGAGACAAAAATATTCTTAAAATATAGGAGTTTAGTTCTCGGCTGAACTATAGAAAAATTTTTACTATGCGAAGTAACAAATTGGCAGCTACTCAAACTGCGGGTTCGATTTTTACCAAATTTTCGGCTCAAAAATCGTTGATAAAAAAAAATTTCAGAGATAAAAATTTTTCCATAGTTCGGCCGAAAATGACAGCATTTTTGAATACTGTCAAAATTTCGAAAAGATTGGACAAGCGGTAATGACGGAACCACGAAGCCGAAGTCGAAAAAAGTAGTTTGGAGATATGAGCGTTTTTAAAGATTTCGATCACGTTTCCAACATGATAAATTTAAAAAACTCATACTTACAGCTAATCAAACTATTCCAGAGCCATAAAGTAACCCTTCATAAAACTCATTTTGTTTGGTATTAAGTATTATCCGAGATAATCTTGCTTCTTTTGACTGAGCTTGAATTCTTCCTTCTGCATGCGTGCGCCGACTGCGTTTGCCTGAAATCGCCCGTTGCTCGTGTCCTCCTAAGACACGTAATATCTTCCAAAAAAATAAGATATCGATAAATTACACATATTCTTGAAGATACAAACTACAAAAAAAAATGCAAAAAAAAATCGATTTTTTAAAAATTCTGGAGTAGGATGGCTCCAAAATGTTCAGGTTCTACATAATAGATAGCATGACATGACAATTAGACAGAGATTTTTTAAGTACTTGAAGAATCAAGGTATATATGAATCTGTGGCCAAACTAAAATTTATCTTTTAGATCTGGAACATTCAAATTATTTCATTGCAGAGAACGTTGATACAGATACATAGGAAAATATTTTGATATCAGATCGGAAAGTTCGGTTAAAGCAAGAACTGAAAAAATCATCAGGCTTATTGAGGATTTGCTGCTGGCGGGTCGAGGAGTAAAGATCCTAGTTATTGCTAAAGATTCTGGAGTATTCGTAACTACAGTTTCCAAGATTGTGCACGAAGAGCACAAACTGAGAAATTCTCAAGAAAATTTGACCACTTTAGACAACTACAAGAATTGATTTTAACGAACTATCACAGGCGATGTGGCTTAAGTGTTCTATTGGGGTCTCCACCTCCAAAAAGGACGAAAATCCAATCGACTTCTGGAAAACTGATCGCGACCGTTATTTTGGGACTGCAAAGAAATTTGGCGTATTAAATGCATGGAAACAAGGATAAGGAAGTTTACAGAAGGACGATTCAAGAATTTGCTGTTGCATGACTGCTGCAAGTTCAAGCCATTACCAAAAGCTGTGGATTCACCGAGTTACAACATCCACCCTATAACCCCGGTTTAGTACCCTGCGACATTTTTTGTTCAAACATCTGAAAAAAGACCTCGGATGATGAGTTTTAAAGCCGCTGTAGAGCTTTTCCGAGACGCAGATAAACAAAAAAAAAATTAGATCGAATAAAACAAATCGAGAAATACTGAACTAAGTATATTAGTATAGATGGTAGTTATGTAGAAAAATATATATTTTTTAAGCTCTGCTAGTTAGCCTTCATGCTAGGTAGATAACCTAAAAAAATGGCCTCGTACTAAAAGGGTTGTATTACAATGCTAAACAAAATTACCCTGGAACTAGTAGTATAGCCCAGTTCAATGGCCAAGTGTGAATATACATACAAAGAGCTATTCGGTATGGGAAAGAAATGTAACATGAAACTAGGAGCTACTTATACAAGGAAGGGGGGTGGGAGTAATGAACAACCAAGGACAAAGTTTCTTGAAAGGAAAGGGGAGAGATTTTTCATAGGGTAGAACTTTAAATGCTTACACTCAATTTAAAAACTGGTGACCTAAGGAGGATCCTTGCCGCTGGCCATTCAAAAAGGGTAATCTCTATTTAGGCGGGGAGGTGACCGATAAAAAACCTTAATCTCCGCTAGTTCGGTAAACGGGCTACGATACGCCATCCTGACAAGCTGTTAGACATCCCTCGGTCTCTGACTTACCGACTGTAAAAAAATTAAATGTCAGATTTTTCCGGCAGCTTTAGAGAATCGATGTTTTCTGTAAAAGACTTCATGGTGACTTCGCTACAGTTCACCGCCATACCAGGTTGTTCCACTACAACTTCCATAGCCGTAAACAGAAATACGATTACACACTCTAAGCTCAAAAGACTTCTTGATAACGTGAACAGAGAATCTAGGATGAAAACTTCGATTAATGTACGTGATTGTCATATCTTAACATCTAGTTCTCACAGTTCTTTTTTCATTTACTTTACTACTCTAAAAGAATAGAGTACCAATACAGCCAGCATATTAGTAAAGAGAGTTCTGACGACCAGATTTTTTTTAGTCGTTTCCTCTTATTGTTATTATTAATACCAGTTAGGTGTTTCTAATTTAAAAATCTGGAACGTAGCTTAATATACTAAGACACGATATAACCAATAAGGATCCCTCATAGAGACGAATTTAGATCGTTTTCCGCTCGAAATAGGTTTTGCAACGACTTGATACCGTATACCGGTAGGATACAATAGCTAAACAGCTCCAATATAGAATACTTATATTTTCTGCTGTATGCGTAGGTGTTATAGGCCAATAAATGAAATGTTTTAAAACAATACTCATAATATTCCTTCCGTCTTATTGCTTAAATATAGTTATTTACGTTAAAAGTGCATGTCACCAAGTTATAATTTTCCAAACGATTGTATAGAACAGTATTTGTTTTATCTGACATAGCCTATATCCAAAAATGAAGTTCCTGATAACATATTGCTTCTAAATATTATATTTTAGAGCAAGTATTCATTTTCTATCCAAAACTATAAACCTCTGGTTTTACGGTCACTTGCGATCATCCAAATTATACCTTTCGGCCTACAGTTAGAATTGTTTTAAATTTAAATAAATATATTTGGCACTGCGTCAAATGACGTTATCTATTTTAGAATTGTTTTGATGGTCTTTTCAGTTCATGTCATTCATTAACTTTTAAAAATACTATGCAGTTATATATCTTTTATAAACATTATTTTACTACTCAGTATATATCACCACTAATCCAAACACTTTATTTTTGCACTCGACGCGCGTTTCGCTAACCATGTTAGCTTCATCAGGAGCGATGATCATCATCATCGCTCCTGATGAAGCTAACATGGTTAGCGAAACGCGCGTCGAGTGCAAAAATCAAGTGTTTGGTTTAGTGGTGATATATACTGAGTAGTATCATTGTGCCAAAGACTCCACATTCCCAACTTAGTAAACATTATTTTATTTGCAAAAAATTGTCATTAATTGTATTTTAGTTCATTCTGGATATTATCATTTTATCCAGAGTAGCTCTGAAAAGACCGGTAGTATTTGTTAAGAACCAATTTCGCAGATTGTTTAGTCAGGAGATACGCCTGTGTCCCCTTTTTCCAAAAATTTTTCCTTGAGGTATTTGCTGCAGTAATCTACCAGGTGTACAAATATGAAATGCGGATTTTTTTTCTAAAAAATATGTTAAATTAGAAAGAATGATAAAAAGTGCTTTATTAAAGTATGCTCCATAGCTTGTTATACATTTTTCCCATCTTTCAGGCAGTTTGTGAATACCACGCCAGTAAAAAAAATATTCCCCTTTTGCTGCGAACCATTCATCGAGCCATTTTTTCACATCTTCGTATGACCTAAAGCGCTGCTCAGCAAGTCCGTGACCCATCGATGCAAACAAATGGTAATCGGAAGGAGCCAAGTCTGGTGAGTAAGCTGCTTGGGGTAGAACTTCCCAGCTGAGTGCTTCCAACGTGTCGCGAACTGGTTTCGCCGTATGTGATGGAGCATGGTCATGAAGAAAAATGACTTTGTGTTGCCTCTTTCGGTATTCTGGCCTTTTTTCAAGCAGAGCACGGTTCAAATCGGTCAATTGTTGTTGGTAATGTTTAGTATTAACCGTTTCTCCAGGTTTTAACAGCTCATAATAGACCACGCCCCTCTGGTCCCACCAAACACAAAGCATCGTCTTTCTGCCAAAGCAATTCGGTCTTGCGGTCGATGTGGATGGTGCGCCTGGGTCTACCCACGATTTTTTGCGCTTGTGATTTTCAAAATAAATCCACTTTTCATCCCCTGTAACTATACAATGCAAAAACGACTTCCTTTTGTACCGAGCGAGCAAAATGTCACACGTGTTTTTGTGCTTTTCAATTTGCCTGTCGTTCAACTCATGTGGTATCTATCTACCGGTCTTCTGAATCTTTCCCGTCTCTCGTAGCCGATTGGAAACAGCTTGTTGACTAACGCCCAATTGCTCGGCGAGTGGTTTTTGTGTTTGCGAATCATATTCGTCCAACAATACTTGCAATTCCACATCTTCGTATTTTTTGGCGGTTTTCCACGTTCCTTATCTGCAACATCGGTCACCACTTTTGAAATGCCGAAACCATAAGCTTCTCGAAGTAATCGGTATGAGTTTTCTTCAAATGAAAACAAAAAATTAATGTTGTCCGCGAATGCTCTTTGTTCGGTATAAATTTCAACATATTGAACACAACAACACAACACTTTGCACACACTTTTTCCAATTTATCACTCGTACGCGTCTGACACTTGTTTGATAAAACAACAAAATGGCGCAGTGTCAAATCTTTTATAGCACAAACTGCATTGGTGCACCATCTGTTGTCTGAAATCCGCATTTCGTACTTTTACACCTGATATATCTGTGGGAATTTCTCACTATGTGTCCTAAATAGTCCAATTTAACAGTTTCCATAATTTCCAGTTTCATGTTCACGCGACGTAAGACATCCTCGTTGGTAATATGGTCAATATAAGAAATTTTCAAAATTCTGCGATATATCCATAATTCAAGTGCTTGAACTTTCTTAGAAGTGGCTTTAGTCGGCGTCCAAGGTTCCACACCGTAAGTAAGGGCACTGAAGACATAACATCTTAGGAGTCTTACTTTTGTGCTTAATTTTATTGCTGAGCTTTTAAAAAGTGATGTCATTTTGAGGAACATTATTCTAGCTTTTTCGATACGGCAACAACTTCCAGCCAGTGATCCCACTGTGCCTTTTTTTATGAGTCTAGCACACGTACTGCAGGGAACTCGCTAAAGCGCTACAGGGCGACGCGTGTGCGGGAAAAGCGATTTACGCTGTTCTTGAATCGCTGTAAATTGTACTCGGTGGGAAACACAGTCCTGGGCAAATTATTCCAAAGGAATGATGTTCTCCATATAAAAGACTGCTTGAAAAGCGTTGTACGAGGAGTAACAACCTGAACCTCATACGGATGTGAACTATTAGCGCGACGTCGACGTGTACTTCTAACATGCACCGCTCTGGGAGGAATTAAGCAGGCTACATCCTTCGAACACTTTCCATGAAAATACTTGTAGAATAGGCTAAAATCGCCAACCGTTCTTCGATGTTCCAGCGAATCAAGGCCGCCGGTCAGTTTCGGGTCTCCAATCAGACGAACAGCTCTTCTCTGAATAGAATCCAACAAAAGCAATGTATGTTTGGAAGCGGAGCCCCAAGCATGGGAGCAGTATTCCATAGTTGGTCGAATTTGAGCTTTGTAAAGAATTAACAGTTGTTGTGGAATGTAAAGCTTTCTGGTTCGAAATAATATTCTCAACGTTTTAAGAAGCTCTCCTCGCTATGCCTCCGACATGTTCATGCCAGGACATACTTGCTCCCAAATTAACGCCCAACAAATTGAGTGACGATGTTAGAGGAATGGAGTGCCCCGCCATAACTATGTCGGGTTCAGCAACGTTAACTTTTTTAGAAAAAACTGGCGCCTGGGTTTTTTGTAGCGTTAAATTCCACTTGGTTACTGTCACCCCAAGATAGAATTTCTTCCAGGTCTTTGTTAAGTTGAATGACTTCCTCCTGTCTGCGGATATTCATTTGAGTAGCCGATGTCCGAGCGTTCAAAGTAAATGAAGAGATAAGTGTACTGTCGTCTGCAATGCTGTAGATTGAGTTTCCGGTCTTTTCCAGCAGATCGTTAATGTAAATGAGAAAGAGAGTAGGAGATAGTATGGAGCCTTGGGCCACACCGGCGTTAATAGTGAAGGTATAAGAAAGAAATCCGTCGACTGCCACTCGTAAAGAACGCTCTCTGAGGAAACATGAGAGCCACAAACAGAACTTGCAGACATACCATAAGAGCGTAGCTTAGCCAACAGTTTATCGTGCCAAACACGGTCGAATGCTTTGAATATGTCAATATGTCAAGAGCAACCGCTCGAGATTCTCCAAAGTGTTCAATTGCGTTGTTCCAAATATGTGTTACATAAGTCAGAAGTTCCAGTTGATCTATGTTTACGAAAGCCATATTGGTGATCGCTAATAATGTTGAATTTGAAATTGTTTTTTTTTTATGGGTCTAGCACATGTGCTACAGGTAGGTCCCTAAAGCGCTATAGGAGCGACACGTGTGCGGAAAAACCGATTCACGTTGTTCTTGAATCACTGTAAATTGTACTCGGTGGAAAACACAGTACTGGGCAAATTTATATATTTAATAATACAAAAAAATATTTTAGAAGATGCTGATTGATAGCCTTTATCATGGTACCTAGATATGAATATTGTGAAGTTCTTTGTATTTGTTGATTGTCAACCATTAACAAGGTAGCACGAACCAGAGACTTGTTAATTATCATGTAGTTCATTATTTTGCTGAAATCTTCTTGAAAAATCTATTTGAAGTTCATCTTGTTGACATCAAATCATAGGCAAATTAGTTACTGAAACGCCTATTTTTCAAATCACTGTCATTTTTAACTGCTAACATTTAAGCTTCCTCTTCTTCTAGCCGTTCCCTATCATTTGGATATAGGCCTCTCTCATATGTTTTCATATGTCCTGTTTTGAGAAACTTAATACCAATTGACTGAACCTGAACTAACCTGAACTAACATTATTGAGGTCTGCCAGTACTTCCTTTTCTCCCAATAACCTCCATCCAATTACTTTTTCTGCTGCTCCTCCAGTTATCAGTATTTTTGGCCACATGACCAGCCCAGTTCCACTTGAGGGAAGATATTCTTCCAATTATGTCATGGGCCCTTGTTTTATTCCTCACTCAATCGTTTAGTTGGCGGTCCCAGTATGATATGCCTTACATTTTCCTTTTAATTGCTCTCTGGTGAACTTTCTGATAACTTTGTTTGTTAGAACCCATCTTTCGCTACCATATGTTGTTACTGGCGGAATGCATTCATTATATACTTTACTTTTGAGATTTAAAGGCAGTTTGGACTGAAAGACTTGTTCCATTTTACTGTTAGCGGCCGATCCCAGGCCTATCCTTCCATTGACTTCCAGTTCTTAATGCACTTTTCTGATTGTAACTTCCTATCCTAAGTATAAATCTACCGTTTCCATTTGTTGCCCGTGTATGGATATTGCGTCATTAAGGGTTGTTTGTTCGTTCGTCATGAATTTGGTTTTTATGATGTTTATCTCCCGACCTTTTCTGCTTCGTTTTGTAATTCTTGAAGTATTTCTTTCAATGAGATTTCGTTTTCGGCAAAAAGCATCATCAGCAAATCTCAGGTTATTGAGTCTCTCTAGTTACCTTAAGTCACCTCGTGAAGGCTCTTGAAGATATCTTCTAGTATCAGGGTGAATATTTTGGGTGATGTATCATCCTGTGTAACTCGTCTATTTGTTTTTACTTCCTCGGTATCTTCGTGTAATCTTACTTTCAGTTTGAGTGGTCACTGATTTTTTTCAGTATGACTCTTGGATTATTCATCACTTTCTCAATTGCCCAGAATTGCACTGTGTCAAAAGCTTTTCGAAAGTCAATAAGTGCCATCCAGGCTGTGATATTCTATTCAATTGCATTTTCTATAAGTTGTTTGCTATGGGTAGATGTTCGATTGTGTCAAATCTTTTTCAGGAGACTGCTTATTTTTTAGGTTGGAAAGTTTCAAACGACTTGTCTAATTGATTTGTGATTATTCTCATGAATAATTTGTATATTTACGATAGAAGACTAATTAGCTTATAGTTCTTCAAATTGCTAGGATTTTAATTTTTTGTATATCAATAAAATTATGGCAGTTTCCCAATCCCTTGGTATCACTCCTTCAATTAGACCTTTATTGAAGAGTTTTTTAGCTCTTTATTTAATGGCGCCTCCCTCTTTTAGCATTTCTGGCAAGATATTTTCTCCTGCTGCTTTTTAAGCTATGTGATCTAAAATATTATATTTAAATAAGAATGAATACTTTGGTAACTCTTTCAAAGAAAAAAATCTTTCTCCTTTTTATGTTTTCAAATAATTCACAAACTTCTACATTGGCTCTTTCGATTACTTCTTCATTTCTTACTCTATCAACCCAAGATATTCTCAACATTCTTCTCAGCATCCACATTTCAAATGTCTCTAGCTTGTCAACAGACGAGATTCTCAAGGTACATGTTTCAGCATCATATAATAGAATGCACCATATGTAGCACTTAGCTATTCGGTACCTGAGTTGTAGGTTGAGGTTTTTGTTACAGAGAAATTTGTCCAACTTTATAAAAGTTGACCTTGCCTACTGAACTCGGGCTCTAATTTCCATGTCCGTGTCTAACTTATTATTTATAAGGCATCCCGGATATCTAAACTTGTTCTATACCCTCGCCATTTACATAAATGCGGACGTTCTGAATTGGGTTTCTACTAATAATCACGAATTTTGTTTTGTTTATATTGATGTTCAATCCAATATGTTCTCCTGCTTTGTGTATAGCTTTCAATAAGGCCTGAAAAGCGTCTACGCTATCTGTTGAAATGACAGTGTTACCCACGTATTTGGCGTTGTTTATCGGAACACCATTCACCTTGATATACAGATCTCTCTTCGACACTGCCTCGACGAAAGCTCTTTCGATATAGATGTTAAACAGCATGGGCGACAAAACACAATCCTGCCTAACTCCCTTCTTTATTAATAAATTTATATAAATTAATTAACGGAATACTTCGTCATAAACGTCTTGCTCCTAAAATCAAAGCTATTGAATCTAAAGTGCTATGTTTGAATCTTGCATTACCATCATGCTGTTCAGTAGATTCATATAATGCAGAGAAGATCACGTCAAAATGAAGGAAAATAAGATCTTCAAAGTTCGTAGAGAGAAATAGTTAGCTTGAGAGTTTTCTTTAAGTCAACTTTGTCTTAAACTATTAAATCAACGTCTTCAATTGGACCCCATTGGACAAGCAATGCTGATAATCCTATATTATTTATGTTTTTGCAAAGCTCTTTGATAGATAAATTTGCAAACTCTGCTGGCTTGAATTTCCTAATACAATCGCAGTTGAAAACACTGCAAAATATTGAAGTTTGTGATATATATAAAGTTCACAAGTAATGACTTCATAAGAATCATTAGCAACATAAATCTGTAAAAAGTTATCACATTTTCTGAGCAATAATTTGGCATATCCGCTCAGCAGCAAAGAACCCCTCACTAATCTTATGGAAATATGTCTTTCTGTAGAATTGACTAATTTTTGGATATGTTGTAGTCCTTGTTGCTCTGAAGAAATGGCTCCATATACATAACATGATTTTATGAATGGATTTCGCGCATGAATTTTTTTTCCGCAGGGCCGAGGATATTCTTGTCAGTATTTGATAAAATTGATTAACTATGCCTGTCCACTGTGAGTCAAAAAAGACTAGGGAGGAGAGAGGAAGCATAGATAGAATATTAATATTCAACACATATGCTGATTCTGCGGTTGGAACGCCCGTAGCGCGAAATCTATTCATAGAATTATGTTATCTCCATAGAGACATTTGTTCAGAAACGATGAGGACTATAACATATCCAAAAAATTAGCCAAATCCACAGAAAGGCATATTTCCATAAGATTGGTTCGGGCTTCTTTCTAGAGTTTAGATTTTAGAACCTCCTCTCTTAATCAGTCATTTATCCAGTTATACACCCACTTCTTTTAAGCCTTCTACCACCAAATAGATCGTGTAAGGATCAAAATACAACTTTCTTTTTATATTTTTACTAACACTTTCTATATCAATATTTAAAATGATTTTTTTTTCTGACTCAACATTTAAATATTCTAAGATGTCTTGATCCTGCCAATTAAATACATGAAAGGTCTCAATTCATAATTATTTAAATATTAACGACTTTGTGTTATTTGAAACTCTCTTACATTATGTTAAAAGTGTATTAAGTTGTATGCTGGCAATGCTTCAAAGTAAAATTACCTAAAATATGTCGAGCTATTTCAGTATTGTTTTGATAAACAGTGATCAATTCGCTATTTCAGTTAATATATTAGTGTAGCACCTACCTCTGTTTTTCTCGTTATTCGAAAATATTATATCAACACTCCCACAGTTAGTTTTTAACATGGTTTCTTTTAAAAAAACTGTAGTCATTAACAGAGATAAAAGAATTCAAACTATTTCATCTTAAGAACCTAACAAAGAATCCTTAAAATTATATATTAGAAGCTAACCCTTTTAACCTCCACCCTTTCAAGATCCCTGATAGTTTTGATTACAAACAACGAAGTACCTTTAAAATTAAGTTTTTTTTTGAGCCAAAATCAAAAAGAATATCAAATAATGCTCTTGGATAATTTTTGAAGTTACTCTCTTACTGCATTTCAGTCTCCTCTACATGTTCCACCCTCTATTCGAAAAAAAAACAACTTTTAAAAGAAAGTAAAACACAGGTCAATAATACTGCAGATGATTTCGAAGAATTCTTGGATATAGTCTTACTTTTTGGTAATAACAGTCAGACATAGTCTTACGAAGACTACGAGAACGTAGAGTTACTGAGCTACATTCGCTATTATTGTTTATAAAGTATCTTTAGGGAACTTGCATGAGTTGTACTTTTGAAAAAAGTCAATTTTTAGTGTTCCGTACGGAATCTTTATGGGATAACTTCGGTGTCCGTCGGTCTGACTACACAGCCCCACAAAAAAAAAAGTGGGGTATACTTTTGATGTGATATATTAGATCCGTAGTATTTTTGCCCGCTGATCACGAATCTGACGTCAGAATATCGCCCATCACATCTCAATTTTTTTCTAACCTCAAAAAATAGGTAAAAATTAGTAAAAATTAAGAAAAATATACTCCTAAAAAATTGATTCAAGCTTTTTCATGAATCCAAAGATGTATTAATATGTATTCGGACACGCTAAGCTAATATTCATCGGTTGGATTAAGCCATACAGTTCTGTTTTCTTTCTAACCTCAATAAATCAGACAGATATAGTGCTTCTCGAATGCAAAAACGAATTCAAATTAAAATTCAACCGATTCTTACCAAATTTGGTACACGGGGGTTTTTTGGGTTGCTGATTATGAATCAGGGTCGGATTTGCAAAATTCAAAATGGCGGATCCAAGATGGCGGACAAAATTTTTGAAAACCAACCGATTCCTACCAAATTTGGTATACAGTTGGGGAATCCTCAAACCTGATACTCTTTAAACCCTAAACCCTGAAACCTTAGACTCCCACACCCTGTAACCTCAAAAAATAGACCTCAATAACCCTGTAACTTTAAAAATGAGACCCAATAAACTCAAAACCAGGACTTTTAAACCATATACTCTCAAATAGTAGACCCTTAAGCCCTAGAATTGCGAAGGTTAGACCCGCGCCTAACTTTCCTTTTTTTTCGCTGTATCTTGTTCTTTTTTCCGCGAATGACCTATTCAAAGGCTTTCTGCCCAAACGCTTTTGAGGACTTGTTTCTCTTTTTAGCGACCAGCAATAGTCCGCTAGCATATGGTCATCCCATCGTCCTTGATACCGATTTTCTATGATTTTCAGAACTTGGTGAAAACGTTCCCCTTGCTCCTCACTGTAGTCACCAAGATTATCTGGGAAATCATCGATGTGGGAGTCCAGGAAATGTAATTTTAGATTCATTAAGCAACCTAATGTTTGAAAATTTTTTACCATTTTCTCGACTATTTCTTTGTACTTAGGACTTTTATTATTTCCCAAAAAGATTGTTGCGACTTCTTTAAAACTAAGCCAAGTAGCTTTTTCAACTTTATTCATTTTAGTAACAAATAATGAATCTTGAAACAATTTTCTTATTTGTGGCCCGTCAAATACGCCTGCCTTAATTTTAGCTTCAGAAAATTTCGGAAATTTTTTATGCAAATATTTGAAACATGGGCCGTTTGTATCTAATGCTCTCGTGAATTGCTTCATAAGTCCAAGCTTAATGTGAAGCGGGGGAATAAGAACTTTTTCTGGATCTACCAATGGTGGAAACAATACATTATTTTCACCAGGAGTGAACGATTCTCTTGTTGGCCAAATTTTTTTTCTTATAATGACGTTCCTGTCTCTGCTATTCCACAGACATTTATAACAGGGTTAAAGTGTAAACCCTGACTGTTGGCCAAGCAATATTGTTACAATTTTCAGATCTCCACATATTTTCCAGTTATGATCAGCATATTTTATTTTTATCAAAAGCTGCTTCATTTTTTCATATTGCTCTTCCATAACTGTGGAATGAGCAATCGGAATGGGAGCGTAAACGTTGGTATTATGCAGCAAAACTGCCTTAATGCTCCGTTTAGAAGAATCAATGAACAGTCTCCATTCTTCAGGATCGTATGAGTTATTTTGAAATTCATCCATTAGACCTTTTACATCGGTACAATATGAAAGTGACAATTCCTCGACCATTGTGAAATATTTTGGAAATTCTTCATCTCTGTTTCTATAATAAGAAATCATAGCTTCTGGCTTAAGTAAATGTCTTTTCTTTATAAAGGAAGCAAGATGCTCTGAACCATCTTTGGATAAGCCTAAATCTCTGACTAGATCACTAAGTTCTGACTGTGATACGAATATTGGTTCTGGTTTACGGTTGTATGGTAGAAATTCTTTATCTGTGTCACTAGTATATGATAGGTTGTCACTAGAACATTCATTAGTAACAGTGTTTGAATCTTTTTCGACAGTCTCATCAATGTTTTCGGCATGAACTAATAAGGTGAAATCATTTGTTTCCATAACATCAGCATCAAGTGGTTCAGGAGGCGGAATTAGTTTAGTTGGTCTTGTTACTGTCGAAACATCGTTATAAGTAATAGTGCTTTTATTTTTTTTCGGTTATGCCTAGATACAAGAGCTACGGTCGCTGGATGATGACGGCTGCGGGCCCGCTTTCCCACCCTGACCAACCGCCGATACTGGGTTTCCGAGTCCCTGCATCGTAATTCTCTTTCTTCTACCTGCCATGACGGCATCTAAGCCGTTATCCAGGGACTCTGCCGGCTAGTGGAGTAACACCGTTGCCCACCGTCACCACGTGGAGGTGCCCTGGATGCAGGTAGAAGATTCGTGATCAGCGACCCAAAAAATCCCCGTGTACCAAATTTGGTAAGGATCGGTTGAATTTTAATTTGAATTCGTTTTTGCATTCGAGAAGCACTATATCTGTCTGATTTATTGAGGTTAGAAAGAAAACAGAACTGTATAGCTCAATCCAACCGATGAATATTAGCTTAGCGTGTCCGAATACATATTGATACATCGTTGGATTCATGAAAAAGCTTGAATCAATTTTTTAGGAGTATATTTTTCTTAATTTTTACTAATTTTTACCTATTTTTTGAGGTTAGAAAAAAATTGAGATGCGGTGGCGATATTCTGACGTCAGATTCGTGATCAGCGGGCAAAAATACTACGGATCTGATATATCGCATCAAAAGTATACCCCACTTTTTTTTGTGGGGCTGTGAAATTATTACGAGTGCATTACTTTTAATAGTTTATCAGATATATAAAAACAAAAACCGGAAACAAACTTTGTTGAAAACTCATTTGGGGTGTGTTTTGTGAAGTCAATGATCATTTTATACCTCCGTAATAATTTTTTTTTATTTTAAAATCAGTCACGGTACGGAACACTAATTGCGCAAGTCCGACTTACACTTAGTCGGTTATTTGTGATATTGACGCTCAGTGAAAACATAATCCGTAAAGAAGCAAGACCATTGCCATTTTATAAGAACACAGACTGGGATAGCTTTAGAACTGAACTAGACCGTGTAATCAATCTACGTGTGCCCCTAAAAAATGATGACCAACTTGACTTAGAAGTGGAGCGATTTACAACGATAATACAGAATGCAGCATGGAACAACACTCATATAGTGACTCATAAAACCAGTATCCAGTAGAAATACGTAATCTCGTTAAAGAAAAGAGATGTTTGAGACGAAGATGGCAACAATCGCGTGACCCAGCTGACAAAACCATCTTAAACAATAAGTCCCAACAGCTGAAGCGGAAAATTCAGAAACTGAAAGAAGAATCCATTAACAATGATCTCAGCAGATAAAGAAAGAAACTACTCGCTCTGAAGAGCCACTAGAAAGACCAAGAGGACAATTATTCAAAATCCTCCTATCAGGAACTATGACGGAGTTTGGGCTAGAGAAGATAAGCAGAAGGCTGAGGTCTTTGCAGAACATCTTGAAAGGGTGTTTCAACCACATAATGGACCAGACAATCAGTTGTCCATGATTAGCAACCTGGACGAAGCGAATATAAAACTGATTACGCCAAATGAATTAACCAGCGAGATCCGCACCAATCTAAATCCTAAAAAAGAAGGCGCCAGGTTACGACCTAATTACTGGCGAGGTATTGAAACTGCTTCCGCGCAAGGGTGTAGTGATGTTCACATATTTGTGCAATGCTGCAATTAGACCTCGACACATTCCTGATAGCTGGAAGGTGGCGGAAGTTATAATGCTTCTAAAACCTGGAAAGTCACCTAATGATATTAAGTCATATAGGCCGATATCGTTGCTCCCTATCATGTCAAAGGTTCTTCTAAAGAGGCTAATACCAATTCTCGCAGAAAAGAAATTGATCCCGGATCATCAATTTGGATTCCGCAGCCAGCATTCTACAATAGATCAGATCCATCGAATAACGAACCTGATTGAGAAAGCTTTAGAAGATAAACAATATTGTTCAGCGATCTTTCTCGACGTAGCCCAGGCCTTTGATAGGGTCTGGCACCAAAGTTTGCTTCACAAGCGACAAAATACGTCGCCAGGAAAATACGTTCAACTTCTGCAATCCTATTTATCTGGTAGGATCTTTAGAGTGGCTGCATATTCAGACTTCAGAGAGATGAATACAGGTGTCCCACAGGGTAGCGTCTTAGGACCTTTCTTATACTTGCTATACACGTATGATCTACCCGTAACTAAAGACGTGACCGTCGCAACATTCGCTGATGATACTGCAATCCTTACCACCGGACCAACAGTACAGGAAGCCACCAGAAAACTTCAAGCAGCTAGCGACAGGATACAGGAATGGACTAGATGGTGGAAAATAAAACTTAACGAGTTAAAACCAATACATACCAATTTCAAATATCGAAAACTGGAAGAAATGCCATCAGTTAACTTAAACGGGGTTGTGGTTCCATATGCCAACACCGCTAAATACCTGGGTATGACCCAGGATACAAAGATCAAATGGAAAAAACATGTGAAGAAAAAGCGTGAAGAGCTTGATATTAGATTTCGACAGATGCATTGGCTCATGGAACGACACTCGAAGATGTCAGTACAAAATAAATTACTACTCTACAACCAGATCTTTAAACCAACTTGGACTTATGGTATCCAAATACGGGATGTACAAGCGACAGCAATGCCAAGATTATTCAAACATGGCAAAGTAAGGTGCTGAGGGCTATCGTTGATGCTCCTTGGTACGTGAGAAATTCAGACCTTCACCGAGATCTAAAGGTCCCCTCTGTTAAAGAAGTGATCCAACGCCGAGGTCTTATATATACTCGACAACGCCAATCTGCACCGCCGACTGAAGAGGACTAAACCCCTCGACTTAATGTAGTGAGTGATGTGAAGTGAAACAAAAAGAAGAGCATGGTGCAGTGAAACAAAGAGCAGAGCATAGTGTAGTGAAACAAAAAGCAGAGAATAGTGTAGTACAAGATCCTATATGGAAGTGCAATGAAAACTTCTCGTTATCAATGGATGGACAGCAGTAGGTTAAGTTTTAGTTTTGTAAGAATTTTGAGAGGCAAATTGATGGTTGTTCATACTTGAACAGTTTCAATGACAAATGAGAGAAAAAAAAACGTTATATTATAGCTTTGTCTCTTTTGGAGTGAGTGCTGAAAACAAACCTGAAAAAAAAAAAAACCGTTTTAGTTTCATTTTTATAATCTTAATCACAAATGAAAACCAATTTTCCGGTCTTATACTGCAAAAATAATAACTTTAGTTGACTTACTGGGGCTCTTGTCAATTTAAGTCCTTACCAATCAAATTAGAGCAGTTTTTTTTAAAGTTACAACTTGTTAGTGATCAGATAGATTATTTTTTATCGTTCGAATTGTTACATAGAAAGATTTTATAATTCTCACAAATGTATTATAGCAGCACGAATTATCTGTTACGAGCCGACGAAGTCGGTTATGCCTTCCTCCACTGGAGTGAATTGGAACTCGGCAAGATAATATTACAGTAACCAAAATAAATCGTATTTCGGCAGGACTATGTTCAGAGAATACCTGACCGCATGAGGGAGAACTTCTGATGCCAAAGAAAAATAAAATCTCGCGTCGTTTTCCTCCTGTATGTTCTGGCTTTGTCCAGATTGGTTTAGTTTCAAGTCAGAATTTTCGCTTCGAAATCTGGGAAATTCCGGATACCATCAGAGCATCTGTTTCTAAGGTTGAACAAATCATGTACGCAGCCTTAGACGCATTTTTTAGTGTTCCGTATGGATCACTTCGGTATCTGCCCGTCTGTCCGTCTGTCACACACCCGATTTTCCTCGAAACTATTTGGTACAGAAAGTTGAAATTTGGCACAAGTACAGGAATTGATGGCTCCATCAGAGCTGTGTAATTTTGAAAGTTAAATTTTGACTTAAGGTGTTAGTTTTGTGGGGGAAAATGAAAGTGTAAAAAAATACTAGGTCATCGAGTGGGGTGTCAAATGAAAGCTTGTAAAAACACGAGTTCAAAAATTTATATGAAGTTAAACTTGCAGACACTTTCCTTTGTATTATTTTTTAAAAAATTGCAAAAATCGCCGTCCCCTCCCTTATCTCGAAAGTACTGAAAATTTTGAAAAGATTCTGGAATATTCTCCACAAGGTGTAGATTAAACAAAAATTATCACGAGTGCATTACCTTTGAAAATTTATCTCATATATATATATATATATATATATATATATATATATATATATATATATATATACATATATATATATATATATATATATATATATATATATATATATATATATATATATATATAATTAAAATTTCAAGGTCATAAGTTTTCAACAGAGATCGGAAACTCATTTAAGTTAATCATTTTTTTTTATTTTAAAAGCACCATACGGAACACTAATTGCGCAAGTCAGACGGCGGGTTTTTTGCATTTAAAATGCACTGCCTCAAATATCCATCCATCTGAGAGGGGCTTGGCCCTAAAACACCACGTTGGCCAGACGTCTTGGTGAGTGTAGGATTCAGCCGCCTTTAACTTGAGGAACCGTCGCTGTTTGCAGCCGCCCACGTTGAGTCAGACGCTGCAGACAGTCAGACAACTTATAGAAAAGGTAACTGAATACAATATCACAGTCTGGGTGTCACTTGTCGATTTCCGAAAAGCCTTTGACGCGATAGAATACTGGGCAGTTAAAAAAGCGATGAAAAACGCTAGAGTCGATCAAAGGTATATTAACACATTGGCAAAAATCAATGAACAATCAAAATTGAAAGTGAGATTACACGAGGATACCAAGGAAGTAAAAATAAAGAGAGTGTGTTAGACGGGGTAACATCATATCACCCAAAATATTCACCCTGGTACTAGAAGATGTCTTCAACAGCCTTCACTGGGAAACAGGGAACTTTACATACCCGGAGAGAGACTCAACAACTTATGACTTGCTGGTGACATCGCACTTTTTGCCGAAAATGAAATCGAATTGAAAGAAATGCTCCAAGAATTACAAACTGAAGCAAAAAAGGTCGGTTTAGAGATGAACATCACAAAAACCAAATTCATGACGAACGAACAAACAACCATTAATGACGTAATATCCATATACGGACAACAAGTGGCATGGATGGATTTATGTGTATATTTGGGACAGAAAATTACACTCGGAAAATTAAATCAGGAACTGGAAGTCAATCGAAGGATACACCTAGGATGGGTGGCTTGCGGTAAAATGCAGTCCAAACTGCCAAAGTAAAGTATATAACGAATGAATTCTACCAGTAACAACATATGGTAGCGAAACTTGGGTTTTAACAAGGAAAATTAATTAGAAAATTGCAAGTTCATCAGAGAGCAATTGAAAGGAAAATCTTAGGTATATCACTTAGAGACTGTAGATCAAACGATTGGATCAGGAGAAAACAGGGACCAGGATATAATTGAGAGGATATCTTCCCTCAAATGGAACTGAGCTGGCCATGTGGCCAGAAATACAGATGGAGAGACTATGGGGGAAAAAAGAAGCACTGGCAGACCCCAACAACGCACACTGGTCAATTTTCACAAAATGCTGGCCAAAACCTAAAAAAAAATTAAAGTTTTTTTTAGGTTTTGAAGTATACCAGTCGAAAGTCTAACATTTTTGACATATCATGACGTAATTCCCATCATTCCTCTGTTTCGGAAAAGCCCGTAACGTTAACCTAAATTTGCTTGTTTTTAACGTTGCATATATGCTCAATGTAACAGCGATAAGATTATACTAAGGAAATTTATAATTGATATATGATACAAATACCTAAGTATGCATTCGATTTCTGGAGGTCAGTAAAATATGTTATATTATCTATTCTTATTATTTTAATAATTATAAGACTTTTAGAGTCATGAAACCTCAGATGTAGAATTTGCTATTTGCGATTTTTTTAATGTAGTTATATAGTTGTCTATCCCCGCATAATCCCGCTAAGTTATAGGCACGATATAATATATTTAATGCTTTATCATATACCATAAAGCAATTTTGCTAATTTTTGCTAATTTATACAAAGGACTCCTTTAAGTCTATCCTTTGAAGCCTAACGTTTCAAGCCTAAAGAAAATAAATATATACATTAGAGCCTGCGAAAAAATTTGTTAGTATTTATATATATATATATATATATATATATATATATATATATATATATATATATATATATATATATATATATATATATAATATCAATCGGTTTTATAACGTCTTTCCGTCTTCCGATGCCTAATTTCCACTCCTCCCGGTTTCTCCATCCCTCCTCCTCCAGATCTCTCTCTAGTACTTCCTTGTTGATTCCTGCTCTCCAGCTTTGGCGTGGTCTTCCTCGCTTTCTTTTTCCATGAGGATTCCAATTTAAAATCTTTTTAGGTAGTCGGTCTTGTGACATTCTCTGTACATGTCATACCAACTGTTGGGTTCTGATTTCGTCCACTATATCGTGCTTTATTTCTAAAGCTCGCCTTATCGTGTCATTTGGTATGCGGTCTTTTCTGACTGCTCGTCTCCAGAAATCCATTTCTGTAGCTTTTAGTATTTTTTCTGTTCTTTCCTTTAATGGCCACACCTGGGAGCTGTAAGTTATTATACTTTTCACTATTGAGTTGTAAATTCTCTTCTTATTTTCAATGGTTATGTTTTTGTCCCATAGTATACTATTAAGCATTGCAATCGCTTTTCTTCCTTGGATATTCCTCTCGAATATTGCTTCTTCCAGTGTTCCGTCCCTAGATATTCTCGTTCCCAAATACTTATAACTGGCACAGTGTTTGATGGTGTGTCCTGTGGCCAGTTTCAAGTTCTGCTGTTGTCCTCCGACGCACATGTACTCGGTCTTTTTAATATTGACTTCTAGGCCCCATTTTTCATATTCATCCATAAGTTTTCGTGTCATGTATTCCATATCATCGATGTCCTGAGCGACTACTACCTGGTCATCTGCGAATGATAGCGTGTACAATGTAGTATCGTCATCCAGTGGTAATTCCATACTGCTGCTGCATTTCCTTTTCCAGTTCTTCAGTGCACTCTCCAAATAGATTTTAAAAAGCGTTGGGGATATACAGCAGCCCTGTTTGAGACCCTTTGTGACCGGGAACCCTGTTGTTATACCATATTTGGTTTTCACACTACTTCTTGCGTCTTGGTATAAGGATTTTACGGCTTTAATTATTTCGGTGCTTACATTACTCTGTTGTAGTGTTTCCCACAATCTCATTAGGGGCACGCTGTCGTAGGCCTTTTTTTAGATCAACAAACAAGACATGGACTTCCTGATCAAATGCGGTTTTCTTTTCTAGGATTTGTGTCAGTGAGAAGAGATGGTCTATTGTGGATCTTCCTGCTCTAAAGCCTGCCTGTTCTTCAGCTTCTACGTCCGCGTATTCCGTTTCTATTCTATTTTTAAGTATTTTTTATTTTTTCCGTATATTCTGCTAATAGATCCTGTAACCGTTATTCCCCTATAGTTATCGCAATTACTTTTGTCTCCTTCTTATGAATTGTTGATATGTATGATATTTTCCATTCCTCGGGTACTTCTGATGTGTTAATGCATCTTTGGAATAAGTTCCTCAAAGCGCTAAATAGCTTTTCAGTTCCGTATTTTACTATCTCTTCTGGGATGTTTCCTGGTCCTGGAGCTCTACCATTTTTTAGCGTTTTACATACTTCTTTAACTTCTGATGTTGTTATCCTTATTGGGTATCCTCGTATAACTATATTTGGGTTTCCATGTTGGGTACTTTTGAACTCTGGTCTATCTTCTGTCAGCATATTTGTAAAATATTGGTTCCATTTTTCTGGTGTTATTGGTGAGAAGATTTCTCTTTTCCGTTCTGCTCTCATATTTTTAAGGAGTCTCAAGCTTTCTGTGCTTTTTCTTCCTCCTATGTAAGTGTTGAGTCTTGAGCATGTCTTTTCCCACTGGTTGTTCTTTTTGTCACTAATCATTTTGCGTACTCTAGCTTGGGATTCTTTGTATTTTACTTTGTCGTTTGTGCTCTTTGAACTTAAGTATTTGTGATAGCTTTTTCCATTTTTCTTCAATTTCGTATTTAATTTCTTCATCCCACCAATATGGTTTTTGCTGTTTTTTTTTTTCCCTTTTCTCTTGGTACCCTAATACTTCCAGTGCGGCTGCGTGTAGGCATTCCTTTATATACTTATATTCTTCTTCTATATTAACAAATCCCGTCCGTTGTATCTTTTGATCCAGTCTACTCTTGTATATATTTCTGATACTTTCATTTTGTAAGCTGTCTGTATTATATCTTATTGTTGTTTCACTTGTTGTGTGCTGTGTACTTGTATCTCCCAGTTCGCTTTCCCGTGTTGTTCGTGAGATTATCTTTCCTTTCACGAGGTAGTGGTCGCAGCCACATGAAGCCCCTCTTTGGACTCTTACATCTAGGAAGTTTAATCTAGATCTCTGACGTATTATCATATAGTCGTTAATACTTTTTAAATCTCTTGTTGTTTGTCTCCACGTATATTTATGAATATCCCTATGCTGGTAGTGTCCGTTTAATATTGTAAGGTTGTTTTGTTCACATATCTCTATAATTCTTCTTCCGTTGTCGTTAGTAACTTCTTCGCCATATTTTCCTACCACTTTATCGTGTTCTTTCCTTCCTATTCTTCCATTTAGATCACCCAAAAGTAATATCTCTCTTGATGTTCCAATTTTGCGTATTTCCTCATTTAGTTGTTCGAAAAATGAATCCTTGTTATTAGCCCGATCGTCGTCGTTGACAGCGTATACCCCCAGTAAGGTTGTGTTATTACCTAGTATTTTGAGATTCATCTTTATGATTCTTTCACTAATCGGTTTCCCAGGTGGTTATGAATTTCCTCAGTTTTTCTGTGTATTAGTATGGATAACGCCTTGTTTTGTTCTATCTTCTTTGGGCACTCCACTATAAAAGTGATCGTAATGCCCCCAACTTTCGGAGCCTTTTCCTTTCTTCTTTGTTTCCGTCAGTATTGCAATTTCGACTCGAAGATTTTCTAATTCATTTACAACTTCATTTACTTTCCTGGAAAGACCTTGTATGTTCCATGTACCACATATCGTTGTCCTTCTTCTTTGCTGTTTTCGTCTTCGTATATCCGTTCGATTCCGAGGCTTTGGATTAGGTTTTTTAGCAGAGGCTTTTTTTACATAGGGTAGGGAGCTGGCCTACCGCTACAACCCTCCTCCTTTGTCCGGGCTTGGGACCGGCAGTGACAACTGTAAGCTACTCAATCCACCTACAGCCGCCCCAGGCGTATTTATCCGTGGTATAATATGCCTACTACGGTTCACGAGATCTTAATTCATAGTCCTCAAGTTATTTCTTCTGCAATATTACCAATTGGCATAAGAGTCTCGAAACAAAGATTTTTTTATGGGTCTAGCACACATACTGCAGGGAAGTCCCTAAAGCGCTCCAATAGCGGCATGTGTGCGGAAAAAGCGATTCACGTTGTTCTTGAATCGCTGGAAATTGTACTCGGTGGGAAACACAGCGCTGGGCAAATTATTCCAAAGAGATGATGTTCTCCATATAAAAGACTGCTTGAAAAGCGTTGTACGCGGAATAACAAGCTGAACCTCATACGGACGTGAAGCACCAGCGCACCGCTTTGTGAGGAATTAAGCGGACTACATCCTTCGAACACTTTCCATGAAAATACTTGTAGAACAGACTCAAATCGTCAACCGTCAAGAGATATCGCCGAGATTTTAAGCGTAAATTTCGAGAAACAATGCAAATGGAATATTTTCTTCATCAACTCTCAATTTCCTCAGATCCATACATTTCGAGTATTAGAAGTTTACTTAAAAAAAAAAAATTAAAATACTTATCAAGAGATGTTTTAGCACTCCTATTAGTCACCAGTGACATCCTCATCACAATTTGCACAAAATAATTATATAGTTTCGTCTAGCGATACAGATTAATTTTTTTATTCTTGCAACAATTAAATTATATGTTAAAATATTCAGTTGCTATGCTTGCTATGTTACTAAATATTAAGTTATTTTTGTTTAAACATATGTATATATATATATATATATATAATATATATATATATATATATATATATATATATATATACATATATATATATATATATATATATATATATATATATATATATATATAAAAAAATTTTATGTTTGAGAAAGACATGTTTCGTTTTTATATGTAATAAAATTTTAAAATATCGTTTTATTATACTGAGTTTTATATAATTTTTCTTATTTTGCGCATCACATTCATAATTAGCGACCTCAAAAACGATCTAAATCCAATTTTGATACAAGCCGAAACAATTTTAAGGTTTTGGCCAGCATTTAATGAAAATTGGCCAGTGTGCAACGTTGGTATGACGATATTAAAAGACCAGCGGGACGCAATTGGCATCAAGTTGCTCAAAACAGGGGCATACGAAAGCACATGAGAGAGGCTTATATCCGAAGGATAGAGAATGGCCAGAAGAAGAAGAAGAAGAGGAAGCCCCAAATATTGCTTGTCAAACGAATTTACTTTCGAGACTGAAGATTGCCAGAGGCCAGTGGAATCATGCTCTGTTTCATATATAAGTAATCGATTGTCCTTATAACAAATAAATTACATATAATCATTAATAGCTGCTCTTTTTATTTACATTTAAAGTCGATATTGAAATAAAAAATAATAATTTTTTGTTTGAACTTTTCATGCCATCTGGTTACCATGGAAAATTCGAAGGATTTTATCATTCTTTTTTTACCAATAACCTCTGAGTTTTTAAGTGGTTATATGCTCCGCGAATTTTGAAAAAGTTGATATTTTTTTACAGATTTTTATTCTCTATACTTTTAAGAAATTATTCAAAAAAAAAATCTTAAAAAAAAAATTCCATTCCATTACAAAGTTATAGCAGTAAATGTGATCTGGTGTCGGATTGGGGACCACTACCTGTTTTCGGACACTGTCTGCAATATAACTTTTTTTTTTAAATATTAATAATTACTTTTTTCTACAAAATATCAAGAGGTTTTTTTTTAATTTTTCTAAGAGGCAATTTTTTGTAAATAATTAAATATACATTTTTGGGTTTGAAAACACCGTAAATTTTTTATTTTTGAAAAAACACTGTTTTAATTAATTAAAATAAATTTAGTTTACAAAATTAATTTTATTTTTTTACAGATTGGATTATTTTTGGTGAAGTTATCCTGCAGACAAGGAGGCGCCATAGTTTTCATATACATATTTAAAAAAAAAAGAATTTCTTATAATTTAAAGGACAATAAAAACATATAATCGCCATTCTTTTGTATTACTCACTTCATAACCTTTTAAAATATTTTTTTTAATATACATACTTTTTGCTGCGATACCTTTTTGCAGCGCCCAGGTGTATGTAACCCCTTAAGGAAACTACAGGAAATTGTGTAGATATAAAGCTAAAATTATAGCAGTGAATAGTTTAATTACGATAATATAAAAGCAGAAAGATTTTATATCTGAAGATGATTTAATATTGTCTGCCCACTTGTCATATTCGTTTAGATTATAGTGACCTTTAAAAGTCGCACTCCGCTTTCCTATAAAGTCAAACCTTTAATAATACAAGGCAAATTACAAGAAAATATTCGATTTCAAAAAAAATTAACTAGATTTAGTTTCAGTGCACTTTTTGTCATCCCTTAAGCCGATGTAAAAACGAAAATAGGAACCTGTTACTACAGATCTCAGGGGAAACAGTTGGTTATGTTACTAATACTAGATAGTATGGTTTTACCCAACATACGAGGCTGATTTGAAAAGTCCGTGCAAAAATAAAAACTACTTATGTGTTTTGGGTAAACCTTTTTTATTTTTCGACATAGTCTCCTTTTTAGGCTTATACACTTCGTCCAACGATGTTCTAGTTTGTTGATCCCTTCCGAATAATAGGATTTGTCCAAGTCTGCAAAATATCCATTAGTGTCTGCAATCACCTCCTCGTTTGAATAAAATCTTTGTCCCGCGAGCCATTTCTTCAAATTGGGGAACAAATAGTAGTCCGAGGGAGCCAAGTCTGGAGAATAAGGGGGATGTGAAACGAGTTTGGAATCCTATTTCCATTAATTTTGCGACCACAAAAACTGCTGAGGTGTGTGCTGGTGCGTTCTCGTGATGGAAAAGGACTTTCTTGTGGGCCAATCGCGGGCGTTTTTCTTGCAGCTCGGTTTTCAAAACGGTCCAATAACGATGAATAATATTCACCTGTAATAGTTTTAACCCTTTTCCAGATAGTCGATGAGGATTATCCCTTGCGAATCCCAAAAGACAGTCGCCATAACCTTTCCGCCGAAGGAACGGTCTTCGCCTTTTTTGGTGCAGATTCCCCCTTTGTAACCCATTGTTTAGATTATTGTTTGGTCTCAGGAGTAATAATGTATCCATGTTTCATCCACAGTGGACGAAACGACGCTTAAAGTTCTCCAGATTCTTCTGGAACAGCTGCAAAAACCATCCTTACAACACTTCACACACGATTCCGTTTTTGGTCAAGCGTGAGCAATCGCGGCACCCATCTTGCGAATAGCTTTCTCATGTCCAAATGTTTATGCAAAATATTATGTACCCGTTCAGTCGAGATGCCCACAGCACTAGCAATCTCACGCACTTTAACTCTTCTGTCATCCATCACCATATCATAGATTTGATCAATTATTTCTGGAGTCGTAACCTCCACAGGCCGTCCAGAACGTTCACGTCACTTGTGCCTATATGGCCAGTCCGAAAATTTTGAAACCACTTATAAACTGTTCTAATCGAAGGTGCAGAGTCACCATAATGTTTATCAAGCTTCTCTTTAGTCTCCTGAGGCGTTTTGCCTTTCATAAAGTAATGTTTAATCACCACACGAAATTCTTTTTCGTCCATTTTTCTTGAAAATCACTCGACTTCCTTGATTCACACGAATGCCAAACACAAAGAAATAGACCAATATGGCTGAAACTTGGTGTGCGTTCATTCAAGAGATGCTACTAACTAAACATGACCTCGATACGCGCCGGTGGTGCCATCTCTCGGACTTTGCACGGACTTTTCAAACCAGCCTCGTATAAAGAACTAAAGACAAAGTAGTCAGAGTGGCTTAAATTTTCGCCCAATTTTCAACCGATGTAATTAAATTAGGTAGTGTTTAATATCACCAAAAGGTACTAACTGAATAAAATTTCCTATTCTTCGGTTACAGTATATGGGAGCGATACTGGAATATCGAGTACTTCTTCTTCTTCTGTCTACGTGTAGACGTAAGTATCTTCTAATCTCTTCCATGTTCCCTGTCTTTTGCCACCTTTAACCACTGCTTGCCTGCTACTACTCATATATCATCGACCCATCGTTTCTGAGGACGTCCAAACATTTCTTCCTGTTTATCTGGGTTTCCATTCCGTGTTCCTATACACCCATTTGTCTCTAGATGATCTAGCTACAGTTCCTGCCCACTTCATCTTTGCCGCCTCGAGAGTTATGTCAGTGACTTTGGTTCGTCTCCTTATCTGTTCGTTATGAATTCTATCATTAAGGAAGCTTGTCTGTAAGTCACGAGCTCTTTAACAAATGCTTTAGTGATCGATTCCAGTCCATAACATGTAGGTTGAAAAGTTAAAACACATTTTTTTTGCAAAATTCGACTTTATTCATCAACATAGTTTCCTTCAAGAACGATAACGATCAGCCCAACGCTTTGTAACATGTCTATATACCTTTCTTGTAAAAGGATTTGTCTTTGCCTTCAAAATAGGCCTCAGTTTAGGCGAAAATTTAATAGATAATAGTCACTGGGGCCAAATCTGGAGAATACGGTTGATGAGGAAGCAATTCGAACTTCAATTCATGCAATTTTGCCATTGACTTGTGACACGGTGCAATGTGTTGATGAAAGAGCACTTTTTTTGTTCATTTATGACCGTTTCTTTGCGATTTCTGCCTTTAAAAGCACCAATACCTTTATATAATATTCGCTACTGATGGTTTTTTTTTCTTCTCAGCATAGTCGATGCAAATTATTCCCAAAATACAGAGGACAAAACCTTCCCAGCCGACTGTTGTGTCTTTAGTCGCTTCGAGCGGCTTTCACCGGCTGCTGTCCACTCAGCTAACTACCGATTTGATTCCGGTGTGTAGTAGTGGTTCCATGTTTCATCCATTGTCACATATCGCATCAGAAAAATCCTTTTTATTGAGCTTAGACAGGTCCAAATAGCGCTCAGAATCATCAACACGTTGTTGTTTTTTGGTCGACTATGAACAAACGCGGTACTCATTTCGAACAGAGCTTTCTAATGCCCAAATGATCATGCAAAATATGACCAACATGTTCTTCTCATATCTTTAAGGTGTCAGCTATCTCACGCAATTTTCATTTTACGATCATCTAAAACAATTGGAATGGATTTTTTTGATGTTTTTCCGGTGTAACAACCTTATTTGGGCGTCCAGAGCGTCTAGCATCATTTGTGTCTGTACGACTACTGCATTTAAATTCAGCATACCAGTAAATGATGAGCGATTTTCCAGAGGCAGAGCCCCCGTAACACTTATCAAGCCGTTGCTTTGCTTGAACGGTATTTTTTTTTTCCCATCAAAAAACAGTGTTGATTAAACACACGAAATTCGATTTTTTTTATTTTTTTTTTTTTTTTTTTTTTTAGAAAAATATCAAAAGTAACGTCACTAAAACCACTGTAACTTGTAAACTAATCGTGGAAATGTCATGAAATTTTGACACGTATCGTTTGAAGGTTGGTACGTCCTAAAAATCGTATGGACATGGACATCTATGTGTCCAGACCAAAAACTTTTCAGTCTACGTGTTATGTGCTGACCGGTAAAATACAGGAATTTTAGACTTAAGATTTAGATTGAAGTACTTTTTTAAGATATGTCTTTCCCAAAAGCTGCCCTTACCAGCCTTATTCGCCTGGTAATTTCTGCATGCTAGTTCTCTTTTCCGATCTTAATAGTCTGACCTAAATAGTCTCGTCGACGCGTTCTACGTAGTTATTTCCTATTTGTATATTGGTAACCTTCAGGGCTCATAAATTTCGTTTTTTTTAAAATTCATTTTAAGACTAACTACCCTTGCAGAGACCACATTCAGCTGGTTCAACATTTCCTGTAGCTCACTGGTGTGATTAGCTGTCGCTACTATGCAAACCTAAGGTGACTCAGTCTAGCGCCGTCGATGTTGATGCCCTTCTCATCCCAATTTAACTCCGGTATATCCGGCCATCGTAAATAATTTAGGTGAGATAGTATCTCCTTTTTGTACTCCTCTCTTTAATGGTCTGTTGTTAGTGACAGTTGTTTCGTCTATTTTAATATGTATAGATGCTTCTTTATACAGGGTGGCCCAAAATTACCGAAGGGTTTGAGTTCATTATAACTTTTTTATTTAAGACATAATTATATTTTTTTTTTTTAAATACAGTATATTAATGGAGAATATTTTTTAATTTAATTATGAAAAATTATATCTCGCAAGTGGTGGTCATTTTCTGCTTCGCATATTCGTGCTCTTCCAAAACATTTTCCATAACCTTTCGCAAAACTTCAGGTGTTATGTTGTTGATTTCGTCGCGTATATTGTTTTTTAATTGCTGGATGGTTCTAGGCTTATTAATATAGACTTTTCCTTTCAAATAACCCCAAAGGAAAAAGTCTGGAGCGGTTAAATCCGGTGAACGCGGAGGCCAATTAAAATCGCTTGTACGCGAAATAATTCGTTCACCAAAGATTTCGCGTAAAAGAGCCATTGTGTCCCTCGCAGTGTGCGCTGTGGCTCCATCCTGTTGGAACCATATTTGCGGATGGATTTTTTTTCCACGGCTGGCCTTAAAAATTTTCCAACATTGTTCGATATCGAACACCAGTGATGGAAACGGCGACACCGTGTTCATTGTTTTTCAAAAAAATATGGGCCAATTATCCTTTTCCGCATCAAACAGTACACTTAAGTGGGTGTAATTGTCGCTGTTGAACTACTCTTGGATTTTCCGTAGCCCATATCCTGCAGTTTTGCCTATTAACGAACCCATTTAATTGGAAATGGGCTTCGTCGCTCATAATTAAATTATGAATAAAATCATGATTTTCTTCTGCTTTTTTTGCCGGAAAAATAAATTGCATAATCAAGTCGTTGCTGAGTAATCTGTCGGTTTCAATTCTTGGACAAGCTGAATTTTATATGGAAACATTCTTATTTTATGCAAAATTCTCTGCAGCGACCCCTCGTGAGAGGCCAAGTTGTTCGAACGTCTCCTGGTTGATGTTTCTTCTCCATCTTCCCGAATACTCTCCTGTACCCGTTCAATATTGTCATCCGTGTGCACCGTTCGTCGTCTGGCGGCACCAGGAAGGTTCCTTACTGCCCCTTGTTGTCGAAAATTTGCAACCAGACGGTTTATTGTTGACTCTGAGGGTCCAACCCGCATATTAAAATAACGACGATATGCATGCTGAGTCAAAACAATGGACCGTTGATTTGAGAAATAAAGTTCAACGATTTGGGCACGGTGTTCAAATTGTGTACTGTTCCATTTTTAAATTCCCAAGTCTTCTTTACAAAATACTGAAATGAATTAAAAAACAAAATTATAATAAAAAAGTTATAAGGAATTCAAACCCCTTCGGTAATTTTGGGCCACCCTGTAGATGTTCTCTATTATTTTTGCATATCTGGAATCTATTCTTGCATCGCTAGAGAATTTTAGAACTGACCAGATTACAACATTATCAAATGCCTTATAAAAATCATTGAAGGCCAAATGTATTGGTACCTTATATTCTGTAGGCATTTTTCTGTTATAGTACGTATTGTGTAGGGGTGTCGACCGTGCTAAATCCCTGACTTCGCCCTGTATCTATATTATGCCAGCTGGACCTTATCATTGCTTGCCTGAATTTTTTATAGACAATGAATATTGGCCATAGCAAATAAATACATCAAGCCCTTTAGTGCGGTAAAAAAAGCATTTTTAAAATTGCACAGTCCTAGATACAGCAATATTATGATTTTTATTCCCTCTCAGATAACACCAGGAGTATTGGACCTTGAAAACCTTCTGCTCTTTTGTTTATAAACAATTAAAATTTTCAAAACGAGTTTTTTGAGCTTAAAATGCGAATAACTCCGGTTATATACGTCGAATCGAAAAAAAAACAAACTCTCGTAATGAAATTTCCACAAATCCCCGTTAGTTTTAAGTTGCTCAAATGTATACATAATCTACAATATCGAAAAAAAAACCGACAAAAAAACGTTTTTTTTTTCCTTTTATTGCCGACAAAGTGAACAGATCGGCTTGAAACTTTCAGAAAATATGCTTATTGTTATAGCAAAAATACCCTGAAATTTTGGTTCAAAAATATTGAAACCCAGTGGGCACAATTGAATTTACAACAAAACACTGGTTATTTAAACACAAAATTTCCACAATATTTTTATTTTTCAGTACAACGCGTTTCGCTAACAATGTAGCTTTGTCAAGTTCGTTATATTGAAAAATAAAAATATTGTGGAAATTTTGTGTTTAAATAATCAGTTTTTTTGTTATATTTAATATTAGCCGGGACCGCGGCTCCGCTCGCGTGGACTTGATTCAGTACTATTGTCACTGCTTATTCCTTACCCAACGTAATAAAATACCTCCCATTATTTCCCCTTATCTCCCAATAATTTCTCCTTATCTCCCATTATCTCTACATAATTTTTCCATTATCTAGTTTATCTCTGCTCATCTCCCATTATTTCTCCTTATCTCCCATTATTTCTCCTTATCTCCCATTAACTCACCTTATCCCCCATTATCGAGGCTTATCTCGACTTATCTCGCAATATTTCTCCTCATCTCCCATTATTTCTCCTTATCTCCCATTATCTCACCATAACTCCCATTATCTAGACTTATCTCCGCTTATCTCCCATTATTTCTCCTTTATCTTCCATTATTTATACTTATCTCCCATTATCTAATATTATCCTCCCATTATCGAGGCTTATCTCGCCTTATCTCGCATTATTTCTCCTTATCTCCCATTATTTCTCCTTACCTCCCATTATCTCACCATAACTGGAACTCCCATTATCTAGACTTATCTCTGCTTATCATCCCATTATTTCAACTTATCTCCCATTATCTAGGCTTATATCGAATTGTGTAGAAGATATGTATAAATTTATAAAAAGATTATATTATCGGATAAGTGGTTCTCGACTGATAAGCGCACTAACGGACAGACAGACAGGCAGAGAAACGTATTTTATATATATTATATTCTTTGCTACATGTATTGTTCCATATTTAATGATTTAGGCAGTGTTTTGCAAGAGAACGCGCTAAAGGCAAACTTTTCTCCGGCTTGATTCACTATTATCGTCACTGCTTTATTCCTTATGTCACCCAACGTAATAAAATATATCCTATAACCTGGCCAGAGAACATACGTATGTTGAAAAAAAAAGCACGTAAATCTGATAAGTGGTTCTCCAGTGATAAGCACACTAACGGACAGACAGACAGACAGAGAGACGTTACTTTTTATATATATATATATATATATATATATATATATATATATATATATATATATATTATAGATATTCTTTGCTCCATGATAAATAACTTTTTGTGAAGTAATTTTAACCGTTTTTTTACATTTGTTTATTAATCAAATAAAACAAATGCGTTTTTTTTCGGTCATTTTGAAAAAAAAAGGAATATTTTCAGAAAGTTTCAAGTTGATCGGTTCACTTAGTCGACCTGTACAATAAAATGAAAAAAAAAACAGATTTTTGTCTGTTTTTTCAATTTTGTAAGTTGTGTACACATCTGAGCGATTTAAGACCAAATAGAATCTATTGGAAATTTCATTACGGAGAGTTTAGTTTTTTGTTTACCTCGATCCGACCTATATAACCGGAGTTATTCACATTTTAAGCTCAAAAAACGTTGTTTATAAACAAAAGAGCACAAATTTTCGAGGTCCAAAACTCAGGACAATACTCCTGGTGATACCCCAGAAAGGATAAAAAATCATAATTTTGCTGTATCTAAACTACGCCTATCTCTTCATTATTTTGACCTTTTTTTACGGCACTACTTTAGAAAGCTAAAAATATCTAATTGGTAGCTAAAAACCACTACATTTGTCTATTTCAAACGCTTCAAAACTTTAAACTTTTTATTTTGCCACTTGTTACAAGAATTTACATAACGTTATGCAATTCGCATGTCCAATGTAATATTTAAAAAAAAGATAAAAAAAAATATAACTGTAAAAATAATATTAAAGTAAAACTAAAAAAATAATAATAAAAATAAGTAATAAATAAATACATGAAATACTCTAAAAATAAATAATAACCGGCCAAGTGCAAGTCGAATTTGCGCGATTAGTGTTCCGTACGTTGATTGCTTTTGAAATAAAAATTTTGTTACAGAGGTAGAAAATGATCAATGACTTCACAAAACACACCCCAAATGAATCTTCAACAAAGATTTTTCCTATTTATACTGAAAAACGATGCCCTTGAAATTATGTTTTTTTTATATACCAAACAAATTATTAAAGGTAATCAGTACTTTTCGAGATAAGGAGGGGGCAGTAATTTTTCGCAATTTTTCATAAATAATACAAAGAGAAATGTGCACAAGTATTACGTAATACATATTTTTGAACACGTGTTTTTACAAGCTTTCATTTTTTTTTTTTGAATGGTGAAAATATTTTTAAAAATTTTTAAATAAAGATCCAACAAATATTTTCAAAAAGAAATAGAACAACAAATTGAACAGGCTAAAAGTATCATTCACGATAAAGATAAATTTAAATTTATATATATGAATCCCCAAATCTCACAACCTTTATTCACTCATAAAACTACACACAACTTGACCACCCATCAGACAGTTGGTTCCTATAATGTCCTGCTCTCCAGCATATAAGACGTCATCCTTTTAATTGATTTAATCAAATATCATACAAATTTGAACCTAAGTATAGTA